>CM028347.1:25690641-26135960 GCA_016618105.1 Dendrobium huoshanense
ATGTACAATTCTTATATATAGTTTGTGCAAACTTATACATAATGTATATAAATTTATTAGATTATAAATGCTTATGAATAAGTGTGTATAATGGCTTTACATCGTGTGTATAAATATGTATATAGTGTGTATATTACTTGTATATAGTATTGAACGTAGTGTAAAATGCTTGTATAAACTTATATATAATATATATAATTTAAGTATATAGTGTGTACAATGCTCGTATATAGTGTGTACATAATGTGTATAATACTTGTACATAATATGTATAAACTTATACATAATATGTATAATTCTTATACATAACATGTATAAACTTATTCATAACATGTACAATATTTATATAAACTTATACATTGTGGGTATAATACTTGTACATAGCATGTATAATACTTGTACATAAGTGTATAAACTGCACGTAGTGTGTAAAAATTATTTAAATAGAATTTTTAAACTTATGCATAGTATGTATCAGCCTTATACATAACATGTATAAACTTGTACATAGTGTGTAAAAATTATGTATATAGCATGTATAAACTTATAGATGATTCATATAATACTTGTACATAGAATCTATAATACTTGTATAAACTTATACATAGTATTTATAATGCTTGTATAAACTTATATATATTATGTATAATGCTTGTATATAGTATTTATAATGCTTATATAAACTTGTATGTAGTGTGTATAATGCTTGTACATAGTATCAATAAGCAAATTTTATAAAGCTGCTGAGATGAAATCGCCGAGTTATCCTCAAGTTGTATATCAACGTCTACAAAAGGTTTAAACATCTCATATGAAAACTTAGAGAACATTGAGAAGCCTACTGCTTATCAACATGCGCCTCCTCACAGAGCTTAGAATAACATATAAGAAGAAAACAAGGCTGCTAACTGGCTAAGCTACTGACAGTAAGATGATGATAATAAGCATCATCTATGTAAATGCCTCCATAAAAATGGCTAATTACTGTAAATCTTCAAAACAAGACATCCAATATCTTCTGTAGAGTAGAAACTCACCTGCATAAAAGCCCTTGTAAGTTTAGCTACTGCAACTACAATACAACAACAACATCAAGCCCTTATCCCACTACGTGGGGTCGGCTACATGAATTCTTTTTCTCCATTGTGTCCCATTAAAAGTCAAATTCTTGTTTAAATCTAATAAAGAAATGTCATTTGTAATATTTTCTAACCAAGACTTTTTAGGTCTGCCTCTACCTTTCTTAACATTAGTCAAATCTAATACCTCTACTCTCCTAACCGGGTCATCGGAAAGCCGCTGTTTTATGTGACCAAACCATCTAAGGCGACTCTCTCTAATCTTATCTTCTACTGGAGCTACTCCAACCTTTTCACGTATATGCTCATTTCGTATCATATCTCTAAGGGTAAAGCCACTCATCAACTTGAGCACCCTCATCTCTGCCACACCTAACTTAGTATTATGCTTCTCTTTAATGGACAACATTCAGCACCATAAAGCTTTGCAGCTTCACCACCATCTTATAGAATTTTCCCTTGAGTTTGAGGGGTACTTTTCTATCACACAACAAGCCCGATGTATTCCTCCACTTCAACCATCCAACTTAAATTCTGCTGATAATATCCCCATCTATTTTACCATCACTCTGAACAATAGATCCAAGATATCTAAAACGTGTACTCTTATTAATGACTTGATCGTCCAAAATCACAATCTCCTCACTAGATCTATTATTACTAAAATTACTACAACTACAATAGCGATAAAAAAGAGTACCATAAAAAACGGTTCCAGAAAATTACCCCATCACCTAGCGGGAGCTGCTAAGCAAGCTCCATCTGCGCGTCCAAGTTCAGTCCACTGCAAGCAAAAATATTTTGTATATGAGTGATAAATTGGGTATCACTACATTTGTGAAATAACTATAAAAGTAATAGTTCGTACAGATCAACAGATTCTCTTTTAGCTCGTCTATATGATTTTGGATGTTAGCACAAGCTGCCTGGATGTCTATATTTTTTTGACATAACTCTCTCCATTGCGTGTTTAACGCATCAAGTTCCACAGCTGTGTTTTGCTGAACAGTATATCAAGTAATAAGAGTTCTTGGATAGAGAGACTTCGATTTCAGGAAAGAAAATCCCAACTGCAACTTTTGAATATGAAAAAGCTCCTAAACTTTTTACCTGATGATATTTTCTTTCCTGATTCACAGCTTCATTCTTTTCATTATACTCCAAGGCAACAGCTTGCGTTCTGAAATTTTTAAAAGGGAAAAGAAAAAGATAATTTTTTAGGACCAACTTGTTCATCACAAAATCAACAATCATACTGTTGCAACTCTCTCTCTCTCGCTCTATATATATATATATATATATATATATATATATATATATATATATATATATATATATATATATATATATATATATATATATATATATATATATATATATATATATATATATATATATATTTCAACCAAATTATTTACTGCCAAAAGAGCCACAAAAAAAAGCGAAGAGATTATACCTGGACAAAAAGGTCTCCATTACCTTGTTGTGTAGTTTTGAGAGATCAGTGCCGTGCTTTAACATTAGCTCCAGATTTTCAATTCTAGCATTCGAACAAGGGTGGTTAAAATAATAGAACTTGTGAAATATGGAAAATGAATCTATTTACATATAGGTATTAAAGCATGAATAGTTGATTTCTCCACTTTGGTTCTCACTGGTGTAATAGGAGACTAGCAACCCGCTTAATCATCAAAAGGCATTATATTTTTAGGTAAGGATGAAACTAAGCAGAGACAAATTGGGAAGCTAATGTGTTAATAGAAAGCACAAGAAGTTTAATTTAATAGGCCTTACTTTAGCAGTAGTAATGAGACGGCAAAAGAACATTCAAAAGATGACATGGCCTGGCTCTAGATGAGATCATTTACTTAAGATCCAGAGAAAATATAGCAGCAATCTAATATAATTATCACTAGTTGAGTAGGCTATCAGACGCAGTGAATAAAGTTACATTTGAAGTTGAACCTGGAAGTCAATGTAAAAAAACATTATCATAGATACAAAATTGCCTTAAGTGTACCCTGCACACCACAATATCTTAATTTAATGGTATCACAAGTTTCGTAGGTAATATTGTAGAAAAATGGAAAATGCATTGGTATACAAGAAAATAAGGGAGGGTTTAAGGGCTCTAGCTGATGATTAAATTGCAGCTGAAACAAAACTATCACTAGATATCTCAAATTCCTTTAATCATCATCATTATCATTAGCTTTACACCAATTAATTGATGTCAACTTTATCATTCCTCATTCTCTATCCATTTTTATTAAATGTTGCATGAGACATGTGAACTCTACAACAACATCAAGCCTTTGTCCCACTACATGGGGTCGGCTTGAATTTTTTTTCGCCATTGTGTCCGGTTAAAAGTCAAATTCTCATCTAAATCTAATACAGAAAGATCATTTCTAATATTTTCTAACCAAGTCTTTTTAGGTCTACCTCTACCTTTCTTAACATAAGCTAAATCTAATATATCAACTTTCCTAACCAGGTCATCGGAAGGCCTCCGTTTAATGTGACCAAACCATCTAAGGCGACTCTCTCTAATCTTATCTTACACTGGAGCTACATCAACCTTTTCACGTATATGCTCATTTCGTATCCTATCTCTAAGGGTCAAGCCACTCATCCACCTAAGCATCCTCATCTCTGCAACACTTAACTTAGTATTACGCTTCTCTTTTAATGGCCAACATTCGGCACCATAAAGCATTGCAGGTCTTACCACCATCTTATAGAATTTTCCCTTAAGTTTGAGGGGAACTTTTCTATCGCACAATAAGCCCGATGCATTCCTCCACTTCAACCATCCAACTTGAATTATGTTGATAATATCCCCATCAATTTCACCATCACTATGAACAATAGATCCAAGATATCTAAAACGTGTACTCTTATTAATGACTTGATCGTCCAAAGTCACAATCCCCTCACTATGAGACATGTGAACTCTATTTAATGCAAATCCTTTTGCACACTTCTAGCCATGTTACCTTTGTTCTATCAGTTAAAATCCTAATTTGTTTGCATTAATCTTATCTCGTCTTACTGGTGTATCTTCAACCCTTCATCAAAGCAAGTTAGTCTATTTTCATTTTCTTTTGTCCAACAATTGCTACTCGTACAATCCTTCTAAAATAATCACATTTCAATATATATTTTTTTGGTTTTCACACATATCCATCTTAATATTCTCATCTCATCCACACTCCGACAACCAATGACTTTTTTCTTACATACCACTCTAAATCATGCCAACCAAAGTGCTAATATATCAATTCATTAAGTATTCATTTGTACCTAAAACTTTACCATTAGGAGTCATCTTCAAACCTAAATCAACCACTTTCATTTTTTTCAATCAGTTTATAATATATTTCATTATTCTTTTCCTTATGCTCTTCTAAATAAATTGTCTTTAAAATTCTCATTTAACACCTTCAAATAATTCTTTCATATTTCCCTAACATATTCATATTTAATCAAGATTCTCTGAAACTTAATTTTAATACATCTAACTTGGTCAACACATTTAGACCTTCGATATTTTATCTCAGGTATTTTAATGTCTTTTTTTCTTTTTATTTTTTTATCTCAATTATAAACCATCTAACGCAATATTTTTTGCTACCCACCATTCAAGATTTATAGCTTCTTTATAATCATTGTAAGACTAAGTTGTATTAATTTTGGCCACTCTTTTAGTAAATATTTCTTTGAATTAAAAAAATTTTTGTGCCTCAAATTTTGATCCACCATCAAGTCACTGCCATGAAGTCTCCTTGTATGGATGATCTACTTCTAAGCATTTTTAAACCTTTATACAATCTTCTTGATTCAACTAGCAATTTACTACCATATAAGTAAGGTTGAACCATAAAATTCAAATTTTTATCGCTTAGCAATATATCTTAAATAATTAATAACTGCTCACCTTTCAAGTTTCATAAATTTATCACAAATCAATCATATCTTTTTATTTATTTCCTTCCACTTCTAAGATAAACACCTATAATTACTATTCAATGCGGTATGGTCAAAATTTCTACCAGAAACACCAAAAAGTTTTTGAAAAAAAAAATAATCTTCTTTTCTTCAAAGTGTGTATATATATATATATATATATATATATATATATATATATATATATATATATATATATATATATATATATATATATATATATATATATATATTTGTGACTTGATAACTCAGCTTTGAAATATAACTAAATTCACTTCTCATTTTTAAAATATATGGTTGCTATTGCAGGATCACATATTACTCATAAATTAAGTTTAACTTCTCCCAGCAAATTTCTATATCCTATTATCGCGTCCGCCATCTATTTTCTCCTAGCATATGCACATCCTACAAGAGGCTGTACATTCATTTAACTCATAAACCTTCACACACTTCTCACCACAATCAGGTTAACTTATCGCATGTAATTTGAAGGTTGCATCCTAGGAAAGCTATGATGCACCGACATTTCTTCTCAAAGAGGCGTGCAGTTTCCGACACCGTACCCGACACAACACTCATCCGACACTCCTCCGATACGTGTCGGACACGCCTAAAACGTGTCCGATTGAAAAAATATTAAATACAAATTGGGCGCGTGTCCGACACGCGTATCTTAAATATTTTATGAATTTTTTTAAATACAATTTCTTGTATTTGGCGGGATTTAAACTAAATTTCTTATTTCCTATCCACAACACCAAATCAACGTCCGCACTTAATACCCAATCATCGAATATTCTTATTTTCAATTCTTTTTGGCAGTGAAGGTGTTTTCATCTCCTCTCTCCGTGACTGATAAACAACATCAATGCCTGACTCTCGACATCCTAATACTAATCATTTTAAGCATAAATTCTAGTTAAATGACTTATTATTTTCAAATTATTTTTAAAATTATACTTATTTAATTTTTATACACTATTTTTTAAATATAAAGATTATAATACCGTGTCCAACCCGTCTCCGTGTCCTATATTTTCAATAACTAATGTGTCCCGAGTCCGGGTAGTGTCGTATCCGTGTCGCCGTGTCCGTGTCTGTGCATCATAGTAGGAAAGCCTTCCTGCTCACCATAATAGAATAAACTATGGTGATTAGCTTGTAGAACATGCCCTCATACTAGCAAACATCAAATTTGGAGTAATTTCAAAGATCTAAGCAGAATTTCTTCAATCAATTATTAACCAAACATCAAGCCTCAACCTTTCCCATCCTAATTTTAGTTTGACAATGGGAACCTTTTCATTATCCTTCAATCCGCAATTGTAATTTGATAAACAATAGTATAATAAGTAATTTAATAGTGTAAATCAATATATAAATGAAAAGAAAATTAACAAGTTTTTGTTAGTTTTGACATATACATCAAAGGGTAGAGAATGCACTAATTAGTTAAATAGATAAAATTACTACTAGAGAATTAGAAAGGTAAAGGGATATGCCTATGATTAGATGGCTACAAGTTGTTCAAAATAATGTGTTAATAATAGATTTAACTCCTTCGGCATCACTAAGCAAGAACAAATAGAAAATGGGGATTCATGAAGCCGGCTCAAATAATTGGAAGCTCGCAAATAAGGCTAGCAATGATGGTGAATTATCTAATGACTAAAGATCCATTTGTTGATTAAATCATAAAAATAAATTGTTTTCTTATTTCTTTAAGGGTCTTTTGTCATATTTCAAAAGAAAATTAAAAACCTCAACAGCAAAAACTACCTTAACGCTCAAAGTAAATATGTTCATTCTTTCTTTTCTTTTGGAAAAATAAAAAATAAAAGCCATTTGTTATAAACAGATTTTGCTATTTTCCTTTAAAATTCCAGATGAAATAAGAACAGATAATCTCCGTATAACATGAAATTTTGAGGCAATTAGAACATAACATGCTATCATCAAGTAACAAATAACACGAGAATCTGAGCAACAATTAACAGGAAAAACCAACATAAAACATCTACCACAAGTGCAGTAAATGATACATCATTTTTGGTTAATCTCAATCTAACATGTACAACAATACACGTGATATGCTGACCAGTCCACATAAAACTACAATCCAAAAGACTGATGATCATCATGAGGTTTTATGAAATACTCATTCAAAAGTCTACACGTCTCCCCCTATTTTACACCAAACATAACGAGGCGTAATTGAATACACAAACTATCATTGCAACTTCTGATTTCCATTTTCCATCTTAACAAGACACTAGTTAAGAAATAAGAAAACAAGTTTCTACAAATTAACACATTAAAAATGGACATTTAACCCATTTGGTAGTTCAAAGCACATATAAAGCTCTTTTAGAAAGCAATCAAATCCAATTTTGATTTTTGCACAGTAGCCTGATTACATATCCTACAAAAAAAGGGTTAATTGCTTCATAATCAACAAATTCTTACTATGGATTTTCAAAACCATGTTCACATAATAGTTTGTCAACACAAATATCATGATGAAAAGAAGCCCCAAATTTGGCTAGTGTAACAAAGAATGGCGCTTAGACAACCTCAAAATCTCGTGACTAGTCAAAACCACAACCATTCTACTTGGCAATTGACCACTCAATAATTTGAAGGCCTCATTGAGCTGATTATCCAGAACAATTTCACATTTGATTCTAAAAATTTAGCAGCTTTATCAATGAAAATCTCCATTGCAACCAGGTTCCTACAGTAAGCAATGCTTCATCCAAAGCCTTGTACTAATGCTTTAGGCCAATTTTAGAACCCCTAATACTTGTAATACGCACCTCACCATCATGTCTTCCACTTAAATTTAGATATCGTTTGGGAACAATTTTTATTAATTGATAATGTGTTTTAAGAAGCTTTGTTACAAAAATTGGTTTAATTTTAAAAATTATGATAATTGGGAAATATATAAAGTGGCTCGTAAGGATGCTAAGAGAGCAATATGCGATGCAAAGACATTAGCTTTTAGTGATTTATATAATATATTAGATACTAAAGAGGGAGAAAGATATATGTATAAGTTAGCCAAACAAAGAGATAGGAGTAGTAAGGATTTAGTTCAAGTGAAGTGTATTAAGAATGAATATCAAAAAATACTTTTTTTAGAAGATGATAATCAACAAAGATGGATGAGATATTTTGCTAAACTTTTAAATGAAGATTGTGAAAATAAGATTGACTATAGTGACCTTAGCACCCTAAATGAAAATAAAGATTTCTATTTTTATCGACGTATTAGTAAAACTGAAGTTAGAGAGGCTTTAAAGAAAATGAAGGGTGGAAAAACTGTTGGACCTGATGATATTCCAATAGAGGTGTGGAAATGCTTAGGAATTGAAGGAACTTCATGGCTTACTAAACTTTTTAATACTATTTTGAAGACTAAAAAGATGCCAGATGAGTGGAGAATGAGTGTGTTAATTCCTATTTTTAAGAATAAAGGTGATGCACAAGATTGTGCGAATTATAGAGGTATTAAGTTAATGTGTCATACTTTAAAACTATGGGAGCAAATTATGGAGCATAGGTTGCGGCGTGATACTAATGTTTCTCAAAATCAATTTGGATTCATGCCGGGTAGGTCGACTATGGAAGCCATACATTTATTAAGAGGTTTGATGGAGAAATATAGAGAAAATAAGGAGGATCTACATATGATATTTATTAATTTAGAAAAAGCATATGATAAAGTTCCAAGAGAAGTGCTATGGAGAGAGTTCATGAAAAGAAAGGAGTCAATAATGCTTATATTCAAATCATTAAAGATATGTATGCATGAGCTATTACTTGTGTTCAAACACAAGGTGGATGGACCAAGTATTTCCCTATTCCGGTTGGGTTACATCAAGGATCAGCCTTAAGCCCATATCTTTTTGCTTTAGTCATGGATGTTCTCACTAGACATTTGCAAGAGGATGTACCTTGGTGTATGCTTTTTGCTGATGATATTCTTCTTGTTGATAGACATTTGCAAGAGGATGTACCTTGGTGTATACTTTTTTCTGATGATATTCTTCTTGTTGATAAGACTAGAGAGGGAGTTGAAGATAAACTTGAATTATGGAGGTCAACCTTAGAGTCTAAAGGTTTTCGCTTGAGTAGATCTAAAACGGAATATATGGAGTGTAATTTTAGTAGTAATAGACCAAGTGAGGGGATTGTGACTTTGGGCAATCAAGTCATTAATAAGAGTACACGTTTTAGATATCTTGGATCTATTGTTCAGAGTGATTGTGAAATAGATGAGGATATTATCAGCAGAATTCAAGTTGGATGGTTGAAGTGGAGGAATGCATCGGGCTTGTTATGTGATAGAAATGTACCCCTCAAACTTAACGGAAAAATTCTATAAGATGGTAGTGAGACCTGCAATGCTTTATGGTGTCGAATGTTGGCCATTAAAAGAGAAGCATAATACTAAGTTAAGTGTGGCAAAGATGAGGATGCTCAGGTGGATGAGTGGTTTTACCCTTAGAGATAAGATACAAAATGAGCATATACGTGAAAAGGTTGGAGTAGCTCCAGTAGAAGATAATATTAGAGAGAGTCGCCTTAGATGGTTTGGTCACATAAAACGGCGGCCTTCCGATGACCCGGTTAGGAGAGTAGAGGTATTATATTTGACTTATGTTAAGAAAGGTAGGGGTAGGCCTAAAAAGACTTGGTTAGAAAATATTAGGAATGACCTTTCTTTATTAGATTTAAACGAGAATTTGACTTTTAATAGGAAACAATGGAGAAAAAGTATTCATGTAACCGACCCCACGTAGTGGGATAAAAGCCTGATGTTGTTGTTGTTTTTGATAATGTGTTTTAAGATAGTATAATCAATTTTTAAGCATTAACTAAAAGTTAAATTAATACTTATATGAAAAAGTTATTAGCATGCAAAAGCTAAAAATAGGGGTTATGGAATAGCTAAACATGCATTCTAAAAATATATTGCCATTATAAAGATACCCCTAAACTATTTTTATATCACCAAAAAACCTCAACTATTACGTATTATATTCTCAATTATCATTTAAGGTGCTTTTTATGGATGAATGTTACAAAAAGTTTCTTCCTTTAAAAAAGGCTTATTATTATTGTAAAAATTACTCTATTATTTTAATTAAGCTTAATTTTATTCATAGATAAATGATTTTAATTTATTAATTTCAAAATTAATTTTTAACATAAATATAATTAATATTATTTGTTAACAAATACTTACGTCTACTTCGTGTCATTTAACCAAGTCGTTTTATACCACAATTATTTTTTGTCAAAAATTCATCATAACCATTCAGACAACAAATACTAGTAATTTTACCAAGCAATCATCCAATCTACTTGAAAGCACAGTATAGCATAGCACATCATAGCACCAGACGTATTTATGAACCCTTTTTCTTTCTACTCGCCTGTCACCATCACCCTACAAGCCAATCATCTCTTAGCTACTGTCTCCATTTTTTATTTAGTGTAAAACCTTCAAAAAATAAGCCTACAAATATCGTAGAAGCTCCCTTGGCTGGAATTTTTCTGGAGAAAAGAATAGAGTGTAAAAGCAGTTCAGGCTCAATTTTTATGTGTGGTCCATCCAAGAATATTAGAAAAGGTGGTAGTAGACCAATTCGATCATGGCTATCATCATACTCCTAAATAAAACAACAAAGACTTAAGCTGGCAAAATCTAACCAACCATGGTCATCCAAGAAACAAAGATATACGTTCAAAGGAGAGTGCAATCCTTTCAACAAGTACATAACTTGTATGCGTCACAAAATTCACAGAAATGAACACCATGAGGACAGCATCATAAGAATCAATAATCATTAAAAAGCTCTAAAGAAAAAGCTCACCGTATGATTTGATGTTGCACTAGACTTTCACCATTTCGTACAGCTTGCCTCCAAGCAGTCACATCATTACGTTTATTCAATGGAGGTGGCTCTAAGCCATAACGTGACATCTCCAAAGTTGCAGGAGGCTTGCCAGCTCTTACACGGTCATACTCTCTAGCAAGCATGGGGTGATTCTGGAAAGCCATTAATAATATTATAATGTTTGAACTGAAATAAAATAGTGCAAAGTTCCTTTTAAGCTTATTCACTCTATTACATTTTTATAGAGTAACAATATTTCATGTAACTTGAATGTTATTTTCTGCGCAGTTTAATCATATATTTCCATAGGATTGTAAAGTTTTACGCATACGAATGATATTAAAGAATATGTTCATGATTTTTTTTAATGAAAACACATCTATTACTTGCTTATAATGTTACAGTGTTTTCTCTAACTTTCTTATGGTCTTTGTCACTAAATCAAATCCTAGAAGGTACTTCAATACAAATGTGTAAAATACGATATGAACCAAATGCATGATATGCATATGATACTAAATCGATATATGTGCTATTCTTTTTACAAGTGAAGCAGCATGCATAGAATATCATTATAAGACAACACAACGTAGGGATAACCTTCACATATAACTGTAATACAATAACATCATGAGGATAGACATAGCGACACACAGGCACAAAACATAATTTGTTCATGTATCCTATGTTCATTTACTGGGCTTGTTTCATCTAATAATAATAATAATTTGTTTTCCTTATCAATCTTGTAATTCAACACTCTAAAGAAATATGACAAGAAGGAAAACAAATGGATTAGCAGTTACCAAGCAAAGAAATAGAGGCCTACATTTAAAAAATTCAACGACATGCTTCTTGGGCAAGAACAGAATTTAGCTATCACAAATCCCTGACTGAGTTAATTTTTCAAGCAGCAGAAGCAATTATGCCCTTAAATCTCCAATGCAATAAAGAAAACCTGGAATCCAAAGCCTTGATTCTCTTTTCTTCAAACTTATAGCTGGAAGTCTAAGGCTCAGTTTGCTTTGAAGGAATTGAAAGAGAGGAAATGAAAAGGAATTTGATTGAAACTAGCTTTAATCCACTTGTTCGATTTAGAGATAAATTGAGCGGAAAAGAAATTTCTCTTTTTGCTTTGGTTTTAAGAACAATACATTTAAGAATGAACACAATCAAATGTTGATCACACTTTCAATTTTACTTGAGCCTTTCACTGGGATAAGCTAAATATAAAGAAAAAAATAAACATATGATCTAATTTCCTTGGTATAATCAATTTATTGTGAATTGCAACAAAACCAAACAGTCAAAATGTAATTGCGTGAAACATAATATTTCCATTCCACTTCAAATCAAGCATAGTTTAAGTTTCTTAAGCTTTCCGCAACCTATTTGACGCCAGAGCTAGACTAAGAAATTAGCTCGTGAGGTACCAAAGAAATACAATTGAATTAAGCTCAAAGAAAAACTAATTAACATCCACAAAGAACTTTCAACATGAAACCCCTAACAATTATAACCCTGCGCAGCCTTAATTTGTTTAACGAAAGACAAATAGGTAATTGTCCTACCTCGAAGTCGAAGTTGAGAAGAGGAGGGAGATCCTTGAGGAAATCGGCGGGCTTCTTGACGCTCTTGCGCATTTCGGCCTCGACGAGCTTGTCGACTTCCGCCTTCACACTGGGATCTCCATAGTCGTCGTCTATGTAGGGCAATGCATCGATAAACTCCTTCTGGTTGATAACGGACCAACCCTCGCGCGATGGGTCCAGCGGCGCCTCAAGCATCAGGACCTCTCGACCCGCCATGGCTTGTGGAGGCCGAGGTTGAGCCGGAGAAACAGAAGAACTCGCCGTCGGCCTAAGCAACCGTAATCACCCGACTGAGCACCGTTCTTACTTCTATTCTTTTCTCCCAAAAAAAAAAATTTTATAAGACAAATAAGGGTGGTATGCATGTAATATTAAAGTTTTAGGTGTTAGATATGTAAATAGGATGTTATAAAGTGGTATGTATGTAAATTTTCCTTTTTTATAATATATATAATTATTTTATTAACAACAAAGAATTTATTTTACTCATAACTATTCCACAACACATCTAAAAATTATCCCATACGAATATTTAGTTTGGGAGCAATGTATGCATTTTTCTATTTTTTTATTAAAAACTATTTTTTCTTAATAATTTTAAATATGATTTCCCAAATAAGACAATTTTGAAATTTTTCTTAAGAAATTTGTTTATATTTTTTTATTTTTTATATCTTAGAAAATTGTTATTCAAGCGAATACTATTTTAATTGGTTCTTTTTTTACTAGTCAAAAAATTGCCCCAAATTAAGTCTTAATTAAAGTGTTTATTCAAACCTCACTCAAGTTGACAATAAGGCTTCGTTTGGGACAACTTTCTTGCTGTTTTCTAAATCTGTTTTTTAATTCAAAACTTTTTTGAACTAAGAATTTTTATACTAAAAAACTGATTTAAAAATAGTAAAAAAAAAAATGTTCTAAACGAAGCCTAAACCAAATCGATTGGCTATATTAAATTAGCATGATATGGGTTCCTCCCTAAATTACAATGTCATGATTAGTTCCACAGTCAAGGCAATCACTCCAGTTAATCATAATCATCTAAGATTATTAGTATATTAGTTCAACAATGAAGGTCAACTAATAATGAAATTTTCAAATACTTGTATACATGAATTTGGTATTGTTAAGGATATATCCACGTCTGCACATCAAAGAAACAGCCACGTCATCATTTGTGTACTTTCTTGCTATGTACTTTCTTGCATTTGTTGTATTAGACTTTCTATATATACAAGCACACTGTAATAGAGTAGTATGAAATAAAACCATATCTTAGTTCTTCTTCTTCCCTGTTTCTTCTCTGTCTCGTCGCTCTTCCTTTCCATTCGTGCGAGGATTCTTGGCTCTTCACATGGTATCAGAGCTCCAAAGCTCTACATCATTTTTCTTCTGATCCCTCATGGCGGAAGAAGACTCGACCGGCTCTCGCCGGACAGCATCGAACATCTCCAGTCAAGATGCCGATCTGATCATTCCCGCCCACCTCAAATTTCTGATTTCAAACATCAAGAACCTCGTACAGACCCTTCTTACCTCTGAAAATTATGCTATTTGGAAGATTCAGCTTCATCAACATTTTACTGCGAATGGGTGCGACGACCATCTCTCTGGTTTCGTCGTCTGCCCACCAGAATCTGCTGTTCAAGAACAACACGGTTGGAGGCTTATAGATCGAAATCTGGTCTCGGCATTGCTGTCCACAATCTCTCCGGCAATCCATCCCTACGTGATCACTCTTCACACCGCCCATGACATCTGGATTACTTTAGAACGCCGTCTTCAACCCACAAATCGTTTCCCGAGTAATACAGCTCAAGAACAACCTACATCAAATTCAGATGGGCGATCGAACCATGCAGCAGTATCTTGATCAAATCAAGAAAATCGTCGACAATATAGCGGCGGCAGGCTCTACGGTCGACACCGATGATATAGTCCTGTATATTCTCAATGGGCTTCCCGCCAATTACAACCCATTCAAGACAGCAATCAGAACTTCTCTTGAACCTATCAATCTTGATGACCTATACTCCCTCCTCAGCAGTGAGGAAATCAATCTTCAACATCAACTCCTAAAAGAAAGCCAACACTCAGACGCCACGACCCTGTTCACAAATCGCTCCGCAAATTACCGCGGAAGACAAAACTGGTTTCGCAGTAAAGGCTCTGCTCCTCGACAACAAATGGTGAACGGCAGCAGCTACCAGCTGATTCCCAAACTTCCGCACAAAACCAATAATTGCGTCAAATTTGCCAGATAGAGGAAAAGCAGGACACACAGCAAGGAACTGCTGGCACCGTCAGAATCTCAACTATGCGCTTCCTACTAATTCAAGAGCCCTCACTGCTCAACAACAATACGCGGCGACGAACGACTGGATATTGGACTCCGGCGCATCTTCACATCTTACTGCCGACGCGGCGAATCTACAACAATCAACACCTTAAAATGGTTACGACTCAATCTCCATTGCTAACGATAGCAATCTTACAATACAGAACTCGGGACAAGGCTTACTGCCGCTACCCGAGTCTCACCGTAAGCTTTACCTTCGAAAGATTTTTCACGTTCCCTCGCTAAACCACAACCTTTTGTCTGTTTCTAGCTTAGCGTCCGATAACAACATTTCAATTTCTTTTACCGCTAATGAATTTGTCATAAAGAATCTTCAGGACAATCAGGTGCTTCTCCGCGGTCCCAAACGCAATGGACTGTACCACATCAAGGCTTCCACCACCTGTAACAAGGTTGACCTCACGACAACTCATTCTACAAAGACTCCATGGCACGCACGCCTCGGCCACCCTCATGGCCGAAAGATCCAACTGCTAGCCAAAGTAGCTCCGGAAATAACAGATTGTTCTTTTAATTCCATTTGCATTTCTTGTAACGTTTCAAAAAGCCACAAACAACCGTTTTCCCTTAGTAGTTCTATTTGTAATAAGCCGTTTCAGCTTGTCCATTCGGATGTATGGGGTCCGGCACCAACACTTTCTTTAAACGGTTTTCGCTACTACGTTACATTCATAGACGATTTCACTCGATTCACATGGCTGTATTTACTCCACACTAAAGATGAAGTGCTAGCTAAGTTTCAACAATTTTGCAATCTTGTTAACAACAAATTCAACACTAAAATCCAAACTTTCCAGTCAGATGTCGGCGAAGAATTTACCAGCACTGCATTTCGTACATACCTGAATAATCACGGCATAACCCATCAAGTAAGTTGCCCACACACAACCAAGCAAAACGGCACTACCGAATGCAAGAATCGTCATCTTCTGGACCTCACTTGGATGCTCCTCCATGCTTCTCATCTTCCCACGTCGTTCTGAGCGGAAGCCATATCAACTGCGAACTATCTTGTTAATCGCCTCCCGTCATCTGCAATTCAGAATCAAACACCTTATCATCGGTTACACGGCACTCAAGCATCCTACTCTCATGTTCGCACATTCGGGTGCCTATGCTTTCCATGGACAAAACCCTATGCTCAGCACAAATTGTCCTCAAGGTCCCAGGAATGCATATTTCTCGGATACTCGACTCACCATAAAGGTTATCGCTGTCACAAAATTGTCTATACATTTCCCGCCATGTCGTGTTTTTTGAACATATCTTCCCTTTTCCCATGGCCAATTCTCCCGAGAAAACCAAAACTAGTACGGATTATTAGTCTCCTCTTTTATTGGTTCCTTCCTCCACCATTCCTTCTAAACACAACACTACACTTCCTATCACAAAAACCAGCCAATCTGTTCCTGTCCTCAACCACTCAGACCACAGCACCGAACCCGTTCCGGTTAACAACCTGACAATTCCTCTAATTCCTCAGCATTATATGCAAACTCGTCTCCACTCCGGTATAACCAAGCCCAAACAGATTTTCAATCTTTCTGCCGTTCACTTCAAGATAGCCACACCTACAATGTACAAAGAAGCCTCCAAACATGGTCACTGTCGATCTGCCATATCTTCAGAATATTTGGCATTGCAAAAACAAGGGACTTGGTCACTCGTCCCGGCTCCCACCGACAAACCCATAGTTGGCAGCAAGTGGACTTTTAAGACAAAGCTCCTCCCTAACGACCAAATCGATCGTCCCAAAGCTTGTCTTGTCGCTCAAGGTTGTTCTCAGGAGTTCGACGTGAATTTTACCGAGACTTTCCGTCCCGTGGCGAAGATGGTCACCATTCGGATGCTGCTCACAGTCACTTTAAATCATAACTGGCCGATCACTCAACTTGACGTCTCGAACGCTTTTCTTCATGGCGAATTACAAGATGAGGTATACATGAAGCAACCTCAGGGATTCGAGGACGCACAACACCCCTACTATGTATGCAAACTCCACAAATCGATCTATGGCCTCAAACAGTTGCCTCAACAGTGGTTTCAGAAACTAACAACATTTTTACAAACTCTTGGTTTCACCTTCAGCAGGGTTGATCCTTTCCTCCTTTTCAAACAAAATGATATATGCCTCTTTATTTTGATATATGTTGACGACATTCTCATCACAGGTAAGAACCCAGGCAAAATTCAACACATCCTGCATCAACTTCACTCCGAATTTAGCCTCAAACAGCTGGGCGACATTTCCCTGTTCTTGGGCATTCAGGTCATTAAAACTAACTTTGGCTATTTCCTAAGTCAATCCCACTATGCACAAGATTTGCTACATCATGCAGGATTCACCGAATGCAAGCCAGCAACCACACCAGCGCCTTCCCATCCACCTGCTTCCATGGACGAACAAATGTACCCAAATCCACAATTGTTTCACAAACTTGCAGGTTCGCTGCAATATTTATCTATCACAAGACCAGATATCGCATTCACCACCAACTCTATCTGCCAACACATGCATCAACCTCGCAACTGCGATTATCAATCTCTGAAGCACCTTCTACAATATATCAAATGATCAATCGGTCATGGTCTTCCTCTTACGATCGGTACCATGTGCCTACACTCCTATACAGACGCCGACTAGGCAGCCAACACCACTGATAGGAAATCCATGTCCAGCTTCTGTACTTTTCTCGGTCCTAATCTAATTTCCTTGTCCGTCAAAAAGCAAACCACCGTTGCAAGATCATCTACTGAGGCGGAATACCGATCTCTATTATTCTCCACATCAGACGTTCTGTGGATTCGCAGACTAGCGGAGGACCTAGGCATTCTGTAAGCCTCTCCCACAACTATTCACTGCAATAACACTTCCATAATAGCTCTTGCAAACAACCCTGTTTTTCACGCAAGAACTAAGCATATCGAAATTGACTATCATTTTATCAGTGATCACATACGATAGAGACATATAACTATAGCTCACATCTGCACTGCTGACCAAATTGCAGGCATCCTTACCAAAACTCTTCCGATCAGCAGATTTCAGATGTTACGATCCAAATTAACCATTCGATCCCATAATGATTAATTTGAGGGGGGTTGTTAAGGATATATCCACGTCTGCACATCAAAGGAACAGCCACGTCATCATTTGTGTACTTTCTTGTTATGTACTTTCTTGCATTTTCTGTATTAGACTTCCTATATATACAAGCACACTGTAATAGAGTAATATGAAATAAAACCATATCTTAGTTCTTCTTCTTCCCTATTTCTTCTCTGTCTCGTCGCTCTTCCTTTCTGTTCGTGTCAGGATTCTTGGCTCTTCACAGATATATCAATCTTGACTGGCTGATTCAATATTTTGGGTGGATCTACCCCATATTTAGAAAATATTAATACACATCTAATGCAATCAATATATATAATTAGCATATTTACCCCATATGTATATTTAGCAAGTTTACCCCATATGTATAATTGATTGCATTAGGGTGGATCTACCCCATATTTAAAAAAAAAATTTATTAATACACGTCTAATGCAATCAATATGATTGAATATTTAGAAAATATTAATACACATCTAATGCAATCAATAACCCTTAAACCCTAAATTGTAATATATATTTATGAGTTGGAACTTGGTTTAGTGGTTAATGCCCTATGTCCCAATCATGAGGTCATATGTTTGATTTATACTCTTTACATTATTGTTCATTTCTTGACAAAAATATTATACTTTTTTTTTTTTTCATTTGTCTCTTCATAAAATATTGTAAATTGGTTTCTACCCCTTTATATTTTTTTATAAAAAAAGCTCCTACTTCCAAGCAATAAAGAAATCATGGTGCTTTCTCTATGTGTGAAATTTTCTTAATAGGCACTGAAAATAAGATCCAAATGATGCTCACAAATAAATTTGCATTTAAAAAAAATAATAATTTTTATTTGATTCATATTTGTAAATTTTTTTCCTTAGACTTCATATAAATCATTTTGAGAAAATAAACATAGGATTGGCTACTTAAATAGTTAAATGTATGTCAATATCACATTTTGAATAATTGAAAAGAATAATGAAGAATACTTGATAGTAAATCGCATGTTGAAATCGTTATTAAAATAATTTTTAGTTGATTTATTACATGTATTTTTATGAGTGTTTGATTAAATTAACTAATTATGTATGTATGTATGTATACACACACAAGACATTTGCATTGCTACTAGAAATTAAGAAAATAATGATAATTTGTTAATGATTTTTCTATCATGAATTTTTGGAAATTACTAACAAATATTTGTTTCGATAATATATATGTTTGTATGTATGTATGTATGTATGCACACACAAGACATGTAGTTCACTACAATAAATTAATGAAATAACGGCAAATTGTTAATGAATATCCTATCATGAATCATTGAAAATTAGGGACAAAATTTGTTTCGATAATTAGATAATTTCTTGTACCATATTCAGGGGAGGATTAGAAATATAATTTAGAGGGAGATGGAGTTAGCCGTTTCTATTTCATCATTATATATATATATATATATATATATATATATATATATATATATATATATATATTGAGAAGTCATTTTTCACCTTTATTATAATCATTAACCAATATAGATTCATCGTCATATAAGGAAGATATTGTTGATCCCATAAATCCATGGTATGTATAAAACTTATTTTAATAATGATGCCCATATGATTAGAAGGACTACTGAAATATTAAGGTTGTTTGGGTCAGTCTTACTATCTAAAACATTTTTTTAGTATAAAAATTTTTAATTCCAAAAATTTTTTTTACTAAAAAATTGTTTTAGAAAATAGCATAAGTTCTAAAGATTCGCAGTTTGCACAAATTTTTTTGCAAGAGTGAAGATAATTTAGTAGTTAATCACATCACATGACCTAATGAGGCTAAGGAAATATAGGCAAACTCACACACACATCATATATGCAAGTCTCAAACCCAAAAGTTATTGGTTGGTAGCCAAAGCTCTCAACCAACAGGCTAAGATGAGCTGCATGTCTTGGTGTGGTTCAACTGACCTAATAATGACGAGCTAAACGACTTATTGTGCTCTTTTGAGATGGATTTTGGTTAAAAAAATTTTAATGCTGTCTTGAGAGGTCATTCCACTCTCTCTCTCTATATATATAACTAAACTCCAACTATTTAAAACTAATGAAATTAAACCATTGCCAAAATCCTTCTCTCTGTATATATAACTAAATTCCAAGTATTTAAAACTAATTAAACCATTGCCAAAATCATTCTAAGACATAGATTTCTAAAGCCCTCTCTCCTATAAAACTCTCCTACTTCCTTTCTAAGGATGGAACTACATTTTCAAACTTTTGAGAATAATAAAGACAAATCATTTGCAAGACTTCTCTAGAGTTTGCACAAGTGATCAAGGAGTTTGTATAAACCTTTTTTTTTACAATATTTTATTAAATCAATGTGCACAAAATTTGAATTTTTTTTATTTTATCTTGCTTAATCATGAAATACTTAGCAACTTTATATTTGTTGTAATATTAATTTGGGTTCCACTCACTCGTTAAACGAGTATATTAAATTGTAAATGTTTTTTCTTTAAATATATAATGCAACCAAGAGAGATGGTGAATTGACTTATTTAATTAATTTAAACTATAAAATAGATTCAAATAATATAGTACTCAGTTCTAACCATGCTAAATGTCGAGATAATTATAAAATTGATCTATTTTAAAATAGAAACTTAATTGTACGATACGATATGTACTGTACAACATGATTAGTTTAATTTTTTAATAAACTTTATTAATGTAAATTGGTTATGTTCACTTGATTGAAATAATAAAGCATTTTGAATAATATGATGGCCATCATACATTTTGATTACTTCAAAATTTGAATAACCTTAATTAATGCAAATTGATAATGTCATTAGATTTTTTATTAAGATATATTGTATAATACTACATAAATCTAAAGTACAACATTATCTTATAATTTTAATAAATTAGCTTATCTATGTAATTTAAATTTGAGCATAACCATATAGCACACACTACAGGAAAATGCGCGATTACCGTCGGATGTTCCGGCAGATTATTTTACGCCGGTAACATCGGCATAGGAACCGGCGGAACTTGCGCCGGTAACTTAACAGCGCATTTTCCGATGCACTATACGCCACAATATACCGGTGCAAATTCCGTCGACTTTCCGCCGACATTTCTTAAGTGTCCGACGCATATTCCGTCGGTAATGACCGGTGGAATTACCGGCGCATATTGCGCCGGCTTACTTAAACTCGACGAATAATTACCAGTGTAATATCCGCTGGTTATGTAGCCAGTGGATAATACGCCAGAAAATGCACCTGTTAAAGCACTATTTCGGTGCGTTGGCCGAATGAGTTTTCATTTCTTTCTCTTTCCTTCGTCCGAGAGTTGTGCGTCCGTGAGCTGCGCCGACGCCACGATCTCCATCTCTTCGCTCAAGTCCCAGACGCGCACAATATCACTCTCCTCGCTCAAGTCCGCGAGCTGCCCGGACGACCAACCGGAGAGCACTTCATCTTGTACAACCAATGACCATATATAAAGATCGATTCTAGAAAATTTCAATAGTTTAATATATATAACACTCAATTGTACATAACGATCAATTCAAATTTTCCTATTTTTTCCTAAATACATGATTTAATTATTATTTAATTTTAATTATATGTGTATGCTAGTCATCCTAGCATTCTTAAAACCTAAAATACAATAATACTATACTACAATAACAACATTAAGTCTTTATCCCACTATGAATCTTTTTTCTCCATTGTGCCCTATTAAAAGTTAAATTCTCATTTAAATATAATAAAGAAAGTTCATTTCTAATTCTTTCTAACCAAGTCTTTTTAGCTCTACTTATACTTTTCTTAAAATAAGTCAAATCTAATACATCTACTTTTCAAATCGGGTCATCTAAAGGCCGTCGTTGGAGCTACTCCAACCTTTTCATGTATATGCTCATTTCATACCCTATCTCTAAGAGTAAAACCGCTCGTCCACTTGAGCATCCTCATCTCTGCAACACTTAACTTAATATTATGCTTCTCCTTAATTTAATAACCAACATTATGCACCATAAAGCATTACAGGTCTAACCACCTTCTTATAGAATTTTCTATTAAGTTTGAGGGGGACTTTTCTATCACACAACAAGCAAAATGCATTCATCCACTTCAACCATCCAACTTGAAGGTACTAATAATATCTCCATTTATTTCACCATCACTCTGAATAATAAACCCAATATATCTAAAATGTGTACCTTTATTAATGACTTGATCACCCAAAGTCACAACCCCACCCCCCACAAGAACTATTATTACTAAAATTACACTCCATATTACTAAAATTACACTCCATATATTCAATTTTAATTCTACTCAAAAGAAACCCGTTAGACTCTAATGTTGACCTCCATAATTCAAGTTTACCTTCAACTCCCTCTCTAGTCTTATCAACAAGAAGAATATCATCAGCAAAAAAGCATACTCCAAGGTATAACCTCTTGCAAATGTCTATTGAGAACATCCATGACTAAAGCAAAAAAGATATGGGATTAAGGCTGATCCTTGATGTAATTCAATTGAAATATGAAAATACTTTGTCAAACCACCTTGTGTCTAAACACAAGTAATAGCTCCTATATACATATCCTTAATGACTTGAATATAAGCATTATTAATCCTTTCTTTTCTAGAACTCACCATAGCACTTCTCTTGAAACTTTATCTTATGCTTTCTCTAAATCAAATATCACATAGATATCCTCTTTATTCTCTATATATTTCTCTATCAAACCTCTCAATAAATGTATTGCTTCATAGTAAACCTACCCAGCATGAATCCAAATTGATTTTGAGAAGCATTAGTATCACACCAACATATGCTCCATAACTCTCTCACAAAGTTTTAAAGTATGACACATTAACTTAATCTCTCTATAATTCACATAATCTTGTGCATCACCTTTATTCTTAAAAATAAGAATCAACGCACTCATTCTCCGCTCATCTGACATCTTTTTAGTCTTCAAAATAATATTAAAAAGTTTAGTTAGCCAAAAAATTTCTTCATCTCCTAAGCATTTTCATACCTATAT
Organism: Dendrobium huoshanense; assembly: GCA_016618105.1. Taxonomy (NCBI): domain Eukaryota; kingdom Viridiplantae; phylum Streptophyta; class Magnoliopsida; order Asparagales; family Orchidaceae; genus Dendrobium; species Dendrobium huoshanense. The sequence continues at coordinate 25,713,735 of CM028347.1, forward strand.
TAGAATATCATCATGTCCAACAGCTTTTCCACACTTCATTTTCTTTAAAGCCTCTCTAACTTCTATTTTACTAATATGCTGATAAAATAAAATAAAAACTTTATTTTCATTTAGGGTACTAAGATCACTAAAATCAATAACATTCTCATAATCTTCATTAAAGAAGTTATAAAAATATCTCATCCACCTTCTTTGAATATCCTCTTCTAATAAAAGCTGTTTTTTATCACCATCCTTAATACAATTCACTCGAAGTAAATTCTTACTATTCTTATCTCTAGGTTTGGCTAACTTATACATATATATTTCACCCTCCTTAGTATCTAATTTATTATATAAATTATTAAAAAATAAAATTTTTGCATAACATATTGCTTTCTTAGACTCCTTACGGACATCTTTATATCTTTTCCAATTATCTCATTTTTTACATTGAAAATAGTTTGTATAATAATTCTTCTTATTTTTTATTCTTTCTTACACATTTTAAATATACCACCAACTGTTTTTACTATTAGAAGTTTTTCCTTTGATATTTTAAGCACATCTTTTGCAATATTTTTAATATCACTAACTACTTTTTTTACATTTAACATTAGCTTCCTCATGCATAGAAAAAATTTTAAGATAGTATCTTACTCTCAAAAATATTTTTGTTAATATTTTTTAAATGCCCCCATCTAATCATAGAATAATGTTTTACTTTTTTTATTAATTTTCTTTCCCTAAGTCTTAGTCTAAAACTAATAAGCGATGTTGGGTACATACACTTTCTCTTAGAATAACTTTACAATCATTATAATATAAACGATCTATTTTTTTAAAGAAAATAATCAAACTGAATTTTACTATATCTATTCTTATAAGTGATGAGATGCTCATCTCTTTTTTTAAATAAGATATGAACAATTAAAAAGTCATAAGATAAAGAAAAGATTAATATGGTCTTGCCACCGTGAATGCTTTTAAAATAATTTACTTCTCTACCAATATGTCCATTTAAATCTTCTCTAATAAAATTATTTTTTAAGATGTATCTTTTTTTATTAATTCTTCGAAGATATTCCAAAATTTTAATTTTACTTCTCTACCAATATGTCCATTTTAATTTTGAACATATATTCAAACCTACTTGAGGATTATAAACACTTATAATATTAATAATATTAGTATCAATAACAATCTTTAAAGCTATAATTTTATCTCCAATTATATTAATATTTATAATATTAACCTTTAAACTCTTATTTATAATAACACATACATCATTTCTAGTATGACTCTTACCAAAATATCATAGTTTAAATCCTAAACTATTAATCTCCTTAGTCTTCTCTCCAACCCATTTAGTTTTATGAATGAATAAAATATTTTTTTTTTCTTATAAATCATAATATATATTAATTTCATTAATTTGCTTGTAAGAGTACCTATATTCCAAGTTCATATATATCCTAATTTTAATTTCATGGACTAGGTTCTTTTCCCACATCCGTCCATGATGTTGACCCTTGTCTATTTAACACTACACCTGAGCACTAGTGTAGTGACCCTTGCACACTTTTCATTGTATTCAAATCATACAGCGAGTCGCTTAAAGGGAACACCCTAATATTAACACAATATATTAAAGGATTCATGTCATGATTATTCAATAAGTTTTATGCTAGTTGTCAACTACTTAAAGTAACCCTTCATTTTTTCATCTAGGATTTGGGACATGACAATGGTAGTGTTAATACTAAAAAAAAAAAAATACAAATTTGCATCTTGAAGATTTGATTTAAATTTCACTTATAGCTTTGGTTAATTGGCTTTTCACCTTCCTTTGAGACTTGATGTGTTTTAGAATATTTTTTAACTCATAACGTGTAAAAAAAATTGTATTAAAACTCTGTTTTAGAAAGTAATAAAGAAATTGTCCCAAACGAAGCCTTAATATGATAAAATTTTGGCCAAGTGGTGTTGCGGCACTAGGCATGTCACGCCCCGAGATCTAACTTGGAAAGAATGTCGATCAATTCCACAACAATTTACCAGAGTTATCTATAAATCCTTCAGTAAGCAAACTAACAAACATCTATAAGCTTTTAAAACTTCAATAAACCTGTCGATTCATATCACAAAACATCATATACAATACTCAGGAACTACACTATCAATACAAGAAAGGAAACTATCCTGTCCTGAGTACAAAAGAATCAACTATCTATCAAAAGAACTAAAAACCTGCAGATCTGGATCAATGCCTATCTCCTGCTCCCGAGCCCTGACCTGAAAATATCAACCACATATAATGAGCTTTACAAAGCCCAGCAGGTCACCTAATACCTATAACTGAAATCAAAGCACGGCAGAGCTATCAATATGCATGTCAATCTATCAATCTGAATCAATCAATGGTTAATAAGTCTATGCAGCGGAAATCAATAGTCAATAAAACCAGTCAATGCAGCGGCAGGCAATTCGATAATCAACTAAATCAATCAACGTCGTCAATCAAATCGATGCTATCAAATCAATACGATCTATTCAATTGAAATCAATCGAGAAAGGCGATACGAAACAATGAATCTATAAAACAGTCAATGCGGTGTAGAATAGTAGCAACAGTAAATCTATAAGTCTATAGGCAGCAATATCAATGAATCTATAAGCAGTAGTCGATGTCCATGCTATCAATGCAGTATCTATATTCATCCATTTCTATATCAATGCTCAATGTCAATGCACAGAAATCGATCAGTGAAATCAATGAAATCGTACGATCTAGTAAATCCAATCAAAGTCGATAAAGCAGGAATCTATAAAACAATGAATCTATAAAGCAATACAGTAAACATGCAATTCAATACTATATACTGAACAAGTACAATCTACTGGCTATGTTGCTGTTGTAGAATCCATATTGCTGTTGTAGATAATACATTGGTTCAATCAATAAGAGCCGTCACTCTTTTCGCCCGTCGGCATATCAATAAACTCTTTATATCTCCCTTCAATAATCAATAGTCAATGTTTAAAGGAAAGCCCGTCGGCCCACCATCCTGTACAGGTATCAATATCAATCTCCACCAATGTTCAACCAGGTTCCACTTGCGATCAGTATCAATAGTCAATTCAATCAATAGGCAATTCAATAGTCAATATTAAAGCAATCATATCAATAATCAATGCATGTCAGTTCAATCTATCAATCTCATACAATTCAGGAATCGTACGAAAATCGGGCAGCATAACGGCAGTATACAGAATTTACACAAAAATCCTGCAAAAAGACGCAGTTTCCAAATCTTTCCAAATTACAGTAGAATATCAATAGCGTCAATACAAGACTATCGATCTATAAAATCCAAATCAAATCAGGTCCTGATATTATTCTATTCAATTAAAATCGATTAAAATCACGTAGAATCAATTCCGTCCGGTAAAATCTTCATAGAATACAGTCAAATCGTGTACAATAATCATATCTATAACATACTAAAAGTTGTGCGGTGAAAGTCTTGTCAAATCAAAACCATGTCGAAAAGTCGACTACGAAAACACAAAACAGATCATATCTCGGTCAAAACACAAAATCTCTGAAAACAGAAACAGGGTTCGGAGTCCTTACCACGAGATCTTCATTTTTCCCAACAGCAGCGTCGGACGAAAAGCGCTCCGCGGTCTCCGAAAATCAACTTTTCTCTTTTCTTCCTTTCTCTTTCTCTCTCTACAAAATATCTGATTTTTAAAATGATTTTCTCTCTCCTCAAAACGAGCTCATTTCCTTAAGTAATGCTCATATCGGCCCGGCCGATCGTCTCGATCGTCCTGGACGATCAGACCAAATTCCTATCGTCCTGGGACGATTTTTCAGGACGATTAATACTGTTCATAGGCGATAAAATCCCCTACTCACTGACTTGTGCCATCCACTAATCGTCCCGGGACGATACCTCGATCGGCCTGGACGATTTCATCCAGAAATCATTCCAGAAAGCACTTCAGAAATCAGCTGTTCAATGCACTGATCGGCCTGGACGATCCAAATTTCGTCCTGGCCGATTCTGGGAGGAAAATCCAAATCAGAGAGGAACAGTAAGGAAACGAGATATTACAAGGCATGCATGTAGGCACCACAGCATTAAGCTATCGAGTTTTTGGGGAAAAAATTGAGTGCAGCGGCACTAAGGTACTAGGCGCCTCGACACTAGGTTAGAAGAAATTATTTTTAAATGAAATATTAATTCTCATTGCTTTAAAAGCCCTTAATACAGCCACCCGCTCCCCATTTCCTTATTTAGCTGAAAGATAAGAGGAGAGAGGGAGGAGAGACATAACTTGCTCCTAGTCCTTTTTAATTGTCCTTTGACCCAATTAAGAAAAAATGTTTTGATCATGGTAAGTAATCCTAATCCTACCTCTATTTTCATTTATTTTGCGTGTTACTTATTTTCTTCCTTCTAAATTGATAAAAATATAACAATGTCATTTTAGTAATTTTGTATTGTGTAACTTTTGATATTTTATAGATATCATCACCCTTAATATTTTGATTGGTTGATATCAAAATTTTACAAGGTGATTTGCTTATATATCATTTTAGTTGTAATGAGTAATATAATATTGAATATAAAATGATCTGGAACTTGTATCTTACTTTTGATTATAAAATATATAATTTGCATATATTTACTATTCATTTAGTCAAAAATGCATCTTTGGCATATTATAGGTATATTGATAAGTATAATGATAGTTGTATTGGGATATATGATAACCCATTCAGTGTATTTGGGATTGGTGGTGGCCATGCCTTTTGGTGCTTGGTGTATATGGGGTGGTGGGGAGGTTGTGGATTCGATGAATCCTGCAAATCCATTAGCACAGAGTGAATTGATGACTTGTGATCTCCATATAGGGTAATTATATTGTCATTTGAAAGTTGAGTTGCTACAAGGTTTTTGATGTTGGAAATGATAAATTTTAAATATGTAGGGGTTGTGCAGGTTTCTATTGGGAGATCTGAGGCTGGATCTCATATTTGGGATGATGAGGAATTGAGGATTGAGCCATAGAATAAGTTCAGCTTTTACCTGCTATTTTTGTCGCTGCTATCCTGCTCTGATACCATGAAGAAAGGTGTTCAAATGATGTACATTAGAAGAGGCTATAGTAAGGCTAATGAACTCTTCATTTCATTTTCTCATATGCAGCTGATTGCATGTCTTTGCACGTATATATAATTGTTTCCTTTACACGTGTATGGCTGATATTAAATCAATTGGTTATATGTGGATGGCTTAGATGAAGTGAGCCATGTGCTCTGTTTGGCTGTGTCAGATGGATTGATATGCGGTGATCCTTTTACTAGCATTGGACAACTAAATGGTAGTTTGATCCTTGAGAGTGATGAAAATTCATAGCAAAGAGGATATGTTGAAAATATGTATCGTGTGTAATGGATACATAGCACTTGTTAAGTGGTTAGAATAAGTGGCAATGACTTTATAGGCATCAAGATAAAAAGGTGGAATCTCTTGGAGTTTGAGAAATGAACTTGATGAGGTTGGAGGAGTATGTTTGGAGGATATGTTACGAAGTGATCCTATCAAAACAATTTTGGTGATTTGACCAACATGTATAGGGATAAAGTTAAACAAAAATTCTTGGACTATTTGTGAGGTCTCCTATGATTCAATCAAAAAGAAAATCTAAATTAGATGGCATTGTGCTATATAAGATTGATTTAAGTGTTAACGTTCAATTTCATGTCTAACTATGATAGTGAAACCGACGTAACTATAATATAAGTTTCATGACACATCAATACTTTTAATGAGGTGCATAAATAGGGTACTAGCATCCTGCAACAGCTCAAACTCATAACCATCAAGATATTATCCGCTTTTACATAAAGGGCCTCATGGGGGTTTCACACATCCTAAGTATTAAAACTCGTAATATTGATTCTTCTTCTTCAATTATTATTTTGAAGGTGTCAATAGTATGTTATAACATTTTAATTTTTCCATCAGTTCTTTTTTTGTATTTTTTAAATTTTTAATGCAAGCCCTCAAATTAAGATCTAGTAATGCTAATTTTAGCGGCATGATTTCAAGCACACAAAAATGCAATGAAAATTTATTTCTCTTAAAAAAATTGTGCATGCAAAAAAATGAATGAAGAATGTTATGAAAAACTTATTTAGGGCTTCAAGTACTTGCTCAACACCGAATTTCTACAAACATGGGTAAGAACAAGAAAATGTAAATCAATTTGAATGCGTTGTATTTTAAGTTATTAATTTTTTTGTGCTTTTTAACCGCTTTGTGTCAAGAAAAGCTGGTGAAATGTTTCCTTTTATGCGTTTGGATATTACTTTTTGCCTATTTTCTGTAAAGCAAAAGGTTAAAAAAATTGCCTTTAAAAACAGCTTTTTGCAAGCGAAAACAGCAGCACAAGCAAACACATACCTAAATACTGATCTTTCACAATAATTTCTAAAGCAACATCTTGCAAATGCTGGAACTACAAGTTAACTAAGTACAATAGAGACTGGTTTTAAATGATTAGAGGAAGCATAGATAATAAAGCTAATACCGTTCATATAAGTTGAATCACACATACTTCATAAATCATAGAACATCTAGATTATAAATTAGTAGTAAATCAAGGACATTTTGGTCCCCCTCGCTTTGTCTTCCAATTGTTGTAGCAGGGGCAGACCTCCTTGTGGGCAAAAGTCCCTGGAGGAACACACCTGCACTTCAAGCAGCATTTCTGGCAAAAGAACAGGCAGGGCTTCTTGTATGAAGTTTTGGAACACCTGTACTGGCAAGCACCTGGGCACTCTGTGATCCATAGATCAAAATTTTAAAAATAACAGGAGATATAAAGATACATTCTTCTATTTTTTAACCCAAATGTGGGAATTATCAATTTATCAAAATTCTACTAAGTCTTCAAATCATGTAAAGCAATAAAAAGCTGAGTTTGTCTGTATTTGACCATGCAACTCTTCTAATATGTTAACCTGAAGGAAATTATCACTAAGGCTTCATTTGGGATAACTTTCTTATTATTATTTTTTTTAAATAACTTTCTTGTATAAAAATTTCAAGTTGAAAAAAAATTTGTACTAAAGAGCTGCTTTAAAAGCAGTCCCAAACAAAGCTTTAAAAATAAATCAGAAAAAAAATTTGTGTTGGAGAGCTTGACTGCCTTAAGCATGGCTGAATATCTCACTTCATTTGTACAGTAACATAATTTCTTAGCTCCACTTATTCTAAAGATGACAAAGGAGATGAGAAAAACCTAACAAAAGTAATAACTCATCAAAATCCTAGAATTTCTATAAGATTTCCAGCAGTAGATGTTAGATGTCATTATTTTTTTTATAGAAACATGTAATGTGTCTGCCAATTCTACAATTATAACAGAAAAACAGTTATCATAATTAGACTGCCCTATAAATTATTAATCAGCACTCATATAAATGTTTAATTTCCATCTCAAAAGTGTTTTCATAATTCCTGAGTAGTTATTGATTCTGAAAAGATCCTACATCTGTGAAAGATTGGAGGAAAAATAAGCTTCACAAAAATAAAATTTTTATTTCTGTCTTTAGAAACCCAATGGCTCCATTTGTCCTTTAATGCCACATTTAGGCACTAATTTTAGATCCCATTTTGCTTTCAACAACACCAAATAACAATCTACCAATGCTTTACTATCCAAGAAGAAACTAGACTAATATTGCTTGGGAAAAAGAAAACAATAAGCCAATAAGATGCAAATGGATGGCCATAGACAAACCTGCTGCACTGAACCCAGAATGCTTGTGCTTTTGCTGCAATTAAATGAGCACTTCATAAGTATACATGCACTGATGAAAGGTGAAAAATTAAACATATTAATTTCATTACTAACAGTCGATCATCAGAAGAAGAATTAGACCAAAAATTAGGATACATTCTGGGAAAATGAAACTTCCATGAAAGAGAAGCAAATGAAACGCTTTCATAAAAATTCTCGTAGAATCGAGAATGAAGTTTTCATTCTGTACATGTCAAATCATTAATTAGTAACTGCATTCGATCTATGAAAAAGTTCCAATTTCTAGTCATTTACTTGCCTTCTTCGCAGCCAGACTCATCCCAAGCTCCCCATTTGTGATGTACTGAAACAGTAAGTAAATAAGAAAAGTTTTGCACATAGTAGCAAAATGCTGAAATCAAAGGGTAGTTTAAGTACCTCAGAAGCAGCCATTACTGTACAAGAGAAGAGTAAGACAAGAAAGAAGAAGGAACTTGCAGATCTTATCATTTTTGTATTCACACACAGTTCAGAGCTTTTGATAAAGTACTAGTGATCTGAAGATGTATATTTATTGAAGCCTCCACTAGCAAACTTTTGCTGCACTCCGCCTTTACTTTTATAAGACTTTCACTTGCTTTCTCCTGATTTTAATGAATGCAAATTAAACTGAGGGGGTAAGGAATAGATTTAGATAAATGGCAGGCAACAGTACAATTTTGTTGCTTTAAACGGTCCTCAGTTGAATTCAAAGCTGCAGTCATAGCCTTTCAGATTCATGCTTGGTTAAACAAGGACAGTACCTCTTCTGTTCTGAAGCATTTACTCTCCCGTAAACTATGGAGTTCTGTGGCAAATTTTAGGTGGGAATCACATGGCATATTGAATAAATGAACCAAATGGGATCTCTCTCTCTCTCTCTCTCTCTCTCTCTCTCTCTCTCTCTCTCTCTCTCTCTCTCTCTCTCTCTTTCTCTCTACGTTTGTTTACTGAATATGCCATGTGATTTGTAGCTAAAATTGGCCACCAAACTCCATGGCTTACAGGATAGATCGAGTTGCCTATATGGATAAATAGATCTCTTCTCAAGTGCTCATTGTGGAGGAATCTTTGCAGTCTAATCAAAGAAAAGAGGTGGAGTGATTCTTATAAAAATGTCCCATAGCTTAAGATTGGAGGAAGAGAAAAAATAAAAGAGAAAAATTGAAGGAAATAATGGGTGCATTTTTCTTCTCTATTTTCTATTATCTTCTCACTTTCTTGTCAAGTGAATTTTGGTGAGGATCATGAAGTAGATACTAATTATATATATCACATAATGATACTTTTTTTATATAGAGAAAATATTATATAAATGAATTGTTAAAAGCATAATTTAATTGTCTCTTTCAAGATTAAAAGCTTATTTTTCTGAGAAATATTTTATTAATTTAATTTATTTTTTATTATTTTTTTATCAAATATTATGTGTTGGGAGTTTAATTAGACTATCAACGTACTAAGAGATATTGAATTTAAAGCTCGCATATGTGATGTGTAGGTGAGTTTGCGTTTGATTCCCTCAAAAGTCCAAAAAAAAGTCACTATGGCTTCGTTTGGGACGACTTTTTTTCTGCTTCTTAAAGTAGCTTTCTAGTATATTATAAAAATTTAATTTTTGTACTTAAAAAGTGTTTTATGAAGCAATAAGAAAGCCGTCCCAAATGAAGCCTAAATTTTATATATTTTGATATTATTATATACAGATGCATCAATGGTATGCATTTTTAAGTGCTGACTGAGAACTTATAAATGTACAGTTAGATTGACTAAACTTAGAAAACACCCATCATAATTGAGCTTCGAATTTGGCCTGTGGAAAGCCACGTGAGTGAGTGACCCCTCACATAAATCTACTTTAAAAAATAATGTTATGGTAAAAAATTTATATTTTTAGTTGAGGAAATTTATATTGAGCAGTGACTAATTACCAACTGATGATGTGCATAAATTTTTATGAAATTTTTCTGGAGCTTCTCTTGAACGATATAAGAAACTGTTTATATTTTTATTTGGGAAGGATTTTTATTGATTCATCTAATTAAGTGATGATGTGATATGAATTTTGATATAAATTGGCAGATTCTATTTTTGAGTTTTCATTGTTTTAGAGGCCGCATAATAAGCTTCATTCTGATGAAATTTCTACTTTTCCTTGCATAAAATGCCTTGAAGACTGTAAATGTTGACTGCTAAGGCCTCGGCTAGCTGAAGTAGTTTTATTAATGTTTTATAAGGCTGTTGCAGAGAATGTAATTTTTTAAATATGTTGTAGAAAACAGTTTTTTTTACAAAACTTTTTTGAGAGCAGCTAAAAGATAGTGATCAAACTGCAATTATGATTGCATTAAAAAAAAAACGACAAAAAAATTGTCACAAATGAATTCAAAAATAACCTCAGGTTATGTAAACAATATGAATGCTTATTGGTAGGGGTGTGAGTCAAGCTGGCTTGCGGGTCCGCTTAGGATTGGCTTGATAAATGGTTCGTGATTCAATCTCGATGAGCTGACGAGCCGAGCCCATTGAGCTAACGAACTCGATGAGCTATTGAGCCAAGTCCCGACTCGACTCATTAGCTCGTGAGCCAGCTCATTTATATAGTATTTTCTCAATTAACTCGCAAAGTGAGATTTGAATTTGATATGAGTTGCTCAAATCTACCATTTTTTTCAATGCTCATGGAGCATTTCTTTAAATTGATCCTAAAATTTATGAGTGAGATTAGAATTTTGTATTTTCTTTAAATGGAAAGGACAATAAATTGGGGTTGGATACTCTCATTATCTTCATCATTCTCAAGAAATCTAACATTCCTTAACACTATAATTTTCTTTGAATGGAAAGGAAAATAAAAAAAATTACCCCTTAGAATTTTTTTAATATTAAATGAAAAATATTAATTTTTCCAAATATGAATTTTTGCCTTGTGGATTATATATTCTAATTTCAATTGAACAATCTCATATATATTATCAACATATAATTCAGCACCATCAATAAAGATTTATTGAAGTTTTTGCAGCCTTTAGATCTTTAAACTCTAATTTTAACTTTTAACGGGCGGCCACTTCCCCCCTTGAAATTTATTACAAAGATTTCTTCCTTGGTTGTAACTCATTTTATTGATTTCAATATCATCAATACCATTGTTAATACCTAATATTATTAATGTTCTCACTTAATGCCGATATTAAGTCGAGAATTAAGCATCATTTTTAGAGATGACTAAAATATACGCACACATTTAGGCTTCATTTTGGACAACTTTTTTATTTCTTATTAAAGCTGATTTCTAGTACAATAATTAAAATTTTTATACAAGAAAGCTGCTTTAAGAAGCAGTAAGAAAGCCGTCCAAAACGAAGCCTTACATGAGATTAAAACAAATATTGAAAGAAAAGAAGTCATAAATTTCGACAAGAATGTACAAAAATATGGAATGATGTAGATCACTGAATTCTCTTCCAAGTAAGCTAGCTAGAACAATATATTGCAGTATGTAATACCATTTAGCAAACAACTTAATTAAAAAAAAAATGAAAATATTTTACAAAAAAAAAAGATAATTTTAATACTAAAAAGCTGTTTTAAGAAGCAATAAGAAAGCAATATCAAAAGAAGCCTATATAAGTTATCAACCATCAATAAGTGCTTATTTCATCATTGGCCACTTTTTTCTCCATAATTTTTTTTTCTTATTTTGATTGTAATATTTTTATCAAATCTATGTATTTCCTCAATTATTATTATATGTTTTTGAGTTTATTCATATGGTTGATTTATGTTTGTTTAATGAAATATGATGTTGTGTATAGGTATATGTAGTTGTGATGTTAACAAAATTATTTAATTAGTTTAAAATATAGTTAAAAATATAATTATAAAACTACCTAATAAGTTTAAATAATAACAAATCAAAAGATACAAAGAATAGTATTCAATATTGCTAGCCTATAATTTAAATCAACATATCTCAGAAGCATTTCAATAAATTTTTTGGGTTGTTAAAGAAAGAAAATATGATAGACAATCATAAGCATACTAATTTATATATTATCAAACATTGATATGTGAGTTATATTTGAATGCAAAAAAGATAAACTAATGTAATAATTGATAAATGTTGTATTGTATGGATAATAAGATTGAGGCTTCTTTTGGGATGGCTTTCTTTCTGCATCTTAAAGAAGCTTTTTAGTATAAAAATTAAACTTTTTGTACTAAGTTGTTGCTAGAAGCAGTAAGAAAGCCGTTCCAAATGAAGCTTGAGATTGAATCCTAATACTGTGTTACAGCTATTTATAAATCATAAACAAAAAATAATAATGCCAATAAAAAGTTTATCTCATTTAAGACTTATTTTATATACTATTATCCCATGAATAAAAACATTATATTTTTCACTTGTGAGCTTTGTTGTATATATGAGATGGTATTACGAGAGAATAGGAAAACAACATATAGTATATCATCCATTACATCTGGTAGCATGAAAGTACTTTGATCACATATATATAGAGTTTGTTTTATAGCCATAAAAATATCAGACTTAGCTTATGAATTGTTGGTTGCATGCCATATAACCAAGCTTCCCCACTATACTTATGTTGGCCATTGATAATTACTCTTTATAATCTTTCTTCAAATAAGTGAATAATTGCTTTTAACATATTTGTAATGGTCATAATGCTCTGCCCACACAATCTAGCAGAAAAAATAGATGTATACATATAATTGTTTATAAATAAATTAAAACTCTTATAAAAGAAAGTAGAGATGAGCCTCCTCTAAGGTCAATATGCTCCATTTTTTAGTAATAAGAGGAAGATTATTTTATGTGCTCATACCACCACTAAATATTTCGAAGTGGCAAAAACCGCCACCACTACCACTAATACCACCTCCACCAAGATATAGTCCAACCAACCACTCTTAAGATTATGCATATGCTACACTAATTTTATACATATTTCTAATTCAGATTTCCACCATCCTATGTTGGCCTATCTGCCTTCTATCATCAATCATATGCACAGCTTGACTACTACTACCACCATAAGGCTTTACAAGAAAGCTCAAATCATACTATAAAGTTCTCATTAGCGGGATAAATTAATAACATGTGTCTTATCAAACATATCAAGTATATATTTGAAAAGTCACCATTAAAACTTTTCAATGAAGATTGTGAGAATATGATTGAATTTAGTGACCTTAACATCCTACATAAAAATAATGATTTATGTTTTTATCGGTGTATTAGTAAAAATGAAGTTAAAGAAGTTTGGAGAATGAGTGTAATGATTTCTATTTTTAAGAATAAAGGTGATGCACAAGATTGTGTGAATTATAAAGGAATTAAGTTAATGTTTCATACTTTAAAACTAGGGAGAGAGTTATGGAGCCTAGGTTGCAGCGTGATACTAATGTTTCTCAAAATCAATTTGGATTCATGTCGGGTAGGTCTACTATGGGAGCCATACATTTATTGAATGGTTTGATGGAGAAATATAGAGAGAATATGGAGGATCTACATGTGATTTTTATTGATTTAGAGAAAGCATATGATAAAGTTCCATGAAAAGTGCTATGGAGAGTTCTACATAAGAAAAGCGTTAATAATACTTATATTCAAGTTATTAAGGATATGTATGCAAGAGCTAATACTTGTGTTCAAACACAAGATGGTTCGATAAAGTATTTTCCTATTTTGGTTGGATTACATATCTTTTTGCTTTAGTCATGGATGTTCTCACTAGTCATTTGGAAGAGGATATATCTTAGTGTATGCTTTTTATTGATTATATTCTTCTTGTTGATAAGACTAAAGAGGAAGTTTAAGCTAAACTCAAATTATGGAGGTCAACCTTAGAGTCTAAATGTTTTCGCTTGAGTATATCTAAAACTGAATATATTTAATATAATTTTACTAGTAATAAACCTAGTGGGGGGATTGTGACCTTGGCCAATCAAGTCATTAATAAGAGTACACGTTTTAGATATCTTGGATCTATTGTTTAGAGTGATGGTGAAATAGATGAGGATATTATCAGCAGAATTCAAGTTGGATGGTTGAAGTGGAGGAATGCATCGGGCTTGTTATGTGATAGAAATGTACCCCTCAAACTTAAGGGAAAATTCTATAAGATGGTAGTGAGACCTGCAATGCTTTATGGTGCAGAATATTGGTCATTAAAAGAGAAGCATAATAGTAAGTTAAGTGTTGCAGAGATGAGGATGCTCAACTGGATGAGCAACTTTACCCTTAGAGACAGGATACGAAATGAGTATATACATGAAAATGTTAGAGCAACTCCAATGTAAGATAAGATTAAAGAGAGTCGCCTTATATGGTTTGGTTACATAAAATGGCAGCCTCTCGATGATCCGGTTAGAAAAGTAGAGGTATTAGATTTGACTTATGTTAAATGTAGAGGTAGACCTAAAAAGATTTGTTTAGAAAATATTTGAAATGATCTTTCTTTATTAGATTTTAATGAGAACTTGACTTTTAACATGACACAATGGAGAAAAATGATTCATATAGTTGACACCACGTAGTGGGATAAAGGCTTCATATTATTGTTGTTGGCTTATTCTTACATTATATGTTAGATATTTACTTTGTGTGTTGATAACCATTTCAGGTACAACATACACCACGCAAAGAATTAAATAATAAGCTCAGGACAGTATATTGTTAGTGCATAACTCAATCAATATTTTATAGAGTATGTATTTTCATTTTTATTGAGTCAATTTTTGAATTAGATGTATATTGGATTAGCAATTGTGCACACACATAATTTAATATTTTTATTTTTATGTTAATCATACTATAAGAAAAAGAATATATTATATGATATATTCAAAAAGAAATTAATTAAAATATTTTAATTAAGTGAAATTAATTAAAATTAGAATACAACTAATCATATTATACGACACTAAATTGAATTATACGATAAGTTATTTTGATAAAACCTGATCGTTGAATCTATATTTTTTAAATTAGGTAAATTTGAATTTTGAAAACTAAAATGATTGTACTGTATGAATCACTTCATACTATATGAACCAGTTCATACTTTATGAACCAGCTCATACTTTATGAACCAGTTCATACTTTATGAACCAGTTCGTATTATACAAACATTAATTAACTTACCTAATTTAATCCATTGATTAAGGTATAAAATTGGATTTGATTTAATTGCAAATCGTATTGTTACAAATATCATACAACCTGATCCACCCAAGAGCTCTCCGAAAAAACTTTGGTTCATCCTGTACAATATGAGTTTAATCTAAACTAATCGTATTGGACGATTTATAATCATATAGGACAAGCTTCGACGGAACTGAACTAATTATACTATACGATCTATACATCGTATTGTATGATAGGAAGATTTAAATTGAAAATTAAGGTTTTGAAAAGCCATATTTATAAACTCTTGTTATATCCTATAGTAAGGGTCTTTGGGCAGCTAGAGTCATCTTCTTTGTGAAGGAGAGCTTGGAGAGAGCTCACATTCACAAGGAGAGATAGAAAGTGTAATAGTCCGTAGTTGACCCTACAAATATTTTTTTTTCAAGAGCCATTATATGTTCAAATCACAAACCATCTTTGCCATAATAAATATATTGTAGTTCTTTATTTACACTACTTTTTACGTAATCTTTAGACATTGGTGCAAATTCTTAAGAAATTAACATATATTGATATAAGTAGAGATTTTGGGACCGTTAGGTATCTGTTTTACAAATCGGTTTACTAAAGTTTTCTTAAGAAATTGGGCTATTTTATAAGTATTTTTCTATAATTTTTTAAGACCCAAAAAAATTACATAGATTTTATACTAAAAATGATTAAATTAAATAATGATATTAATATTAAATTATTGTTTTATTATAAATATCTATAGCCACCTAATGTTTATTAAATAAGCTTTTTTACTTTCTAATTTCGACTAACAAAGAGCTATAGATATATTTTAAGGGAAATTTAGAGGAGAGGAAAAATAGAACCTAGAATTTGAAGGTTGTAGAGTGATTTTTGTCCAACAAACTTATTGGGAGATTTGCTTGTCTTATTGTAAGGAAGGAATCATTATCCTATTTTTTTATTTCAATAATTTAGTATTTTGAGATTTTTTTGACCAAATTTGTAATTTCATTACCAAAAAATGAGGATAATTTTGTATTAATAAAACTTTCTTCATGTAACTTTTTATATTTTATAGAGATTGATATTATATATATTTTGAGTATTTATTTGATATTTTCCGCTGGGTGATTTTGAAAATACAGTGATTTTTATAGATTCAAAATTTATTTTATCATTTAAAAATAATGCTTTAGTTTAATTTAAGCTTTGGAATGTTGTTATATATGATATTTAATAATTTAATTAATTTTAAAAAATGTGAATTTCTTCTCAGTAGAGTTTTATGTTGTTAACTGTTAGGATATTATGACACTTTATGTATTAACCCCAATTATATTTTTTTATTATAATGTATTGAAATAAATGTGTATTTAATTGAGTAATAGCTGGTCATTGATTATTTTATAGTGTTATAATAATAATGGATGTGAGTGTGTGGAAAAGATAAGTAAATACTAGTTGACTCGTTGATTGGAGATTAATTGATCTATACATGATGGTTGACCTGTTGACCTTGATTTTGGCAAAAACCCTTGGACCAAGGGGTTGACTTGGTCAATTTGACCAAACCAAGACTCAAGGTCTCTCCTATCCAGTTCAGTGGGTCAATTTGAGTTTGTTGAGCCCCGACCCAGGTCCTGGGTCGACCTGGTTGACCAGGTCAGCCAGGGTTGACCCAAATTGACCCCTTTATCCTTTTTAAGCCCGATTTGATTCCAAATTGATCCCAAATCTCCCTTGGACTCATCCCCATCATTCCATGGGTCTAAATAGGCTGAATTGACCAAGTCAAACTTTGACTTGGTCAATCCGGGCCTTAATGGGTCATTATGACCCATTAGAGCCCAAATCAAGTCCTAAATTATTCAAACATGTTCTATGGCTCAAACCCATCACTCCATTGACCCAACTGACTGGTTTGACCAAGTCAAACTTTAACTTTATCAAACCAAGCTCTTAATGGGTCAAATCAACCCATTAAAGCCCATTTAAATCGCCATTTAAGGCTCTAAAAGATTCCCCTTGATTTCAAATTGAAGACCACTGCCTAAATAGCCTGGTTTCCCTCCTAATTTCATCAAGATTTGATCCTAGCCGTCCATGCTAGGTTGAGGGTGTTTAAATAGCAAAAATTAGGTCAAATTCGGGACTTTTTCAATCTTGCTCTCTCTCCAGACCTTCAAAAGCTCTAAGATTTGGAGTGAGTGCTCCGACGACCATCCCCCACCTTTTCCAAGTCAAACCCCACCGTCCAACGCTCGCCGGCGCCAAGAATTCCGGCGACCCGAGGCCATAACTACTCTAAGCCGTTTTTCGATATATCGAGGGCATTTCAGAGCTCGAGACCAACTAAGGAATTGTGCGTGGACAATCAACAAGTACAACGAGCATAAGATCGACTGAATCCACTATGCGGATTGAGATATATCTCAAACCCTAAGAAGAAACACTTAGATTTAATTAGCTTTTCATACAGAGCCTTTCAGGTTGTGCCAAACATCCCCCAATAATGCTCTTCGTCTCTACAATCTACATTTAAAATTTCATAACGATCTATCGCGCTGTTAGTGCAGATGAGATGACTTTTGTTTTAGGGTGTTGGACCGATGCTTGCATGAGCCGCAAGATTAAGATCAACGGTTCTGATTACATCGGATCGAAGATGCGCACGACCGCGCTGGTGAAGCTTGGACCCGGATCCCGGTTCGGCTTGATCTTGACCATCGATTTGTGACCACGGGAGATCCAACGGGTGAGGATGGAGGCTGACGTGGCTAAGTAATACCGCGGTAAGCGGAATTGATTACCTAATGATTATCGGCCGCGCAATCATTGCGCCGCGTTCAACGGAGCCGCTCCTAGGCCGACACCCGGCCACTCAGCCACCGCCGCCAAGAACTTGGAACCAGTTGGAAGCTGCCAAGTGTCACCCGTCGGCTGCTTTTGAATTTAAAAATCAATTTTAATTATTTTTAAACCAATTTTTCTTCATAAAATCATAAAAAATATCCACTAATCCAAACAATACGTATAATACCTAATTTTGTTCGTATTTTTATCCCCTTTATTTTGAAATTAATTTCAACTAAAAATAATATATATATATATTTAGTAAATTATTTAAAAAATAGTAAAAAAAACTTTTTTATTATTCTTTAATAATTATTGTTATTATATTACTATTATTTTAATTATAACATTAATAATTAGTATTACTTTGACCTACCTTTATTACTATTTTATGATTATGTTATTATTATTATTATTATTATTTTAAAATTAAAGGTAATTTTAGTATTCCTTGTTATTATTACTATTTTAAACTTATTATTATTATTATTATTATTATTATTATTACTATTATTTGACTAAATAAACATTCAATTTCAGAAACTTACTATTTTAATTTAATTTAAGATTTACTTTTAAATTATAATTATTTTAAAACTATTTTAAAATTAGCTTGTATTACTTTTAAAACTTCAATAATTCATATTTAATTCATTTTAAATCGGATTTCGGCGTATAACCCCTTGAATTTTTCAAAAAATTATGAACTTTATTTTAAAATTATTTTCAAGAGTTGATTTCTGCCGTTTTGACAGATTTCTGTCTTGGATTGTGATTTTTAGTATTGATTATTTAAGTAATTAATACTATAATTATTTTCAAGTTAAAATTTATTTTCAAATTTTTTTGAAACCTCGATTGGGTGGTCAGTGGGTCTCTCCTATATTTATATAGATATGAATTGATCTATTTTTAATTAGATTATTTTCCAAAATATTATATATTTATAATTATTTTAAGTATTTTCAAAATTACATATATATGTTAAATCCCAATTTTGGGAGACCCACAACATGAAATTTTAAGCATAAATTGTATGTGTGAAGAGCAATCATGCGGAAGTGGATTAGTGAATGGTTGAGTCTCAATCATTCACTAATCGCCTCGTTTAGCGTACTTTTATTTTCTTTGTCGTAGTTTGCATGTATATGATGCACCTCTACCTAGTTTAGGATCTCCTAGATTGAAAGACATTATGTGTTTATTTTGTTTGTGTATTCTCCTGCATTATTACCCAAGGGTTAAACAAAACTACACTTTAAACTCCTACAACATAGTGACACCCTAAGAACAATAATTAAGGACCCGTCTAGCGAACTTAGAAAAATTCTAGGAGCTAGGATAGACCCCTGATTGACATGAAAACTTAGACACTTAAACTTAGTGATGTTTGAAACCTCCCAGGATTTTCTGGGAATTTTTTTAGGAGCTTTTAGACCTCTTAATTAACCAACCCTAATTTATCTATTAAAAAAAGCCCCGGTACCTTCTAAAAATTATAATAAATCCATTTCAACTCAAAATACCCATAATACCTAAAATTGTTCTGAATTAGGTCCTTAACCTGAGATAAATAGGCCACCTTAGGTTGACCCCAATCGGATCCTTAGCTTAGCCTCAATTAGAAATTACCTTTTTGCCCCTAATAAATTATTAAAAATTCTAAATTTTCCCCAAACACTTGGGAACACTTTCTCAGGTCATTCCTGACCTTTGGGGGTGATTCCAATCAGTTTAGAGCTAGTTTGGATCAAAACCATAAAATTTCCACTTAATTAGATAATTTAGATAATGCTCATAAATACCCAATCTTTAAAAATTCATAACTAATTGTAAAAAATTCAAAATTAGGCAAACTCACTTAAATTCAACTCCTATTAGGGTCTAATATTTATTAAAAGTATTAAAATTCTAGAAACTAACCTAAATTAGAAAGTCAATTTTCTGGTCAACCTTAGCCTACAATCTAGGGCCTAAAACTTGGAAAATTCATAACTTTGCCTAGGAAACTCCAAATCCAATAAACTACATGTCTAACTACTTATTTTAAGGTCTAGTATTTATCTAAAATATTAGGAGATCCAAACCTAGCCTACTTCCCCATAGTGATCTTTTTGACCCCCTTAGCCTAGTACCTAGGAGGACCCGGGAATTTTTAAAATTAGCTAATATAACTTAAGCTTCAAATATCATTATCCTAAGCTTTTAAAACTGATCAAAAAACTAAATTAACTAAAATGAATCATAATTCATTAATATTTAAACTTTAATGAACTTTAGGTAACTTTAATTAATTACACAGCTTAGGACATATCCAAGCCACACCAGCCATACACACACGTAGAATTGCTTGTTAGAGCACCACTTCTAGACTTAGTCTAGGCCGGTGTTTTTTTTTCTGCTGTGTACCGGAGCTTTTTGATGATTTCACTGCATGTTGTGATGAATACTTGGCGTGTTTGCTTACTTTCCTTGCACTCTGTGGACTGATGTGATGCACATTAGATTTACCCCTAGGCTAGGAATGACATATATAATGTTCTTCTTGCAGGTGGTCATGCTCATAAAAACTGTTAAATAAAATGGGGGTAACTGTCATGATTTCTAATACTATTTTGTGCAGATGCTTGCCTAGCCCCCTAATAAAATGAGGGCTAAAATTATTAATTATAACTGATATAAGTACTCCAAAAATTGCATTAACCCTCAATCATTAAGAGCATGACCAAGTTTGGCTGTGATGTGCATTTATTTTTATATAATTATATGTGATGATTATATCTGCTTGAGATGACTTTTATTAGGATAACCTTGCAAGGACTTTAGAATTTACTGCTTTCCATTTATATAAATTTGTTTGTAATAAACTATTAAGAGTTGTGAAATTGACATTTGAGTCGGGATATTCTTATTCAACTCGAATTCCAAAAGAAGAAGGCATCCTCATAGAGGAGAGTCTTCTTCCATTTGGAAGATTGAGTTGGATGGCTTTAGATATCCAAAGAGAAAAGGCAATATCCCCTACTAGGGGGAATTGTCTCTTCGTTTGGATATTCAAGCCACGATGGATTCAAGGAGTCCAAAGAGGAGAGATCCAATGAGTCCAAGGAAGAGAGATCCAAGGAGTCCAAGGAGGAGAGTTCGAAGGAGTCCAAGGAGAAGAAGATTGAAATACTGAATACTTGAAGACCAATATCTCACTCAAAGTCATTTGCATCTGTCATAGGCTTAGAAATCCATGTTTTTGGCAATGGTGCCTGGCCACTTTACTTTCTACATACCCTAGGTTGTAATTAAAGGGCAGTTGGCCTATGGACATTTACTTAATTGGTTTATTTATATTGATGTGTTTTTTATGTTTGGGCAATAGAAATTGCCTGTTTTTCCTAGGTTTCTTTCTTGCATGCCGTCTTTGTTTTCGTCTGGACTTCGTTAGGCTCTCTAAGGACTATAAAACTTTTTCTGCTCGTAACTAACATTTAAAATTTTAAGTTTAAATAACATAGAAACTTAAGAAACCTAGGGAACTACCGAAATCATTCGAGGTTGCATGCATATTACTACATTTCTTCTTTCTCCTTCTTTGAGACACTTCCCCTCCTATGGGTAGAGTCTGGATAATCTGGCCTATGAGGATGAAGTGTCGGACCTGGGGAAGTCTAGTTTCCTTCTAAATTATTTTCTAATAAGCCTATTTTTTAAACTCCATAGCATTTATGATTTGACTTTTCAACCAGCATGCATTATATTAGAAACTAATTAATTTAATTAAAATTTAATTATATTAGCTAGGAGCATCTACCAACATAAGTTTATAGACAATTAGGAAACTCTCTAGATGTCAATCATATTCTCAAAAGAACTATACTACCCACCCATCTCTCATAACTAACTTAACAGCATGGTTTTAAAGCGATTAGGTGGTTAGCTGGCTCCCCAATCCAGGTCAGGGTAAGTCCAGGTTTTGCACTACATTAATTAGAACACGAATCTTAGTGTGCATAAAATACTAAACTCAACCTAGATCTAGGATTCGAGGCTACTACATTTGGTCCTGTAGTATGCCTAAATAGTGGGTAGATCCCTCCCTTTCAGGACCATAAATCTTACTTATCTGTGTCACAGGATGACGTCACCTCCATCTTTTCTCTCATGTATGTGTTGATTGCCTGACTTTTATTTTCTCAAGTTTTCCTTAGTACCCTTGAGCCTCTGAATGCTGGTGTGAACCACGCATGTTTATTCAGCCCTTCGGACCTTTCTTCCCATTTGGATAGGACTTTCTAGTCTACACCCTCGTGCCAATCCCATTTTAGGAAGGGATACTGTATGATCCTTAATCGAGAGTTTTCTCAAGTTCCGGCATGAGATGTAATTAATCACGGGGGCTTGCGCCCGTGAAAAACTTGGCCCCACTTATAATAAAACCCCATCCGAGCTGATGTATCGGGTGGGGGAAACCTGTGATTGTGATCAGGTTGTATATATTACTATCCATCGTGATGCGCTGATGAGAGCCGCTATCCTTAATGGTTAGTTCGTATGCACAATCCAATCTGTTTCTTCCAATTGGCCCGTTTGCGCGATGCTCTTTTGGAGGTCCACAAGACCGATGACCTTTCATTTAAATACCATGGTTAGGTGTTATCCTCTACTGATATCATGATATAACGATTGTAAGTTATAAGGAGTGTTACTATGCTAACAGATAAAGAGTGACCATTATATTTACTAAGCTAATGGTTTATTGATATTGATACGATACTGGAAAAATACTAATAAGATATGATTTCTTACTTGTTTAGTATGAATATTAAAATACATAATACTAAAGTATTATTCCTATTATCATACAAATTTATTATTACTACACAGATTTATTACTAATGTATTATTTCACTGCTCTTATTACTAGACTGTTAATATTATTAATATAGACACCAATATTATTTGATACTATTAATTTATTATACTGATACTAAGCATGTGACATACTAAGCACCGTAATATATTAATTTCATACTAATATAGAATACTTGGTTAGTGTGTGTACTCGATTTTACTATATTGATATAATTTTGAAAGTCTTTATCGTTGCTTTGATTTTACCACTTTATACAATTTCTCTATTGATTGATAGTACTGATATGAATACTGCTGTAGTGATTCGATGCCCGTACTAATTTACTAATTTCTCTATTGTATTACTTTACTAGATTTTGTATTATACTATTTACTACTTTACAAACTTTACTGCTACTACGTATAAGTTTGATTATTTTTACATTAATTTAATGATCATATGAATGCTATTGCTAAGATTTGATCACTAACATACACATTAATCCTTTATCGTACTTTGAGTTCAGTTGTAGGATTTGGGACATGTTGGACTTTTTAGCTCATTATATATGATTAAATAATTTTAGGTCAAGACAAGAGAGAAGAAATATGAGATTGATTAGGATCCTTCAGGTTTAGGTTCTTATTATTTTAGCTATTTTTTTGTACTCACGACAGAGTAATTATGATATAAATATAAGGTCCTAAGTAGTGTACATATTTTTTTAAAAAAGAAATACAAATATATATTGATATTTTGACCAACAATTTTATTTTCATTAATATTTTTATTGATAAAAGAAATTAGGTTGCTCTAATTATATAAATTAAATGATAAAAGAATAATTCTTCCAAATTAGATTTTGGGTGTGCACGCCTTTGAGAGAGTGAAGGGGTGTGAGAGGGGTCATACAACCCCTTGGAATCTTTGATCCTTCGGTTGAGTTTTTTGAAGCTCTTGGAGGAGAGCTTTAAGAAGGAGAGTCTTTGGGTTCAAAGACTCATTAGCTAAGGAGGCTAGGGTTTTAACATCTCTATTAGGGATGAAAGCGAGAGGAAACATTTTCTTCTCCATTGGGCTTGGAAGCGAAAGGAGGGAGAGATATCTCTAGCGAGCTTAGAAGCCATCCAGCTCCAAAATCTAATTTAAAATATATATTTTTCTTTAATCTTTAATTAAATAAATAACAACCATAGCTATATAGTTTAATTTATCAGTAATAAATAGTAAAAATTAATTTTATAATTCAAAATATATTAAAAATATATATATATATATATTAATTACCTAAATATATATATATATATATATATATATATATATATATATATATATATAATACTCATGAATCATATAATTACAATATATATCCATTTATTCTTGAGTACAATATAATAACTAAAATAAAAAGACATAGAACTTGAGGAGTCCTCATCAGTCTCACACTCCTGAACCTTTTCTTTGACCTGAAATCATTTAAACCACATATTATGAGCTAAACAGCCTAGTAAGTCACTAAATTTTAATTCAAAGTATAATAAAAGACTTATATATATATATATATATATATATATATATATATATATATATATATATATATATATATATATATATATATATATATATATATATATATATATATATATATATATATCATCGGTTAATTCATAATACTAACAATCATAAGATCAAGAATCAGTATAAAATAGTAAAACTCATATACAATAGTAGTAGAATATGTAAACAATAAAATAGTACAGTATTGAAGCTAGTAAAATAGTATAGTGAGGAAATCAGTAAAATAATATAAGTGTCGAATTAATAATGCAATCATCGTATCAGTATTATCAATAAGTAAATTAATCGTATAAAGCGGTAAAACCAAATCATCGATAAAGACTGTCAAAATCATATTAATACAGTTAAACCCTATAATGATGTACACTTCTTATTCATTTATTTTATATCAATATCAAATAAGTATCTTAATCATATTCTCAATATATCATATGCTTAGTATATCACATGCTTAGTATTAATATATTGAATCGATAATAATAACAGTAACAATGAATCAATAATAGTATCAGTAACAATTCAGTAATAATATCAATATTTGTATTAGTATTAGTAAATCTAGTGGTCATAGCAGTGAAATAATATAATAACAATAAATCTACATAGTTAGTAAATCAATATAGTATTAGTAAAGTCATACATTAAAAATGAATCTGTAACATGCATTTTAGTAGTCACACTAAACAATAAATAAATAAGAATTTTTTGTTATCAAGGTTTTTTTAGTATTCAATAATCGGTAGTTAGTAACCGTAGCTTAATAAATATAATCATTACTCTTTACCCATCAGCATTGTAATAATTCCTTATAACTACCAATCGTTGTATCAATAGAGAATTATACTCAAACATAATATTAAAAAAAAAAAAAACTTGTCAACTCACCATCATGTATTGGTCAACCAATCTATAATCAATTGGTCAACCAGACTCTACTTGTCTTTTGCACACACACATTCTTACCATAGTACTATAATAATAATAACAATCAATTATTACTCAATCACACGTTCACATTCATTTCAACACATTGTAGTAAATAAAGTATAATTAGGTTTAATTCAGAAAGTGTCAAAATGTTCTAACGATAAGCAACATAAAACCTTACCGAGGATAAATTTATGATTTTTAAAATTAACCAAATTACTAGAGATATATATAACAATATTTTGAAGGTTTAATTGGACTAAATCACTATTTTTAGATGTCAAAATAAAATTTTGAATTAATAAAAATAGCTATTTTCAAAATCACTCAGTAGAAACTCTCAAATAAATAATCATAAATTTCATAATATTAATCTCTGTAATATATAAAAAGTTACGCTATGAATGTGTTATCAATACAAAATTATCTTCATTTTTTATAATAAAAAAAATTTTGATCAAAAAAATCTCAAAAATATTAAATTATTGAAATAAAAAAAATAGGATAATGGTTCTTAATATGAGATTACCAAATTTCATATATGGTCTAGTTGTGTGATGAAGTAGAGACATATTTAGTACAATTTTCAAAGATGAAGATCTTTGGAGAGCGGATATAGGTCATTTGATCGAGCCTCTATAAACCTTAGTTTGCATTTTCATACTTTTTTTTTTCAATATACTTTACTGCAATATGGTTTAATTTTGATTACTTGTGTGAAAGAGAATTTTGGTGATTATTTTTAGTTGATCTTTTTTTTTTTTAATCAATAAACAAAGAAAAAGTTGTTTTCTACAAGTATAAAAGCAAAAAAATATATTAATTTCTAGTGAGTTTTTATTTGAAATTTTAATTTATACCTTTAATCACTTATGTATATTTCGAGATTTATTTTTAAGCAAAATATTTTTAAAATTTTCAAAAAACTTTTAAAAAAACCAATCCATCCCCCTCTTGATGTGCCATAAACATTTTCACATATTTTGATTGTGTCCATGCTCTATGTACTTATACTACATGCCATGAAGATTTGAAATATCATTGTGTTTTAGCTATCCCTATTAAAAAAACTTTTTTTTGAATTTAAGATGTTCAAGATATATATATATATATATATATATATATATATATATATATATATATATATATATATATATATATATATATATATATATATATATATATATATATATTATATATGCCCTCTAAATTTATTTGTGGCATAAAATATTATTTGGTGCACAAAATTTCTATTGTTGCATAAATATTACTTATAAAAAAGTGTTTTTCATAAAAAATAATAATTAGAAAATGCTATGATTTTCATCTAAGAATTAAAAAGGAATTTACATATATACCACAAAATCCTTAAATATTTACATATCTATAACATAAATGTTTATGTTTACTTATGTACTACTTTGGTATCCAAATCGCATCAACGACTTTGTATGAAAAAAATGTTTTAAGTTAAATAAATTATAAGAATTGAGTTATTAGTTATATAAATATTTAAGAATTGTATGATATTTATAAAAGAGAAAACAAAGTTCTTACTTAGGCTTTATTTTGGATGACATTCTTATAGCTTCTTAAAGCTGCTTTTTAGTATGAAAATTTTAATTTTGATACTAAAAATTTTTTGTACTAAAAAACTGTTTTAAGAAGCAGAAAGAAAGCTATCCCAAACGAAGCCTTAATTGCATAGTACTTTCAAAATTTTTATGCAAATAAGTCGTATAGGTTGAAACTTTCTCTCCGAATTTTGATAAAAGCTGCAGATCCAGATAAGCGATTGGGAGCTTCCACCCACACGCGAGAATCATAGATTAGTAGAGTAGATCAAAATAAAATTATGGGAGCATTTACTATATAAACCATTGGTATTCTGATTAAATCTGAAGAGTCAAAACTAAAATTATAATTTAATGAAAAATGTGTTTGAATTATCATAACCATAAAGTATTATTATATCATCCAATTTATAGTAAAAAAAATAGGGGGATTTACATACATACCACTTTATTTCATATTATTAGTATATTTGCACGTGCACAAAGTGCATGTTGCAAGGATTTAAAAAAACAATATTATTATTAAATCTCAAAACTTATGTGGATTATAATACAATTATTTTTAAAATTTAATTAATATTGAATAAACTATTTATTCACAAAAATTATATTAAACTATAAGGCAAAATGTACCAATCATTTGGATGAAAAATAACTTAGAGATTAATGATAGATATTAGGCTCATATTTGTCCATTTATATAATGAATGGAGATAATGCAATCATGTCATAGAAGAAGCAAAGAAAGGGTATATTTAATCTCATCAAAATTTTCAATGATGAGCAATAAAGTGAAATATCTATATGATGGAAAAGAAATTTGGCACAATATTTTTGATAACAGTGTGTCAAGATGACAAAAAAGCTTCAAAGTTAGAATGTGTCTACATATTGTGTGAGAGAGAAACTCTTTAAACGGAAAAATTATCATAGCATCTTCGATGTTCAGCAAGGTCATGGACCTCTCTTAACACCTCCAAATCATATTACGGCAAATGTTGTGACACAAAATTAAATATTCAAGCAATCTGCATCAATAGAAAATCAAATTGTCACAACCCATGGATACAATATTTACTTGCAACGGTTGCAACATTAGTAATGTACTTGTCTAAAAAAAAAGGATATATATAACTTGGTATAAGAAACACTATATCTTTATAATAGAGAATGGCATAGACATTTCAAATAAAATGTCATGAAAACTCATGGATAAATTTCATAAAATAATAATATGAAGGTCTATTTTCAAAGAAATTATAACGTACAAAGTCCTATTTTCATTATTAAACCTAGGGCTGGGCACAATAGACTCATTATCAAACAAGTGGAATTTAATAAACATAAGATTTTTGGGCAAGATCAAGAAGGATAGAAAGTAAAATGAGCATTTTAAAGACATCATGGGAGAAGAACCTTTAGAAAATAAAGCTATAAACACACAGGTGGGTTTGGGCATAAGATAATAAGGTTAGAAAATATAATAAACATTAAAGATGTAAGAAGAATAGAGAAGTACAAAGATAATAAGGCAAAAAAAGCATCATCCAGAGAGCTAACAACAACATTCAGTAGAAATTAATCGACAATATTAAAATGAAAAAAAATATATAATTGAAGGCTCTAAGCACGACGTAGAAGTGAAAACTAATGAAGTTGACAATTCTTCACAATACTTTGAGCAAATCATCATTTTGCTTCATGTAATTGAAATCTATATTATCAACCAAATGAGCCCTTAGATCTATTGTAAGTTCTTCTTAAAGCTCTAATGATACTAATACTAAAGTTCAATAAAAATGATACAATTACAAAACACAAAAGCATATGTAATCAAGACACTAAAAATCAAGAAACAATACACAACAAGTTCTATTAAATGTACTTCTGATTAATATAACAATATATTCTTTTTCATAATAGAAGGACAAGATGTTTGCGCACCACAAAACAGTGAGCTGTGTAAGAATATTGAAAGTGAAATTTATGAGAATCCTTGAGGAAAATTTTCTTCCAAATATTGAGGTTAAGGAAAAATTCAAAGCAACTGAAAGAGTAGAAGTTCAAATTAGTAAATCTTCTAAGACAATATCAACATAAATTCATCAAATAGAGCTTGCCATGATGGTGAGAATTCAATTTGATTGAAGCTGTGAGGATTTTTAGACTGTTAAATTTGCAAGTTAATATTTCCTAACTGTTAAAATTGAAGCTAGTCTATTAGCTTTCCTATGTTTTAAAGAAGGTTTATCCATATTCTTCATAATTCATTGGAAGCTTGTCTTAAACTACATATATGAGTCCAATCTTAAACATGTAATGAATTTATTTTTTTGCTTAATAAAATTTTCACTTTCTGTTAATAATGTGTGCTTAGTTGGATTTTGATTCCTTCAAATGTGGCGTTGGAGTGAGTGTGATTTTTTTTTTTTTTAGAGAAGTTATCTCCTTGCACTATCATGATTATGGATTGTATTTGTTGATCTCATATGTTGTTATTTTTTTTTCTTCTACATAAGTTAATATTGGTTTCGCATATGTAATTGATTTTGATTAAATTGGATATTATCGATTTTCTTATTGCGGTGCAAATTTCACCTGCATTTTGGGTTTTAGGTGTGATATATCATCAAAAAATTATCTTGATCAGGCACGAATCTCGAGGCAAAATCAAGCTGAAAACTTCAAAAATTAAATCCGGGATCACCTGAACTTCGATTTCAATAAACTTATAATCAAACTGAGCGTTTCGGAAATACAAACCCAATGACACCAAATTCAACTCAATCCGAGCCCAAATGAGTCCAAATCAAGGACCGAAGCGCTGTTGGAAAGTTCGAACCACAATTTGAGTTAAAAAATGATTTCCAAACATAACGTGCTTATAGTCGAATCGAGCGGCTCGACAAGAATAATCTAACGAGCCCAAGATCGCTGAATTCCGACATCATTAAGACCTTCAAATATCTGACGGACGGTACATGATCAAGGGATTCAATATCAGCCGTTCATCCAACCACTCCCCATTTACCCCTGATCTCTCACCTATTTACGGGTCATGCCACTCCATAAATCTATAAATAGACTCCTCATTTCTCTTGAGAGGGGACCCAAGCAAGAAGATGAAGAAGAAGAAGAGAAGAAGAAGAGAAGGATATGAGGGAAGAAACTCCTCGACCACCGTCAGAATTCTGCCTGACGCCCAAGCGACTTCGGAATTTTGCCTGACTTCCACGGGACGCCGTAATTCCGCCAGACTTCCACGGGACACCGGAATTCTGCCCGACTTCCAAACGATGCCGGAATTATGCCTGACTTTCAAACAACGCTAGAATTCTGCCCGACTTCCAAGCGACGCCAGAATTCTGCCTGATCTCCAAGTGATGCCGGAACTCTGCCTGATATTGTAATTGATTTCAATCCAGAAGTGATTCATTGTAATCTGATCGTCCTAAATTTTAAGGACGAGTCAGCCTCATGTACCTCAAGCAAACACTAGTGGAACTACTTCAACTGGGCGTGGCTCCGTGGTTTTTCCCTTTCTTAGGGTTTTTCACGTAAAAATCATGGTGTTCTTTTATCTTCTTTATGTGTGTTGAATATTTGTACAATGCTAAGACGAATACTTTCTAACTCTATCGCCGCGTATATTCTAGCCCGCAACAAGGTGGTTTTTAATTTCTCCATGAATTTATTTGCTTTGAATAATTGTCTTTTAGCCGAAATTTCTCTTATTTTTCAATTTACATCAAAAGAAGACAATTTTCTTCCTTTTTTTATTTGTTAATCTTTAAAACTGCAAATTTCTAAAACAGTTTAGTTTGGTTTCATTTATAGCATCCCTTAGTTGCTTTGGAAAGCTGATTCTAAGACTTTTTGTATCCTTTGTGCAGTTCTCTCCAAGCAACCAAACATTATGTTGATCTGTAACAAAAAAAAAATTGTCTATATTCACATAAACATTATGTATTGATTTTTACCGTTCACTCGAGCCATTCAGTTGGACTTTAAAATGTGTAGAATTTCATGTAGCTAATGTGAAAAGATTCAACGAAGCAAAATGATGTATAAATACATTTACAGTCCAAAATGTTTTCAGCGCATGTAGAAGGAACAAGTTTTCAAGTGCTCTAAAATTACATCATTTCCTAAATTTGACAGCTTGACTGAAGCGGCTTAAAAGAAAATGAAAACATTCAATATTTTGAGAGTTTTTTTTTAAAAGTCAAAGCTTTTTTTCTTTTTTGTGTCTGTCTATGAAGACTGATAAATCAAGAACTTTCAATAGGAACTAGACGAATTCTTTAAATTTGTTTTCTTATTGTCGTATCTAGATTGAAACAACTTAGGATAGAAAGAGCTGTTACTATAGTGTAAAGAAGATAATTCTATCTGATTTGTCAGACAAATTTATAGGATAATTCTCATTTAAATATCCTATTTGCATAGTGTTCTTATATGAACAAAGCAGATTAATGTGTTTGCAATATTGGAGCTAATAATCAATAGTGGTTGATGATTATAAATGATGCTTACAATTTTGGTATATGTTTGGTTGATTAAGTCCCTAGATTGACCCTGGATGTATTGCTCCAAATCCATCCAATCAAAATAAAGCTTTTATGCTTGTTGATCTTTAAGTTGCAAGCCTGCCTGCCTTCTAAATGGTCACCAATCATATAATGAATTTTAATCAAGAAATACTTATGAGTTATGAAAAGGTTTCATTGGCAACCACATAATTATAATGTCACATTTAGAGATTAAATATTCTTAGAACAATTTGCTCATCTTTCACAAGAATTATAATGATGAATAGAAATTACTACAATATTATTTATAAATCTACTAATCACTTCGTTAAGATATGTCTGCTTGGATTTTGTTTTATGTTAGATAGTGAAAAAGTATGTTGGTGTAGAAAGAATAAATGGTTGGTCTTTATTAATAGATGATTTGGGCTGAAAATTAATTAGATAACTGATAATCTTGCTTAAGTTGTTCACTTTTTGTGGACTCTCTATAAGTGGTAATAGATAGTTTGTGGGACGTTGGTGGTATTGTGTTTGGTGCTATTAAATTATTCTCAAAGGAGATAATTAATGCTCGTGTTTGAGATAAAACACGGGCATTTAACGTACAAATAGATTTAAATCTATTAAATAATTCTAATCATACTTGAATGTTCGTTAAAGGTACTTTTTTTTCTTAGTTCTTGCTACAAATTTTTTATAGTGGTATAAATTTCTATTTAAATTTAGAGTTGCATTTCATTCACTTTTATGCCTTTATTTGGATTAATTTCTCCAATTATTTTCTAGACTTATTAAATCAATACTAAAAAACTGATAAGCAGCAAGCACTCTATGAGGCATCCAAATTAAGACTCATCATTCCAAATAATTTTGCCTCCCTTGAATGGGCTTTTCTGCTTAAATTAGACATCTCCACTATCTTAATCTATTTCATAAATTTTTATTTTCCCTAAACTCCAATGTCGTGGCTAAAGGCATTACACTATTTTCATTTTTGGATGGATTTCTTGCAACGGAAATGAAGGTCGGATTTAGTTCAAGCATTCAGCAGCAAGCAATAATTCAGAAAACTGGATTCTACATGATAACTAAAGCAAAAATAGTAGGAAGAAAAATTTATTACCTAATCTATTCCAATATTTGTTTGGAATTTGATGACAGAGATGAATGATTTGATGGGTTTTACATCTTTTCCTCTCTTTCTATCTATTCGTGTTTCTTTGCTAGTTTTGGGAGCATAATTGTGCAATATAGCAAATTGTTGCTCCTTTGGGATGCATGGTGCAATGGTTATGCCTGACATGACTTACTGGATGGTGATAATCTTAACTTAACAGATTTGCCCCTCAGTTCTATTATTTCTGAGCATAGCTGGAACTTTCCTCCTCATTTTCCTGTGACCGTAAAAAATGCTATCTCCAATATTAGCATCTCTGAACATGGCTCCTCTACTATCTACTGGTTGGGATCTTCTACCTACTTTTAAAATCTTCTACTTGAATTTTATTTATGGATCTCAGAAGGTTTTCTCTTTGCCTGTCATGATTATATTTGGCATAAGAGGTTTTTCATTTGTTATTCATGTTTTGATTGGATGGCCATTGTCAAGGGATTAAAGATTGCTGATCTCCTCATTAGGCATAATATACCTTCCCCTTAATCCTGCTCCTAATGTTATTCCTACCCGAAAACATACTCTCACTTTTTTCTTTGAATGTGAGTTTTCGTTCTAAATTCTATCTTCTTTCCTGCCTTGGGTGGAGGGATTTTTATTGAGAACAAACTCGCAATATCCAGCAGAATATATGATTGACAATCCTTGTTCCAGCAACCGCCCCCTGTTCAACCTTTACTGCCTTTCTTACTTGCTATTCTATATACATTATTTGGAAAGAAAAGAATGCTAGGAGGTTTGCTTCTGATTTTAAATGCTGGACCTCTGTGAAGTTGAGCAACAAATAAGCAGTTTTGAAGAAGATTTCATGCTATAAATATTTCAATGACATCAAGCAATTCATCTCTTAACTGGGTAGTTGTTGGTCTGCTGCTTTTTGGACATTCTGAGTCCTTTGAGCTCTACTGTTATTTGTTCCCTATATCTCTTATGTCTCATGTTTCTTTCCTTTCAAGATTCAGCTGTGTTTTAGTTTTAGGATCACTTTAATGGGCTCTTTGGGATTTTAAGCTCATAAATTTTTGGTAGCTCAGGTTACAGGTTTCATTTGTATTTTCTTTTTCTTTGAACCTTTGCTCTTTGTAATTTTTCCTTATACTTAGATCAAATTTCTTCGTATGGCAACATTTCTCTGCTATGCAGAGTGGGTCATGGTGGTATGGGGAAGAACGCCTCTCTTGCAACATGTCTATAAAAATGAAATTACAAAGGAATTTGATCATAAAATGTTGGTCTGTATTTTCTTGCATTGTTTGTCTTGTGATGTAAATGTGAAGCAATATTGAGGTTTTTTCTTGTGTTTAAATTAATTTGCTGGAGGGGTTTTAAATGGTTTAATTTTCAGCTTGCTTGTCTTGTTTGAGTTATTTGACTCAAATATAATGTTTATTATTCTCTTGTTGTTGTTGTGAATCTTTAAGATTTAAGTATATTTTTTTATTTCAGCTACTTCTCATATTTATGTGGTGTTTTTGTTTCAGAGCACACAAATCAAACTGGAACATGATATTCACAAATAATTTCGAACATGAGATCCGCTCTAATGGACATATTTTCAAAGGAGCGAAACACAAATAAACAATGAGTTCGCTCTAGAATGGATGAACATGCTCCCAAGCTTTCATCTCCATTTATTCTCTAGCATTTTGATTAAAAGCTTTTAAATTTCAAATAATGAAATTAATCTTAATTTTTGGATTAAAACCTTAGCGTTTAGGGTTTAGAGTTTAGAGTAACATTGCATATTATAGTTATATTTCTTTACTTGCATAGGATGTGATCCCAATTCCTACTGACAGCACCGGTAGAAAGGGTGGTAGAAGGGGAAGGAGACTATAATAGATGCATTCGCATGTCAAACCTTCTACTTCAGTAGAGATATGTTGAAGAGGGGAGGGGGTGGGGGGGAGAGTGTGATAATCTAATAGTAAAAATTTTGTTGGTTATATATAGCTTGTCGTTTCATCGCTTTGTGAGATTTTTGCGGGATATTTGAAGTCCTTTGATTTTCTTTTTATTCTAAATAAGAATTTTTTAAGACTAGATTTTTGCATATTTGATGTTGATTTTGTTATCTGATGTTGTTGATGTATATTCGTTCTTGATACGTCGTCCAAAAAATTATCTTAATCTGGCGCGAATCTCGATGCAAAATCAAGTTTGAAACTTCAAAAATTAAATCAGAGACCATCTGAACTCCGATTTCAGCAAACTTACAGTCGAACTGAGCGTCTCGGAAATACGAACCCAACGACACTAAATTCAACTCAATCCGACTCCAAATGAATCCAAATCAAGGACCCGAAGCACTATTGGAAGCTTCAAAACACTGTTTGAGTTACCAAACGATCTCCGATTTTTACGAGCTTATACTCGAATCGAACGGTTCGGCGAGACGAATCCAACGAACCCAAGATCGTTGAATTCCGACATCTCTAAGACCTTCAAATGTCCAACAAACGGTGCACAATCGTAGGATTCAAGATCAACCGTCCATTCAACCACTCCCAACTAACCCTTGATCCTCCACCTATTTACGGGCTATACCATTCGATCTATTTTAAATAGAGCCCCCTCTTATTCTCTTGAAAAGAGGACCCTGGGAGCTTAAGGAAAAAAGAGAGATATCGGAGATCGCTCTTACTTCTTAGCCTCCTCGACCACCGCCGGAGTTTCGCCGGACCACCGCCGGACCACCGCCTAACGCCGTCACTCCGCCGGACCACCACCTGACGCCCTATGCTCCACCGGACCACCACTTAACGCCGTCACTCCGCCGGACCACTGCCTAACGCCGTCACTCAGCCGAACCACCACCTGACGCCCTGTGCTCCACCGGACCACCGCCTAACGCCGTCACTCCGCCAGACCACCACCTGACGCCCTGTGCTCCACCGGACCACCGCCTAACGCCGTCACTCTGCCAGACCACCACCTAACGCCCTGTGCTCCACCGGATCATCACCTAACGCCGTCGCTCTGCCGGATCATCACCTGACACTCTACGCTCTGCTAGTCTTTCACTTGAAGCTCTCATCTTTGCCAGGCCATCATTGAAGATTCTCACATTTGCCAGACCTTCATCTAAGGCTCGAAGTTTCTTTAAAATGCCATATAATCATCTAAGGCCTGATTAAGTCCTGCCAGACCATTACTCGACACTCGGACTTCTATTGTACAAAGGAAATTGATAACTACTTGTAATCTGATCGTCCTTAGAGATTAAATCAGGCCCATTAGTAACCAACTCAAGTTCTAGTGAAATATTTTCAACTGGGCTAGGCCCCGTGGTTTTTCCCCTTTCAATAGGGTTTTCCACGCAAAAAATCTTGTGTTATCTGGTGTTGAGAGTGGGATATCCGTATAACGCTAAGACGAACAATTAAAACTCTATCACCGCGTATATTCTAGTCCACAACAGTTCTAAACAAAGTAATTGGCTATGAAGAACTCTTACCTTTCACTTCATCCAAATGTAAATATAGCACATCTTAGTCTGTTGGTTTGGAACTTTAAAAATTATAAACAACTAAGAATTTTTGAATTCGAGAATTACATCTATGATTTGTGTGTACGGATTTATCTTTGTTAACCGAAGTTTTCTAAAAAAAAAAAAACTTCACCCAAAAATAAGACAAGCTTTGGGATCATTTTAAATTTTTTGTGAAGTTCCATGCATATAAAAGAGCTGTATATATATAACATCCCAAACTAGAGGCCTGCTTAGAATCTTTATAGCCACGCACCTCTCAAAATCCTCATCTCTAAAGGAACTCTCCACCCAAATGTTCAAAAATGCTAAACCCTAACTCCAAACCTTAGCCTTCCAGCTGATGCAAAGGTAAGCAAAAACATTGATAACAATCAAATCTAATACATCATAAAACAAACACTAGAACTCATAAGCCTTATCGCAAATAAAAATCCTAAAAATGAGTCGTGAGCAATGATATTAAAAACGGAATCCCTGCGGACTAAATCCGAAATATAAATATCATAGCAGTAGCAAATCCAACAATAGCAGGGTAAAGAATTCTCGTACGACCAGTCAATATATTGATCATCAGATGGAAGGGGGGAGGGGGGAGGGTGGAGGAAGGGAATGTTCAAATATCATGTTGAAAATAATAAAAATTATATCCTTACTTGAATAATGCCAAACTTATAAATGTTGACATATATGTCGGGGGTCCAAGGGGGGTAGCACCGCCTGGCGGGGTTCGACCTGATTTACGATTTCTCTTTGTATTTGGTTCATCATTCCCTAACAATAACACATATACACAATGTATTTTATTATATTGAGGGCAATTGCCTAAAAATCATAGTATTTTAGTATTTTTAGGGGGGGGGGGGGGGGGGGGGGGGGGGGGGGCGGGAGCAATTGCCTAAAAACCCTTATAATAAAGATTAAAAATTTTTGAGGGGGGGCAATTCCCCCCCCCCCCCCCCCCCCCCCCCTAGCCCCAAACAAGTTTTTCCCTTGACGAAGATGGAAAAGAAGCAGAAGAGGATAAACTAGAAGATGAAGAAGGGAAGAAACAGGAAAGTAGACGGGGTATTAGCCGCCAGAATCGGCAATGCGTGGAAGCTTGAGGGTGATATCGCCGGATGCATTGGACATCGACAGAAATTGGGAAGCTTAGCATTGATCGATGGCCTTTCTATCATTCTCCGTTCTCCCGGCTTACAATTTTGCCAGTTTAATTTCCTTCCGAGTTACTAATTTAAACAAATTAATTTTTGGTGGAAGCGAGAAAACTTTTACTGCGGATATTCTAAATAAATTTTAAACGTAAAATCATTAATTATCTTTTTATTTCTTTATCTTAGAAATTTTAGTATATTCATTTTAATAACAAATTCGAAAACATTTTAATAATAAATAACTTTTTTAGGAGAATTTTATATTAAAATATCTTGATAAAAATAGTCAATTTTTTTTAATTATTTAATTCATGAATAATTAATAAAAATTTATATTACATGTATCTCAATAAATGTATATTCGTTCTAAACAAAGTAATTGGCTATGAAGAACTCTTACCTTTCACTTCATCCAAAAAATATAGCACATCTTAGTCTGTTGGTTTGGAACTTTGACTATCAACTAAGAATTTTTGAATTCGAGAATTACATCTATGATTTGTGTGTACGGATTTATCTTTGTTAACCGAAGTTTTCTAAAATAAAAAACTTCACCCAAAAATAAGACAAGCTTTGGGATCATAAATTTGTGAACCAAAATATAAAAGAGCTGTGATAACATCCCAAACTAGAGGCCTGCTTAGAATCTTTATAGCCACGCACCTCTCAAAATCCTCATCTCTAAAGGAACTCTCCACCCAAATGTTCAAAAATGCTAAACCCTAACTCCAAACCTTAGCCTTCCAGCTGATGCAAAGTAAGCAAAAGCATTATAACAATCAAATCTAATACATCATAAAACAAACACTAGAACTCATAAGCCTTATCAAATAAAAATCCTAAAAATGAGTAGCAATGATATTAAAAAGAATCCTCACTAAAAAATATAAATATCATAGCAGTAGCAAATCCAACAATAGCAGGGTAAAGAATTCTCGTACGACCAACAATATATTGATCATCAGATGGAAGGGGGGAGGGAGGAGGGTGGAGGAAGGGAATGTTCAAATATCATGTTGAAAATAATAAAAATTATATCCTTACTTGAATAATTTACGATCTTTAAAAAAATATGCCTATATTAAGGCAAGAGAATAGAGCAATATGAAAAATACAATAAATATGAATATTCTTAATAATGACCATATATTACACTAATAAATATAAAAAATTCTTATTATAAATTCAAATTACAAATAATAATTGACATGATAACATGATAACTCTACCATATAAAAAATAGTTACATGTGTAAATAGGAAAAAATGAGAGTACAAAACTGTGGAAAAGCTACAATAACAGCAAGAGAGAGACCACCCAAAGGTGCAAAAAAAAAACATTTATACCAAAATCAACAGTGGAGGAGCAGAAAAAATATGGCTAAGCATTGGAAGATTGCCTCCAAGAAATCGATGAAATCCCCTGGTTGCAAAAGTTGACATCTAAGAGTATAGTTGCAAAAATCATCATCCAAGGGTAGAGGATAGCAATCCACCCATCATCGACCCCTGCAACCTCATCACAAAAAGAATCCAACATGCAACAGAAAGAAAGAAAACCATAAACCTCGTGATCTAGCAAGATCAAAACCAAGCATCACAAAAAGAATCCAACATGCAACAGAAAGAAAGAAAACCATAAACCTCATGATCTAGCAAGATCAAAACCAAGCAGGAACCAAATAGCTAGAGAAAAGCTACAACAGCTGAATGAAAATCTCCCCATTTTTCACTTGAGCACCTTAATAACAATGTCCTTTTTTATATTAATTTGCAAAGAGATAAGACTCTTGAAATAGTCTGTAATAGCTAGTTTAAAGATTCTCAAATCTTTAAACTATATGAATGAAAATAAAACCTTGCATCCCAACAACGGAGTTTCAAATCTTCAATGTGCACGCCTCCGCAAAGTCGACAAGATTCTTGCACTAGCCTCAAAGCGATAAAAAACCCTAAAGTAGTCGGCCCCGATCGATGAATTTGAGAATCAACAAAAAATTACACACATTGCGCACTTGAGTCAATAATGTTCGAAAGAAATGCTTAAAAGCCCAAAGAAACCAATAAAGCCTTGCTAATTGAAGCGTGAAAATGAAATAAGAAGACAAATTCGGGAATAAACCATCAGAAGAAGGAAAACCCTAGTTTGAAGCTGGATTCAGAAACATATATCATGCGATCGAAAATACCCAATTAACTGACATATAATAAAAATCAAAACTTACGAGCATAATTATAAAATGATAAGAAAATCTCAGCAACACGGATTAGACTGGATATCTTTAGGGGCTGTTTGGTAGCAGGATTTAGACCGGATTTGAGGCGAATTTGAGCGAAATACAACCAAACGACCTAAAATGCAAGTCCAAATCTCACGGTAAATGAAAGCCACGGTAGACGGAAAATTCTCTCTTTTCGTGGTAATCCGGGATTTGCCCGAAGAAGCGCGCGAATGGGAGAAAGTTGCCTTCACATCTAGTGAGCTCCCATTGTTGCTTCCGAATTCCGATCAAACAACGTCGTAACTTCCGATACAACAGGAAAGGACGTCTAAGGAGCGAAGTCGAACAACGACGAAGAAGAACTCGTGTAAAACTCTACACTCATGCGAAGGAACGAAGCCGGAATGAAACAGAGAAGGGAAAGGCAAAACCTAGACTCCTCTAAGTTATTATTAGATAACTTAATTAATATAATTTAAAATATTTAGTGATTAAGTGAAACTAATTAAATAATATTTAAATAATTAATAAAATTATTTGTTAAATACTTAATTATTTTAAAATAATTAAATCATAATTAGTTTTTTTTTGGGACATTTTTTTTCTCAATCATAATTAGTTTTATTAATTATTTTAAAATAGCTAAGTATTTAACTAATAATTTTATTAATTATTTAATTAGTTTCACTTGTTTCTAATAATAACTAGGAGCAGCCTAGGTTTAGCCTTTCCCTTCTTTGTTTCATCCGGCTTCGTTCCTGAGTGTAGTTTTGCACGAGTTCTTCTTCGTCGCTGTTCGACTTCGCTCCTGAGACGTCCCTTCCTGTTGGATTGGAAGTTACGACGTTGTTTGAGCGGAATTAGGAAGCAACAACGGGAGCTCGCTTGCTGTGAAGGCAACTTTCTTCCTTTCGCGCGCTTCTTCGGCCAGATCCCGTAAATCCGACGAACCAAAGGATTTCGTAAATCCGGGATTTACCACGAAAAGTGGGAATTTACGTCTACCGCGGCTTTCATTTACCGTGAGATTTGGTCTTGCATTTTAGGCCGTTTGGCTGGATTTCGCTCAAATCCGCCTCAAATCCGGTCTAAATCCTGCTACCAAACAGCCCCTAAAGATATCCTGTCTCATCCGTGCTGCTGAGATTTTTTTATCATTTTCTAATTATGCTCGTAAGTTATGATTTTTTATTATATGTCAATTAATTGGGTATTTTCGATCGCATGAGATCCGTTTCCGAATCCATCTTCAAACTAGGGTTTCGCCTTCTTCCGATGGTTTGTTCCCAAATTCGTCTTCTTATTTCGTTTTCACGCTTCAATTTTCAAGGCTTTATTGGTTTCTTTGGGCTTTTAAGCATTTCTTTCGAACATTATTGACTCGAGTACGCAATGTGTGTAATTTTTTGTTGATTCTCAAATTTATCGGTTGGGGCCGACTACTTCAGGGTTTTTATTGCTTTGAGGCTAGTGCAAGAATATTGTCGACTTTGCGGAGGCGTGCGCATTGAAGATTTGAAACTCCGTTGTCGGGATGCAAGGTTTGCTTTTCTTTCATATAGTTTAAAGATCCGAGAATCTTCTAAAAGTAAGATTTTTCAGATTGCTTTGTATCTCGAAGCTTAGGTGTATTGAATTATATGCGAGTTGAAGGAGCATTTGTGGTGGGTGGGAGCGAATCAACTAGAAAACGTAGCTGAGCTGATCATCTCGAAAACTGTTATGAAAAAATGCTATTTCTTGATATTTTTGTAAATGATATTTATCATTAACTCATTGAAGAGACGGAATTCTCCTGTTTTACTTTAAACATCCATTTCAAGCCACACATTTCCCTCCCCAGAAGTTGCTCCGATCCCAATCTTCAATTGAGTCATTGTTAAGAGTACATTCAGTTACATCCCTCTCATTGCTAGCATTTTAGCTACGTTTGATCTTATGTATTTCTTCTATCTCCATTGATTATTTGTTCAAACTCTAATGTGTAGTTCACAGATGCTCTCTCTTTTCCTGGTAATGCCATTTAAAAACTACAGCCTTTGCTTTGATGGACCCATTTTATATTCCATATACTAGTTTCTAACTAGATAGCTCTACTTCTGAAATCTGATATAGAATAATCAAACAAGGAACATATGGCTTCCATCTTTCTTATTTAAGTGTATGTGATGACTTGTTACCAATTGGTTCTTTAGCTGACAATATCCAAAACTTAGAATTTGAAGAAAACAAATTAAGCTTGCATGTGCGATACCCCTTATCTTGCAATTTGTGTTCTAGTTGCTTTGAATCATAAGATTATTTTTTCCCTTCGAATTGAGTGGGGCAGATGCTCATGAAGTTGTTTCTACTAGTATCATTAAGGACCTATTATCATAGCACCTTAGTCTCTTTTGTTCTATGAGGAACATGTTCATGCATCTCCTTCATTTGGGCTCCATCATGGGGCCTAATTTACTCTAAAAGCAGCATTTTCTCATTCTGCCTTATCTCAACCTTTGACATTAGTGATAGTCATACCTTAATTTTTTGCTAAGCTGCCTTTTGAGACTTAGCTGCTCCTAAATTGTCAAGTGGAATCCGTTTATCTTGAAAGTTAACCTAGAAGATTAAAAACTTAGAATTTAATGGGAGTTTGTCTTTTTGGTAGGAATGAATTATATTGTTAGATATATATTCTGTCAATTTGTTTGGAGTGGAATGGGCTTTTGGACTAAGGGTATATTTATCTCATGATTAGTACGTGACCCCAAATAGTTGGGATATTGCTAATAATAATGATGATAGTGAAAGTTAATCCACTAATTGAACTAATTAAGTTGAGTTCTTGATGATAAGCTTCTAATCATTTTTGATAAATAGTGATAAGACCATTAATTTAGGATATTTCAACCACAAAATAATAAATTAGTATATTAATTGAATATTTAAGTAGCCTTAATTAGTTTATTAACATCTATGATTCATTAATAGTTAATCTGCAATTTCTTTAATTAAGTTTTTGTTAAAGCTGAAAGTTTGATGGTCAGAACTCTAATTATATGCTTAAATTGAGATTGTTGCTATTGATAAAATAATGTAATACAAATTAAGTAATGGCCGAGTCACTATTAATTACTTGTTAATTTACTGACCCTTTAATTGGGGAGAGCAGTTAACCAGCTATAAGCTTAATCTCACCCCTGGGAGAGATAGGTGAAAAACCTCATGATTTATATGCCCTATTGTATGAACTTTTTTTCTGTTTGAATGATGTTGTTGTCGTGATAGTTTGACATTGTCTCCCCCTTCTTTCTTAGAGGAAGCAGTGGTGAGTGATTATGAGGTGATTGAATTGACACCATTCTCCTTTTCTTACTGATGCTGTTATTTTTTTTTCTTATATTTATTCTTGTGCTATTTATTTCTGGGGTCATGATTTTTATTTTCCAAAATTTTAGTTGCTTTTGGGGTGGTAGTGGAGTCTCATCTCCTTATATCTTTTTCACTGGCTTTTTGAATGTTCAACTGTTGTTTTTGCTGTATAGGTAAATATTGTATGGTGGTGCATTTGAGCTTATGATGAGGTTTGTATAATTGATCACTATGGAATAATAGGAGGAAACAACTAGGCTTTATCCTTGCCTAGTACTTTCGGATTGTACTTTTTACAACGTTATTCTTGTATATTTGTTAAGTTGGTTTATTATGAATCATGGTAAGTCTGTGCTATTTTATTGTATGCTTTGTGAAAAGCATAAAAAATTTACAGTAGTCAACAAGTTCTCATTTTCAAATGTTTTTGGTTGAACTTGCTTTCTTGATATTCTTGCATACTAAAGAAAATTTCATTCTATCTAGTATAATGCCTTGAATACAGTCTGAATGATTTCTATCATGTACATAAAAATATTTGACTAATTTTAGTTATAGCATTCTAAAATAACT
This sequence comes from Dendrobium huoshanense, assembly GCA_016618105.1. Taxonomy (NCBI): domain Eukaryota; kingdom Viridiplantae; phylum Streptophyta; class Magnoliopsida; order Asparagales; family Orchidaceae; genus Dendrobium; species Dendrobium huoshanense. The sequence goes on from CM028347.1 coordinate 25,757,027, forward strand.
TGACTATAGTTAAACCTGCAGAAAAGTTCTTCTGGTATTCCATTGTCGTTGTAAAATGGTTTACAATGCAGTGTTAGAACCTACTGGCTGAGATTTCCATTAGCCATCTCTTTCATCCAATGGGATTTGCTTTTTTGCTGGCAGTGAAGACAAAAATCAGCACCATAAATTTTCCCCATTCATTACAATTTTGTTATAATTATGTCTTTTTCCTCTTTATGCCTCTTAAAAAAATCTACACTCTATCATTTTGTGCATATAAAGTAACTTAGCAAATATATAGATGATGCATGTGCTTTATGAGTTCATTTGTTAACGGGCATCTTCCTTAATGAAATAAATATGGTTAGTTGTGTAATTGAAGGAAACTAAGTGCTTTATATGCCATTTATTTAAACAGGTTGTATAAAAGACATGCTCAAACTCCACTCCTTTACTAAAATTCCCAGTTTGAGAAAACTATTCAATCAAAACCCTTCAATTCAATAATTATCTTTGCCCTATGCTATCTGCATGGTTTGTTACTTATATGCAGCTGTTTGGCGCTCAAAAAGAAAGCTTGAGTGCACTCCAAAATGCTAAATGCTTTGATTAGTATTTACTTCACTTTTCCTTTTCTACTATTTTTAATGGTCCTACTTTTTATATGAGTACTTGAGTCATTCCTTTCCTCTTCTCTAAATTCTTTATGGTCAGGTCCTACTTTTAATATGAGTCCTTTTGAGTCATTCCTTTCCTCTTCTCTAAATTCTTTATGGTCACTGTTTTTTCAATATATCTGAGCATTCCCGAGACATTGATGACATCCCTTAGAGGGAGGGAAGGCATTAGGAAATGTTTCTCGTCTTTCCTTCCGGTTACATAGATGTACTTAGGTACTTCTGCCTTTGAACTTCCAACTCATATAGTGCCTTAGTTTCTCCTTCTCCTGAAAACCATGTTTTCTTTCATCCTAACTTGGTTACATCAGTGGTGCCTGGTTGCTTCTACCTTTGGACCTCCAGTGGTTTGAATGCTTCTGCGAGTATCTACTTCCTGAATAAAACATCTTCTACTCCATATCTGATTTGAATTTTGAGCTAAATTGCTTTCAAATTCTCCAGAAATGATAATTGCATGTGATTGTGTACCAGGTGCAAAGTAATCATTATAGTCTGTTCCATCTGTTAAATTAAAATTGGATCCAATAGTTTCGGCATTGTTTTAAAGATGTTTTTCCCTTGAAACTGGATGAGCCACATGGAGACTTGAATCTGTAATGTTGAAAGCTTAATATATTATTTGTACTGCAAAATAACAGTTTAGGCAGCTTTTTGAGTTTTTACCAATGTGGAATGAAGCTGAATCATGGGAATTTATCTTTCATTGCTTGGAAGTTTTTTTGCTCATGTTTGGATAATCTCTGAATGCCCATCTCATATTCTCAATTTTGCTCAGTAAATTACATATTATATTTAGATGTAGGGTTATTCTCTAAACACTAGCATTATCCATCTTGCAGAACCTGGGGCATTATAGAAGTGCATTCACATTGCTCGGCACATTGGCAGATTTTTACAAATATTCTTGAGTTGTTACTGTTCTGTTTACTATGGCGTCATCACAATCCAATTCATCTCCTTCACGTCCAGTTTCAAATGACAGTCAGCATTCTGACGGACGAGAATCACCGTCGCTTTTGTCCTCCTCTGGAATCACCTCCTGGGCCAAAAACTTGAAGATACCACAGGCTGGGGTCCAAGAAGACCCTCAAACAGGAAATGCAGGAAAGTCAAAATTTGCTCGTTTTACGAGTGGATTGGGACTACGTTTATCTCCCAAATCAACTCAGAAAGATGATAATGCTGAGGGTTCCCCAACGCCTACTCAACAAGGTGTTTTTGGCTCTTTGACTAAAGGCTTTGTTGACTCGTCAAAAAATGCGGTCAAGGCTGTACAAGTGAAGGCTCGTCACATTGTCTCTCAAAACAAAAGGAGATATCAGGTATTAGTGTATTACTACCAATTGGATTCTTAGTCTGATGTTTCTTCCACTTGGTCATCGTTATAATACATGTTATATACCACGTTACTTTCAACTTTTATTTTCCTTGTGAAGTACCTCTTCCATTAACAGTCTTATCACCTAAATATCTGCTCTGATTATGGATCATCAGTGTACAATGTATGCCTTGGCCTGCAGCAGCCCCTAATGTGGGAGCGCCATTGGATTAGGCTTCTTCAAGGGTTGTAGCCAGTATTTAATCTTATCACTATAACTGACATGCAATATGTACTTACCCATTTCTTATCTTAAGCTATCGTTTAAACTTGCTCCATAACAGGCTACCAATAATTTATTCAGTTCAAAATCATTCTGATCAACTATTTCTCTTAAGTGGGTGTTAGCTGGTTCTATAAAATTGTTCTGTCCTTTTTGATCCACCTTCTTAATCTTACTACCTTGTTCTTGTCTTCAATTATATATATATATATATATATATATATATATATATATATATATATATATATATATATATATATATATATATATATATATATATATATATATATATATATATATATATATATATAGTGCTAAAAGCATATTCAAGAACACAGTAAACAAACATAGTGACATGATAGATCATAGATCTTGTAAACGGGGACAACATAGTAAGGATAGGACAATTATTTATTTGAAGTACACACATGCAATTAAAACTATTCAATAAAATGCATGTGAGAGTGTAAATTTTCTGCAACTGTTCATATTTAGGTCTAAATATAAGAAATTATTGAATTCATACCTGAGATGTGTCTATGAAGTGCGAAAGAGAAATTAAGGTGATCATTGATACTTAAAAGGGCATATGGAAGCCATGCCAGTCAAAATGCCTATGCTTCATTTTTTTTGCTGTTTCAGAGAGCTTCACAATTTTTTTGTGGATTTCATAAACTTTTTTTCTGTTTGCTGTTAATGTGAATTTCTTTAGTTCTCGATTGATTGTACACGGGATCATAAAGTGCTCCTTAAAGAAATGCATGCTCATTAAATGATGCACTATCCTCCAAACAAGATTCATATACGTGTATGCCTTCTTTGGATTTGCTAACAACTTAAAACGTTTTGACTTGGCCCTATTGAACTGCCTTGGTTTCATCCCATTTCTATTTCACAAACTAAGAGAATTTATATTAGTAACATGATAACATTTTTGACAATATACTGGCTACGTTTGCATTTACTTTACCTTCTCTTACCTAATATTTTATTTTAAGACTAATAAAGGCAGTTCTTGCTTACTTCAATAGACCGTTTGGTGGTTATATTGATAAGCATTTAAGTTGTCATCATTCTTGACAGTTATTTCTTAAAAGACTTCTGTTTACTGCCATTCCTAATTTCTAACTTTGTATTGTTTCAACATCCTATGGAATTTCATTTAGAGTAATTTATTGAAGGTTATAACGGAAAAGCTGTCTTGTTTCTTTCCTTAGCATGATGCAAGGTAATTATGTTGGATATAATTTAGTATTGATGTACCGATCCATTTATGTTAGAATTCCGTTGCTCTTATTGTAATGTGATTGTCTATCAATTACCAGAGGAAACGTATCTTTGGAGTCCAAAGTGATGGTGATGAACATTAAAATACAATGCATTAAATATGATTGAAAAAGAAATAAATGCTAGTGGATCATGCATCTCTAATACATCCATTTTTTGTAAATTTTCTCAGGAAGGTGGATTTGATTTGGATTTGACTTATATCACAGAAAATATAATTGCTATGGGTTTCCCTGCGGGTGATATGAGTTCAGGGTTTTTTGGCTATGTTGAGGTAATGAAAGTTGCTTGGTGTTGAACTCATATATTAAGGCTTTGTTTGGGATAGCTTTTGATCATTATTTTTTTATTTCTTTCAAAAATCTTTTGTACTAGAAAGTTGCTTTAGGAAGCAGTAAAAAAATTATTCCAAACAAAACCTAAGTTACTGAGTAATAGGTGATTTGACGATCTGTATAATTTGCAGGGATTTTATCGTAACCATATGGAGGAAGTGATACGATTTTTTGAAACTCACCACAAGGTATTGATTATTATTCACCTTTTTTTTGCTTAAAAAAAGTGCTACATACGTATATTTATTCTTTTTTACTCCAATTACAGTCATATATTAGTATCGATCAAAGACATTTTGGAAGATCATGTCATGGTTTTTCAAATGGAATGAAATTCTGGTGCCATTTGATGCTGAATGCTAAGCTATCATTTCTAAAATTTAAACAGAATCGAGGCTAAATAGACTGAAAGGTTAAAGATCCATTAAATTGCTATCATCATTAATTCTATCTTAACTACTTGGATTGGTTTTAGGGATACTTTTCCGTTTATTCTTTTGAGTGCTATTTGAGATGTTTACTTTATGCAGTGCAAGCATTTATACTTCATGTTATTTTTATGTTTTAAAAAATAATATTTCTTTGTAATCTTCTCACGTTGTTTAGTACACCCATATTATCAGTGCAAGTCTTTATCATTTATTGTGATCCTTCATATAACCTTTAACCAATTAATCATTATAGGACTATATCATGAATTATAAACATGTCTTTCATATCGATCATCAAGGTTCTTACATAACTTTTCACCATGTGATTCAGGCTCAACAATTTCCTCATGCACAAATACGTCTATAATTTTAATCATCTCTCTTCATAATTCCCTTATATGCAAAAAGCATGAAGGTGGCTGAAGAGTTATCAATCTTTTGTCCGACTAAATTGACGACCTTGCATCGTTGATATCTGATTTTGAAGCCCACCCCTCTACTGTTGGTCTTTGGTTTGACATCAGGCATTTCCTTAGTTGATCTTTGGTTCGGACATAGGGAGTGACTGTTTGTTCGATACGCATGATAAACATTTTAATGATGTCTCTTGAATCACTAACTAATGGTTATCATTGTGGTCATTAGTGAATCTAATATCTAGCCTCCCATTAGAGGATAATTGGTTGCACACCTTGGTTTTCATAACCATCAGGAAAAGTTGGAAAATAAAAGAAAATATAATGAAAGTATGTTAAAAAAAATGCATGTAAAACCTCGAATGGCCATTGATCTTTGGTTTGACTCAATTGTTTCAATCTGATCGGGTTTTAAAGATCATCCTTTTGTTGTTGATCTTTAGCCTGCAGGAGGTCCCTCCTGATTCCATTGAATTTTGGTTTGGATATATGAAGCCATTTCTTTCTCGCTAGCAATTGCATCAAGATGTAGCTTGAGAATTGCTTTCAAACTATCATTGAAAGGTGGTTAATGCAATCACCGAGATATCATGTGACTTTAATGTTGTCGGCATGCTTAGAACATCCCTTTAGTTATTGAAGGCTGATTAAGTATTAACGTTATTAGAGTCACCCTAGTATGAAGAGAATAAAGGCTATCTATGAACAAATCTTTATAGTCACCCTAGTATAATAATAATAATGAGTTGAATAAAGCATGTAAAACAATAGTTGCTTTTAAATTTGGAATTACAGAGCAAATGAAAATTGACTGATGCAAGAAATATCGGCATACATTTGATGCAGTAAATGCTCTCATAATACTTGCTTATGTGCTACAAATAGCGTGCACATTGCATTATGGCATTGTGAGCTCTTTGCGTTATGGTGTATTATTTGCTATTGACAAGTATGAACTTGAGATAATATATCTATTGGTTTATTGTGAATGTTAGCTGATGTAGAGTGGGGGGGGGGGGGGGGGGGGGGGGGGTTAATGCGTACTTAAAATAATAAATTAAGTTTGGAAAGAAGTAATTAATCCTCTCTTAATTTAAAATTTAAATAGGAATCAAATTAGGAAGTTTCCAAAAATAGATTTCATAATTTTGGTAACTCCCTTCATGCTCAAATTGGATTTGATTAGAGGAATTAAGGGCTTGATTGGGGTGATATTAATGAGCTAATTAATTAAACGGGGAAGGGGGAGGGGGCCGGCCAAAGAGGGGAGAGAGAGGGAGTCTAGGTTCAATGTAGGTGGACCCATGGCTTTAATTATTGATTGGAAATCAGATTTAAAATCTGATTTCAGATTTTATTCGAAGGAAAGAAATTTCCTAAACTAATTCATCAATTAAGAAGTATTTAAATTCAAATAATGATTTGAATTTAAATTGAAAACTTTCCTAATCAATAAGAAACTATTTTAGGAAAGCGATTAAGAGGAGTTTGAAATTTGAAATTTAAAATTCATGGGAATTCACTTTTCTACTAATTAGGATGAGATTTAATGTCCAATCCAAATCAAATTTCAAATTTTGGAGGGGAATAGGAATCAAATTGGCCGTAATTCATGCTCTTTTAAGGGCTAATTAGGATTTACTCAATGTAGGTATGGCTTTAATTATTGATTGGAAATCAGATTTAAAATCTGATTTCCAATTTCCACTAATCATCAATTAAGAAGTATTTAAATTTAATGATTTGAATTTAGAAAACTAATTCCTAAAATTCATGGGATTCTCATCTTTAGGAGGATGAGATTTAATGTCCAATCCAAATCAAATTTCAAATTTAAATTAATTGATTTAAAATTAAATGACTTTCCCAAAGAAGTTAAGCAAGAAAGGAAATTATTCAAGTGGAGATTGGAGAATTGGAGGCAAGGGAGGGGGATGGTAACTGGTGGCTTGGCTAGGGGTGGTGGAGATGGGCTGGCGGTTAGGTGGACTTTAAGGGGCTGATTTGGAGATGTGGCGGTATGTTGAGGTTGGTGGGTGTGGGTGGATTAGGTGGCCGACAGTAAGGAATTTGGTGACGCCTTAGGCCGGCGGCTTGGGGTGGAGAGAGGAGAGGAGAAAAGGATTTAGGGAAAGAAAGATACAACCGTGAGCCCGAACATATCCTGCAGCTGACAGGTAGTGCGTTGCCTTTCTCCAAGGGACTTCACGCCACGAGCCTGGACCCATCATGCGGATGGTGGAAACTCCGATTCCCTCCCATAGGAATCTCAACCAAGTTCTCTCCGAAGAACACAAGTGCAAATAAAATTCTTTTCTTAATAATTCATCATTACATTACACAAGCAAGTGCCTCTATATATAGGCCTAAAAAATTAAACAAGACATATATGCCCCTAGGGCTTACATAGGACGACCCTCTTAAATAAGGATAAAAATGAAAAATTCATAATAAAAAATAAAAATTACAAATAATAAATTTAGATAAGGTGGAATGATCTCGGCTCGATTGTCGTATCCTCCTTTGAAAATCTTCATGATCGGATGTCCGCATCATTAGCTGTATGATTTAGAACATAGGTGTAACCATGAAGGTTTTCAATCCATTTGAAATGTTTATTACTAAGTTTTGGATTGTTTATATTACTAATACATTTGAAATGTCTATTCAATCCAGTAAATAGTTGTTTTATATTTATTTTTATTGCGAATTTGGATTTGATTGCACTCTCTGTGCTATTCAAAATTTGAAAAAGTACTATGAACTAATATCATGTAAACATATCATCCCATCTCGTTATTAAAAAAATGTGCTTTATAGTAGTCTTTTTCAATTACACAATTTTCTGAAATTCATCAAGCGTAATATCCAGAAATTTTAATAGGTCTCCAACTATAGCATGTTATATTGGTTATTTGAAATAAGGGGGAAGCCTGATGTGTGACCAAAAAAAAAAAAATAATACAAGGAACTTGATGATGGTTCTCTGGAAGGCCTTTCAACCATAAAATAACAAACTAAAGTGGGCTGCGATATGATCAAAGTTGTGGAGGCATGTACCAAAATCTCGATGATTTGGTGGAATAAAAAGTAGTAAGTACTACGACCTTAAAAGATTTGGTCAAAATTAGAGAAACTGGTTGACTCCTAGCAGTTGATTGAGCAGTTGATTAGTTTTTGTATTAGTTCTTGGTTTTTTGGTTACTTAGATGAAGACTCAATTATCTAACAAGTAAAAATAGTGGAACAATTGAACTTCTCGACATAAAGCCATAGATGAGCTAGAGGATATGTGTACAGCCATGGAAGGAAATCACACTAGATCTTGTCTTTGTAACTACCCATTTGGATATGAACTAGACACTGTTGAGTAACATGTAAGGATATCTAATTCATCCAAGCAACATGGAAAAGAGCCATATGTGTCCAATGTCAAAAGAACCTCTAAGTAAAGCTGCTTTATAGATAGCATTCATGGAACTCTCATCATAGATGGCTAATTTGCATCTCTTATCATTTTAAGTTGCTTACATTAAGAAGATAATAGTTCATTTCCAATCCTCAGAAGTGTCTAGAGATGTACAAATGTCGATGGACTACTGTAAAGACAGAAATGATCCCATTATTAAAAGAATAATATTTTTATAATCAAATATGGCGTAGAAAATAACATATCATATCGAAAGACAGAAATCATATTCTATAATAATATTTAAAAAATGGAGTTTCTAGAGATTTTTCCGTACCTTAGTTAAGTAAGATGTAGTTTATTTTAATCTGAGGTACATATTCCCATAAAGACAAGCTTTTATACTTAATTATATTTTAAGTGAGGTGAATCTTTCTTAGAACACTCTCAATTAAAATAATGACAAATATTATTAAGATTTAAAAGTGTAAGATAAGATGATTTTTTTGAAATTTTAATGGAATTTGTTCAAGTTAAAATTGTTTTTTCTATAGGCCAAAGGATAAAAAAGAGAACACTTAGATTCTGAGAAACTTAAAAATATTTCAAACTATCCTATATTGGGTTTTATACTGAATTAATCTTAGAAAATATTTCTTAAACTTCCTATGATGTAGAAGATCAGTCTTAGATACTTATACTTTTAGAAAATTGAAGGTTTATTTGTTTGAGGATATTATGCTATTGTTTATTTAATTTGCAACTATTATGAAAAATTTGGTGACCCATTGTGGCTCCTAGCTAATGCAATAACTTATTATTTATAAGGACTCTTCTTCCCAGATGTCACATTTTATTTGATTTTTCATAGCAAAATAGAATGAAAGCCAGGCATGGGGCTTTATATCCTTATGAATTAGAAAGTTTAATTTGTATAAATTAAAGGGTTTGAAATGTCGTTCAATATTTTGATGTCAATTGGTTTGTGCCCTAATTTAGGTGTTCAGTTTTCTGCTTTAGTTAAAGTTTAATCTAATATAATTTATTATTTAATTTTAGGTTTAAGTTTGCACATATTATTTTAATGTTTGCAATACATTGAAAAGTAAAGCGGAATGTAAAAATGTAGGAGTTAAAATACAAATGAAAGTAATTATTCTAATATTTAAAGTTAATATTGAAAGTCTAAGGTTAGTGCCCTATCTAATATCTAGTATGTACTAGGTCGTGAGGGTGTCACTCTATTATTGATTTGTTTGTTTCATTCTCATTTTTAAATTTATTTAATTTTTATCAGGGGCGATTTCAATTTCAATTTTAAATTTTACAGCTTTTATTTGCTTTTAAGGGTTTATAAAGAAAAAAAATTATTTAGTTGATATCACTTCATTTAATTCAGTTTATTATTCATTATAAATATCATGAGTTCACAAAAACTTATGTGACATTTTTTTTAATTTTTTAATTTTGAAAATTTAATGAATTTTTTAATTTCTAGGTCAATTAAAAATTTTACTTAACATAAAGGCAAAGATGAGACGTTTATTTACCCAATTATTCAATTTATTGATTCTTATGACTTTATGCATTTCTATAAATTTATTTAATATTTTCTGTTCTTTTCTTGTATTTTTAATGAATTTTTAGTTTCTATGTAATTTTTTTATTTATTATTATTATTCCATTTAACTTTGAATTTATTAATTTGTATTGTTTTAGGTTTGAATGACTTCTAAAATTCATGAAGTAACTTCCTGCTAAGAAGGATGACCCAAAGAACATTTCATAAAAAAATTAATTATTTATTGAATGAACTTTAAAATAATATTTAAATGAATTCTGAAAATCATGAAATAATTCTCTGCTAACAAGGTTCAACAAGGATGACCCAAATAACATTTCATAAAAATTTTGAATTATTTTAAATTTTGAATTCTTTTAAAATTATTTTGTTGAAAGAATTTTAAAATAATATTTAAATGAATCCTAAAAATTATGAGAAAAGTCTCAGAGGTTTGGGATAACCTTAGGAACTTCTCATAAAATTTTAACCTTTTTAGATTTATTTTGAAATTTCTGGAATTTTTAGTTGGTTTAATGACCCCATTTTTATTTATTATTCAAAACAACTCCTAATTGAATGAAACTCCTCACAAATGTTAAAGATAGCTTCAAAAGAGTTCTATAAAAATTTGAGATTTTTTTATTAGTTATGATTTATTTCAATTATTAGTGTATTCTTATTTAGGAAAATTATAAAATAATTATTCTACATTTAATTCCTAGGATTTTGATTCCAGTGATCATTCAAAACATAGAAAAATATATTTTATTTTTTGTGATTTAATTTAAATTTTAATTTTTTTTTTTCAAATTCTAGGTTATCAGGAAAACCTAATGAACTAGGGAATTATGGTTTTAGTTTTAAGTTATTAAACAAGCTTAATCCTCTAGGAAACTATTTTCATGAGTCAGGGGTAACCCAAAGATGATTTCTTGAAGGTTTGAGATTATTTTGATATTTTTTTTATTTTAAATGATTTTTATATTTTTAAAGGAGCTTAGGGTTTGTTTTTTATTGAATTGATTTTCATGAGAATTATTTTTCTTTGATTTGTAAGTTCACTGTTAGTTTATAGTATTTTGTTTTATTTTTTAATTATTTATTTTATAAATTTTCAAATTTAAGGGCTAATTTAGGATTTTCATTATGATTGCAATTAAGGTTTAAGTTTTGGATGGCTAAATGAATTCAAATTTTCAAGAAATTTTGATATGGGCCAGAGATGGCTCCAAGAAAATTTCTGTAATTTTTCAAATCATTTAGAATTTCTATGATATGTTTCAAATCATTTAGAATTTTTTATGATTTATTTTGGCTCTGTTTTAACTTAGGTTTGACTATTATAAAGATTGAATTTTACAATTAGAAACCTCATGAATATTAGTTTTCTTTGATTTAGTATGAGTTCAATGCAATTGAGTTTATATATATATTTAATTATAAATTTTTAAAGTTTACTAGTAGAAATTTTATTTTTTTGTCGGTTTACAAGTAGAATTAGGGTTTCCTTAAAGGTTCAACTTAGGGTTTATAATTTGACTGTTAAATGAGCTCCAATCATTATGAAATTTGGACTTCAAATCATTGCTAACCTCAAACCTTATCTCCCAAAATTTTAACCTCTTTGAAATTGATTTTCATCTTTATGATTTATTGAAGTTTATGTTGATTTCACTCTTAGGAAATATAAATATCAGATTTCAGAGTTTAAAATGGCTTAAAATTATTTTTTCTAATCTTCTAAACATATTTAAGTTCCATTAAATTTATTTCAAATTTTAAAGATATTTATATAATTATTTGTATATATATATAAATTATTTGACATTATGGAAGTCGTTAGGTCAATGGATTTTTTTTAATTTTTATTTTTAGTCTCTAGGTCCATGGATTTTTTTTTTTAATTTAGTTTTTATCCCACTTGGCCATATGGCCTGTATCTCTAGGTCCATGGATGAAACTACACAAACCTAGAACTAGGGTTTGCTATAGAGTTAAATTCAGAGGTCAATAATGACCTCATGATCATTCCATGGAGGTCTCAAGTTATTTGGAATTAAATTCTATTTCCTATAGTTTTTCTAAGTTCTCTAGACCTAGGTATTCAATCATTTTCTAAAGGTTCTAAATAAGATTTCATGGTCTCAAGAAAATTTCTCTCTAATCCTAATGATCAGTGGAGCTCACATTTTAAATTTCAAAGCATTTGATTCTATGGATTCATCTTAGTGAATTTCCAAACTTCTAGGTCACTTAATGGCCTAAAAATTTGAAAAAAAAAATTGAGGGTGAATGAGATCTCATACTAATTTGAGATAATTTAGGAAAGTGTAAGGCATCCCAATGAATCTTTCAAATGAATTTGAGGGCTATTGAGGGTGATTTAAGGGAAAAATTATCTCATTAATCATGTAATGTGTATTTAATATAATGTACATGGTTTATAGAAACTTTTCCAATTTATTTTTAAAATTTCTACATGAATTATTGAATCCATAAAGGGAACATTCATAATTTTTGTATTAAAAATAAATTAGATATACATTTTTGAAGTTTTATGCAATTTTTTGTATTAATTAAATCCTTTACGGCTTGGATCATTGGAGTTTAAAATCGTAGGGCTTGAAAATGTTTTGTTACAATCATATCATCGCCATCTATTCTATTTGGATTGAATGGACGACTGTGATTTCATCTCGTGCCTCCTACTTCCAAATAGAGGCTGTTTAACTTCATTTCTTTGATCCAAAGAGATCTATGAATGGATCTTTATAAATTTGATTCAGGAGGATCAGGAGAACTTGAACTTGCACTCCAATAGTCCAATCACGTTGGGTTGCAAGTTCTCTTCATAATGTCTTGGCTCTACTAGGTTTGTGTTCGAAAATTGTGTGTACTTAGATCTGGAGAGTTTTAGTTGCAGTTGAGGTTTGCTTTGAGTTCAACAACTTTGATGAAGACTCTTAAGTGCTGAGATTGTTTGAGGATTAGAATACGACCTTGAATCGTGCACAACTTCATTGGAGCTTGCTTGATTCACATACACAAAGGCCTGGGAGCTAGGGGAAGGACTAGGGTTGCTTGCATCATTCTGAGGATTATGGGAGATTAAGTTACATGCACGAATTTCGGCCAAGGAGCCTTTATTTGTAGAGGTTTGGTTTTGACTGCAGATGAAAATTTGGCCATCGTCGATGGTTTAAGATGGCAGGGGTAGTTGGGGATGGACCAATGAGGTGTTGGCATATGTGTTGAGTTCCACAACTCAAATACAATCGGATTAGTCATTTCAAGCATTGAGTGCACATGCATGGTTCGTACGTGTTTCAAGCTCACTCTCAGGCTAGGCCAACCGGCTAGGTGAGCTAGCAAGGATTTTAGAAGGTTCTAATTGGTCTGCATGGGTTGATTTGGCTTGAATTTGGCTGAAATGGGCTTTAGGTACTTTGGGTCAATTTGGTCAACACATTGGGTATACTTGGGTTAGTCCAAAACTCCAAGTGGCCTGGGCTAGCTAGGGGATCTAGGTTGGGGTCCTAGGGTCCTATGGCCATATGTTGGAGGGATTTGAATGAGGTTTAGGTGGGTTAATCCTAAGGGAACCAAGGGTTTGATCCTTAGGAGTAGTTTGATCATTTTGACCTAAACTTTTAAACATGGTCAACATGAGTTGACCATGGTTTAGGTGAGAGCTAGAGTTATGTGATAGCGGATTTAGACTATTTTATAACGATTCCAAGAGCAATTGATTATGATTTACCTAAAATACTTAATAAGTGAATTTAGGGGCTATTTGGGAATTTTTGGGTTTAGAGTCAAACTATGGTCAACAGGGGTTGACCATAGATTTGGGGTGAGCCAAATTGCTCCTTGAGAAGTCTTTGATCAACTTGACTCAAGGTCAAAATATTAGGTTTGATCCAAGTTGACATAAGGGTTTGGTATAAGGGTATTTAGGGGAATTTTGGTCAACCAAGGTTGATCTTGATCCAAGAATGGGTTTGGATGAATTAGAGCCAATGGAAAGTCTCTTAGTTAGATTTAGGTCATTAGGTTAAGCTTAAGGTTGTTATGGTAATTTTGTTATTTTAGATCAAAATAGATTGACTAGGGATGATAATAGGTCCAAATGATTCTAATATGAATAAGAAATCATTTAACATCAATAGCAGGGGCAACTTATCAAGTTTGGGAATTTGGATTGTGTTTAGGGTTTTTCAAGTGTTTTGACCTACAACTAACCTAGGGATTGGGTTTAGATGAACCTATCACCTATCTAAGGCTACTAAGAAGTGTCCTAAATGGTTTCTAGGCTTTCTAAAACTAGCTGATGCTGTCTTTTTGGATGTCCTCTTAGAAGGGTCTTAAGGGTAATTTTTATACTAAGATAAGAAAAGCATAGGAGAGAAAAGATTGACCTTATTAAAAAATGAGGTCAACATGGAGTGTCATGCTATCAAACAGTAGTTTTGTATGTAATATGCTAGTGCAATTTAATAGGATAACTAATGTTGCAAAAATAAGCATTTCTCTTTTATAAAATTAAAGTTTAGTTTCTTTAACTCATTTCAAGATCATATAGTAGTTAGCATGAGATCTTTTATGGAACACTCTATTCACTTACATGTAAATCTCACAAGGTATGGTAAGTTTTTAAACTATGGTTGGCCTTATTTTAGTGAAAATTAACCAATGAGCTTTTCATGCAGATTTATAAGATTTGTCATAGATATGTTATTATTTCTAAATCAACGGAGAATATACTTTATCGCAATATGCTCCATTTGTTAGAAAGTATTGGTGGTCTCCTTGTGGTAAAAGATATTCCTTCATCCCTCCTACTTTGTAGGTTTGAGTCTTTTTTATATTTTAAATATAATAATAAACTTAGGAAGTTTTTTAGGCCTGTGGATACATTTATAGGAGAGATGAACTAGAAGGATGGACCACTCAAGTTAAAGCCCTATAGATGCATTCAGAAGCTCAAGCTTGAAGATCCACAGATCAAATCTGTAATTATTACTTGGTTTTATAAGGTTGACAACTTAGCTGCCATTTTTAAATCATTTTCAAAATTGTTATAATTTGGAATTATTTACTTTTCCATGGTTGAATTATATATATACACGTGATTTAATTGTTTACTGAATGCGCATTAGAAATGCATACTTTTTTTAGGTTTCTTCACTTTTTATGTGTGAGTGGCTTGGACATGTGATATTAGTAAAACCTTAGGATCAAATTAAGATTTCTACCAATAAAAATGTAAACAATCTAAAATCAATCATAAGTTAACTAATTTTTCAAATAAAAAAAATGTATGGCTCACACTAATGAGCCAAAATTTCAAAACAAAATGATAATACACGGTCACTCGGTCAGTGTGTCGCGTATAGAAAGCCTTCACATTAATGATAAGATAACAAATAAATATGCATTTAGTGAGTCAACATTTGCATACTCACATGATTAAACATCTTGACTCAAAAGCTAAGTTGGAAGCCCTATTTTCTAAATTGAAACAACCTTCTCCATCATCATATTCATTGAGACTGGACTATATGATTTTAAAAGCATTTAGGTGGGTTAGCTGATGACCCTTTTCAGGCAGGGTTATAAAGTTCAGAGGTTGGGTTGACTTTGTCCAGGTGAGGTGTAGTTTTGTAAGTCCTTTGTATTCCGTTAGACATATGTTCGATCACTACCCTTTAATAGTCCTCACCATAGACTTGAGGTCCGAGGCTGATGTCGACTCTAATCGCCTTATAAGCTCTCATATTCCGATTATTTTTCCTTTAACCTATGTTAATGGAATATAAGCTTCAACTTTCTGAATCAAATTAGTCAACTTAAACAAAAATCTAATCTTAAAATGTAAAACCCAACATATGATGGTTTGATCATATTTGAGTTTCTCATAATCAAGTGCTCATACATTTTTTTTTTTATGTTGGCTTCCTTTATTAAACAAATGATTTAAAGTTGATCACATCTCCCTTGAAATTCTCAGTAACTAAATCTTTGAAAAAGAATTTCTTAAACTAAAAAAAAAAAAAATCGATGTTTTAATGACTATAAAGAAACCACTAGTTTAATCAAAACATTTTCAAGAATAATTTTTTGAAATTTAATTAATTATAGGGGCTTGCCCTTATGGGGTATTTGTACCCCAAAATAAAATAAATTTTATTCAACCAAATATTAAATAGAGGAAAATCTTTGTTAAAACATAAAATTGTGAGTTTTGTTATTGAGCTCATAAAGAATAAATATTTTTGCCATTTGAGTTAATATATTATTTTTTTTGCTGTGCTTGATGACAAAACATCTAAGTCCGATGAGGATGGATGAAAAAATTTCATCAACAATGTGAAGTTGCAAAGTTTCGAGCGATAATGATTGGGGCACGACTATAGGTGCAATGAGATTAGGATTTATGTGAGGGTTAAATTTTATGGGATTTGTTTAGCAGGATATGCTTTTTTAGGTTTAATGAGTGAATCTTAGAGAAACACAAGTTGCTAAAGAAGATTGTTGAAGTCGTGAGAAGGAAAATAAATTAGGTTTTATCTTTAATACCAAAAATTGATAAAGGGGGAAAATAATTTTGCATTTGTAACTTAGATTCAAAGAGCACTTAATTGGATATAATAATTTACATTCATTCAATCATCAATCCATAATAATATTTAATTACACAGCATGGATCCTTATTTATAAAAGTAGGGTTATGACCAAACATTTAAATGCAAATCTAATCTATTCCATTTCCAACAAACTTTAAAATTAAAATATATTCCTATTTAACTGAAGATAAAACCTAATAAATAATTCAAATGGAAAACATAATAGAAATCCAACAACAAATAAAAATGGTCCCAAAGAGAGTTGAAAACATGCTAAATTTGGGTCTTTTATGGCATAGTCTATCTTCTTGTAATTTGCCTATGGCCACTTGGGCCTTTATAAATTGATTAGGCCTTTTATTGAATCAATTTTTATTATCAATGAAGGCACTAATATTGATGGGGACATCAGAGCGTGGAAAGTCTATCAGAGACGTGGCCGTCGATCTACGGCCACGATGAGTCGTTGTATTATTTATTTTATTATTATTATTATGTCATGTTGTATTTGCTTTATTAGTTTTTCCGTTCTTACGCCTTACTTAAGGGAGGTCGTATGTAAGCCAGTGGGCGTTGTTGTCTTTTATTTTCTTGAGTCTTTGTACGAGGCTATATATAGCCCCGTTGTTCTCTTTTCATGTTAATGATTGAATGATAAAAATTTCACACATATTTGAGTTCGGGTGAGAGCTTGATAGAGATTGGAGTGATATCCCTAAGAAAGGGAGAATTGCGCATCACCCATCAACCTAGAAGAGTCGGGCTCGTGATTTTACTTTATCTCTTTCCCTTCCTCCTCCCACCACCACTGCTGGCCTTACTTCCCACTTCTCCACCTCAAGCCGCCGACCAACATAGCCTTTTCCTCCTCCCCACCCAAAACCCCCACCTAGACCCACCATGCCGCCGGCCCTATTCCTTCCCCCTCTCTTCCATCCTTGCTTACATTGATTCCTTTCCTAATTGGATTGAGTAATTTAGGTAACTCAATAACTTGTCAAAATTCAAATTTATTTGAATTTGAAAAGTTACCTAAAATATCGTTCCTATTTTAGGAAAGTTTCCAAATCCTTGCTTATTTGAATTTAAATTGAAATAGGATGATATCTTTCATCCTTAATTTAATTCCCTAATTTAAGGAAGCATTAAATGCTTCATAATTTTCTTCCCCCTAGCCCCTAAGCCGCCATCCCCCTCTTTAATTCTCTTTGGATTTGTTTCCTAAATCCAATACTCCTCTTTGGAATTAATTCGAATAGCCCAGTCCCTCTTGGCTGAAACCTCATGAGCCCCCACACCTCCTTAATTTCTTTCCAAAAGCAAATATTGAGATTTGGAAACAAATCCCCCTAGCCCTCTCATCCCGCTGTCCCTACCTTTCTCTCTTTCCTCTTGATCCCCTAGCCCTCTCATCCCGCCATCCCTACCTTTCTCTCTTTCCTCTTGATTAATTCCATTCATGAGGACTAATTAGAGGATTGATTGACACCTTCTCACTCCACCCTAATTTCCCCAAACCACTCCCCCCTTGGCTGGCTACCTCTCTTGCCCCCTCCTACTTGGATTCTTGAGAGAAATCCTTCGCCGTCAAGAGGAAAACAACAAGGACAGCAAAGAAGCATCTACGACAACTCTTCAACACTTCAAGATCGATGCATGGTCGATCCCGATCTTGATTTCGACATCCTCTACAACGAACAAGGGCACGTCGACATCAACCATTCCACCTTCGACGTCAATTTGGAGATCGATAGCACCGTCGAGGAGTGCATTGACCGCATCATCTTTACCTTGTCCGAAGCTATTGAAGAATAATTGTCAAATGTTCAGTGGAGGATTTCACCCAACCTTGATAATGGTTGTTCGTCTTTCTTTTCTCTTATTCTCCTTGTCTAACTTGTTCTAGTGATTTAATAGATTCATGAAGGTCATGTTCATCTATTTCTGCCAAGCCTAGTAAACGTAGGATGAGAGTTTGATCCTTATGTTTCTAATCTCATTGTTAACATAGGGATTTTGTTTGAAGCTACTTAATTCCCATTGTATTGATATTCTATGTTATCCTGATAATTCTAGTATTTGGCCTGTGGTTTGGCCTAAGCGTAGCACCCCTTTCTCGTTTAATTTTGTCGTTTTAAATTGCTAATAGTGTTAATCATACTTGCTCTTCTCAAGGAATCGTGCAAAGTCTTATTGCATCCGTCAAAAGTATCATAGTTCTACATCAAATATTCTCACTACATTTATTCACCAGGACTTAAAAACTATAAGCTTTGGACAATTTCTTTGTTCCAATAAGATAATTTATAATTTCTTTGGAATTAAACTTGATGAAGGATCCATGCTTGATGAAAGAAATTATGTGAAACCAATCTTTGTTTTAATACTAATCAAGAGTTTTGCAAAGATATTCTTCATGATTTTGACATCATAGGCGTAGAGGAAGTGAGCCTATAAGTATGATTTATCTTCTTTAATAGACTGTAGAAAAGGACAATTTTTAATTGTACGACTGAATTTCCTACATTTAAAATGAAGAGTACCTCACCTACAATCTTTTGCAAGGTGACCTTTATTCAATCATTTGAAATAGGCAAGAGCAACCCTTAAACTAGGAAAAGCCTTGTGAAAATAGTCTTAAGGCTAGAAGTCTCAATCCTTGGGGAATTCTTGACTATTTTAGCATATAATCATCCAACAGGAAAATCGGCTCTCTTGTCTCTCAATCTTCTACCTTCATTACTCTGATGGCCGTAGTAAGTATTGTCTTTGGCAAAGTTATGCCACGTATGGGCTCTATTGTCTCTTAGAAACAAAAGGGAAAGTCCTTATTTGCGACTTCCATTTCAAGTATCATTGATGCTATAGGCTTTGGTGCACATGTTCTATTTGCTAAAGTATGTGGAATATGTTAAAAATGTAGCTTACAGAATTGAGGCTAGTGTTTTAAAGTGAGAGGTACTGCATGAAGTGAAAATCAAATCGATCTTAAGGTAAAATTCATAAAAATAGGAGTAAATTGACTATAGTGCATGAATTAGAATGTTGGTAATGTGGAGGTCAAAGTTTATGATCACTGGAAGCGCATGCTTCTTGTATTAGCCTCTTATTTTATATTTCAGTAATGATGAAGTGAAGATTTTTGTATGTTTGAAATTTCTATGTTTAGAAGTTTCAATTATATCTATTGCCATCCCATTTAGATGGGTATAAGGCGTTCAATTGTCATACTTGGGCATGAATACAATTTGTTCCATTGCATGTTAGAAAAATATTGTTTTATACACTAAAAAATCAGTCTTTGTCTTGGCCTTTCAGGCGAAACTAAAGGTATGTTCTTATTAATGTATTTTATGATGTGGTCATTGTCAAGTACAATAGAAAACATCATTTGTTCTTTTGCTGAATGGCAAACTGTCATGAACTGTACAGTATAAGCTATGCTCTGGTCATTGTGCAATATGCTACGTAGAGTGTATGGTAAATTTTTGTTGGTCTTTGGTTGTGGAAAAAACAGTTTTTTGGGTCTTTATTTTTAGATTTGTTTAGTCTTTAGTTATTCTTCAACAAATTTTAACCTATTATAAATAAGTGGCCTTTCTATGTATTGGAATAATAAATTGTAGATTAATAATTGAATGCAAAATACTTTGCTTTTTTTAAAGTGTGAAGCTTGAAGGGAAACTGGTGGAATTTCACATCATCGATCATGTTCTTATTGTTTATTTTCTACATCTTGTCATATTTGCCGTTGCCAGGTCCCAAGTCTTGAATGAGAAATGTGGAGGGTTGCATTCATATTTGTCAATGGCTCAAAATAGCGCGCGCCATGGCCGTGCGGCGCACCTGCGGCGCCACATTCATGGCGAGGCGCATGTGTTTAAAATAGCGTGCGCTATTTGTGCCACATGTGAGCCATGGCGCATTGCGTACGGCGCAAAATAGCGCGCCAAATTGTTTTTAAATTTCGGTATACTTATGAATATATTTTTTTTATTTAAAAATATATCTATATTTTAATATAAACGACTATTCATTGCCCTAATTTCACGAAAGAGTTTCTGTTTGCTGCATCCGCCGAACACATCCCGCAGTCCCTAAGTCAAGGTCGCTGAATCTATCCCGAAGTCGAAGGTTTTCTGTTTGCTGCATTCGCTGCTTTTGCCAAATCCAGCCGAATCTGTCCCGAAGTTGAAGTCGTTGTTTCCGCCGAATCGTCCCACAGAGCAGTGCTTCTGCCAAATTCTCCCCCAACTTCTGTTCCAATAAAATCTTACCAGCTGACTCCGATTTGTAACCTCAGTCTGTTCCGCACATCTCTGTTGTTTTGCACGGCTATTTCTTACAAGAATTTACAACTTAACAGGTATGCTCGATACCGCTAGGTACATGCTCGGTACTGCTAAGTAAATGCTCGGTACTGCTATGTATATGCTGGATACCTCTCGGTATCGCTAGTTACATGCTCTGTACCGCTCTGTATAGCTCGGTACAACTAGGTACACGCTCGGTACACGCTCGGTATCGCTAAGTACATGCATGATACCGCTCGATACCGCAATGTAAATGCTCGGTACTGCTCGGTACATGCTCGGTACAGCTCAGTACAACTAGGTACACGCTCGGTATTTACAAAAAAATTAAGACTGATTTGTTATATACTATTGAAAAAAAAATTCATTTCTTCCAGCTGATTGGTGGTTGACATATGGACAAGGAGCTCCCAATTTACAAAGCTTTGCTATCAAAATCCTAAGTCTAACATGTAGTTCATCTGGATGCGAACGCAATTGGAGTATTTGAACATGTAAGTATTTTATAATGGATGTGCTGATTTTTTATATATGTTCTTAATATAGTAATGTAATAATATTTTAATTGCAGCTTCATAGCAAATGAAGAAGCAAATTGGATCATGGTCGCTTAAAGGATTTAGTTTATGTGAAATATAATAGAGCACTGATTCGGAGATTCAATCATCTTGATGTCATTGATCCTATTTCTTTGACTGAGATAGATGATGCAAATGAATGGCTAACAGGAAAATTAGATGACGAGTCTGATGAAGAAAATGACTTTATTGCTGGAGAGGAAGATTTAACATGGACAAGTGTTGCTAAAGCTACTGGTGTTTATGATAAAAGCTATAATATTCGGGAAAGTTCTAAAGGGAAAGAGAAAGAATCTTCAATTAGGCATGATGTTGCTATTGAGAATGATGATGAGGAGGGTGATGAAGAGAATTATGAAGTAGGATACAATGTTAAAGAAGATAATGAAGCTTTTTTAACATTTGCTGATGATGATGATTCCTAAGAAGAGTAGATTAAATTCTTATTTGATCTTTTAAAAAAAGATTGTAATATTTGAATTATGAGATATTTGGATATTACTTAGTCGAACTTATATATGTTATGGTTGTCTTTTATTATTATGATAGCTTGTCTTTCATTTTTAATAATATTTTATATTCATGCTTATTATTTTATATTTTTTATATAGCTTGCGCCATGTTCAAAATAGCGCGCGCCGCGCCGTGCGCTATGCGCCATGGCTCCAAAGGGACCTTTGCGCCATGGTGCGCCATTCGCCGTTAACAGGTATGGTTGCATTAGATAGCCATCGTAAAACTTTTCGAATAATCATTACTTGAATCGTTTAATACATTGTGTTGATGTCATCTTCCCTTTTCTTTGTACATCTACTTTTTGGTTATAATTGAGTGGTTGGATTCAATCATATTTGTTGCATTTTGAAATTTTCCAAACTTAAAAATGTTATAATCAATGTACTTTTCGCGTGATAAATCTCTTTTTACGTGATCTTTTTCATAATTTTTTTTTTGTTTTGAGAAATCCTTTACTTCCTATATACAATTTTGATCCTTTATACTTTTATGTGCAACAACAGCAACATCAAGCCTTTGTCCCACTACGTGGGGTCGGCTACATGAATCCTTTTCGCCATTGTGTCCGGTTAAAAGTCAAATTCTCATTTAAATCTAATAAAGAAAGATCATTTCTAATATTTTCTAACCAAGTCTTTTTAAGTCTACCTCTACCTTTCTTAACATAAGTCAAATCTAATACCTCAACTTTTTTAATTGGGTCATCGGAAGGCCTCAGTTTAATGTGAACAAACCATCTAAGGCGACTCTCTATAATCTTATCTTCCACTGGAGCTACTCCAACCTTTTAACGTATATGCTTATTTCGTATCCTATCTCTAAGGGTCAAGCCACTCATCCACCTAAGTATCCTCATCTCTGCAACACTTAACTTATTATTATGCTTCTCTTTTAATGGCCAACATTCGACACCATAAAGCATTGCAGGTCTTAACACAATCTTATAGAATTTTTCCTTAAGTTTGAGGGGTACTTTTCTATCGCACAATAAGCCCGATGCATTCCTCCACTTCAATCATCCAACTTGAATTCTGCTCATAATATCCCCTTCTATTTCACAATCACTCTGAACAATAGATCCAAGATATCTAAAATGTGTGCTCTTATTAATGACTTGATCGCTCAAAGTCACAATCTCTTCACTAGGTCTATTGCTACTAAAATTACACTTCATATATTCAGTTTTAGACTAAAGGGAAAATCATTTAGAAGTTATCACAAGAAATTATTTATTACTAGTGTTGCAACACTAGTAATAAATAATTTCTTCTGGTAACTTCTAAATGATTATTCAATCCAACCATGTGATTGAGACTCATCATGAAGAATACTCAAAATTTTATTTTGAAATGCATTGTATTTAGGTGTTGTTCTTTGACTTATGTTGTATTACATCACTTTTCACATTAGAACTCCATAGTTCAGCATTAGTTAGCAAGCAATGCTTATCCATAGAGAAATTTTTTTTTTGCTTGATAGGTCTCATAGATTCATCCTCTTGGTGCAACTTATTAGGAATGTGTCGCTCATCATAGGCTTGCTTCAACATTGGCATGCTTAACTTTCAATTTCATATAGAAACTTCAACAAGTATATGAACAACTCGATATTTGAGAGTTCCAATTTGCAGTATTTAAGGGTTCTTATAGTTGGACAATAAAAAATAAGTTACAACCTCTTAGTTGTGGAAAAAAATGAAAATTTCAAGATGGATGTATTATATAATTGATTTAGATATAGTGCATAATATTTTGAGGGGTAACACCTATATTGTACAAAATATATTAAATTTGCTTGATAATGTAGGAAGGAGAGAAAAAGACGCGCTCATACGCTCATATAGCATGGAGATGAACTATTTTGAAGGCATGGGATGTGAATGGAGTTGTGCAAGTTAAGTTGATATATATTTTTCTATTTACTTGAGTTAATGATAGACCGGTTCAGCTTGAACCGGCCCAAGGTCCGGCTCGGGTATACAGGAGGCGGACAAATGCCGCCTCCTTTGAGCTGGCCGCCCACAATGGGTGGGCGCCATTTGGCTTAGGGTTTTCAAATTTGAATTTGAGAGGGGGGGGGGTGGGTTGGACTTTGGAGGGAGTTTGGATGAGTAAAGTTTTGTATTAATGAGAATGAGGGGGGCTAGGGTTAGTTTTTTGCTTGAATATTGTTCTCTTGAGTTCTTGGGTGTTTGGCTCTAGATTGCTTTTCTAGAGATTTGGGAGAGAACGATCCTCCTCTTGAATTGAGGATCACTTGTATCTTGCTTTGTCTTTGTTTGACTTGATTCTCTCATTGCAATCCATCATTTGGGGGCTGTTTTCCGCCCGGATTTTGCATTATTCTCGCTGTTTTCACTTTTCACCAATTAGTGATAGGTTTGCTTGCGAACTTAAGTATTTCCCTTGGGGATTCTTGCGAACTCAAGTATTTCCTATCAGTTAACTTGGATAGATGTTATGAAAAAAGATTTAAACAAGGTTTCAAAACCACATGCAACATTTCATAATACTAAAGAGAGAAAAGGGATTCATGAAGCCACTCTCAACTAGGTATATGGATTATGATGATGGTGATGATCACGTTTGTGCAGGTATTTGTTCATTGAAATTGGAGAACTATCTGCTATGTTTAGTTGAAATGGCCTTGTGCTGTCAGTGTTGTAGCTGCTCTGCTTATTGCTTTCTTCTACTATCGATTCCTATACCAACTCAAGCCGCATATGCCACCGCTCTGACTGCTCTTCCTCCTGTTTGTATCCAGTATTACAGTTTTATTCTCATCTCTGCCACTGTTTGTGTCATCACCCAATTGGGTCAACAAAATTCACCAACAAATATTAGCTTATTGGTTCATTTAGTAGCTATTATTGTGCCACAAGCTGTTGGTACAGTATGATTCTTCCAATGTGAGCATTCTGTTCCAAGTATTTCTAATACTGAAATATTATATCATTGATGTATATTTGTCTTTTTTTATTGGTAATACAGTTTACGATTCATCCTATTTCCTTGTGTTATTGATACGGCAGTAGCTGGTCGACCGGTCCAACAAGAGAAGGCGGACCAGCAGGAGGGGACTGGAACTGCTATTTTGGCTCCCCTTTTGCGGCCTAGGAACATTAAATTCCATTATGAGAGAAAGAGGAATAAGGTGGGAATTAGGGAAGGAAATATTTAGAATTTGAAATTTAATTAGGGGAGGGAAATTAATTATGGCTGGATGGCTGTTTGGAGGGAGATTTAGGGGGAGTTTAATTAAGATTATGTAGGTTGTTTTTTAGGCATGACGTGATTTGATTTCTACTGTAGTTTTATTTCTTTGAGGGCTTCCTAGCGGCGTCTAGGTTGAGTGGGAGATACGATCTACCTTTCTAATTGTAGATTATTATATCTTGCTTTGATATTGAAGAATTAATACAAGAACATCCATCGATTCTCAATTTCCTGCAGTTTTTATTGTTGTATCAGTTATGTTGATAGCTGTGGTTATAATTTGGAGATTTGAATATATAATATCTTATATTAATATATCCTGTTGATTATTTTCTGATTTAGAATCTAAGCCAACACTTATTGTTTCTCTTAAAATAACTTTGATGTTTATCTTGATTTGCCATTTCGTAAATGGTTATTATGTAATGCCAAACATATTATGGGTACTTTTCTTTGTAATTGAATTGGTTTAAACCTTAATTGTTTCCTCTGTTACTCACTTTCTATGTGTTGTTTATGACATTTTTGTTGATCGTTCTATTAAATACTGCTTACTTATTAAGCTTTATATTCACAGGGAAAGTACAAGGTATACAATCTTTGTTCTGAGAGGCTCTATGATGCATCACTACTTGAGGGCAAGGTAACATTCCAGATGTCTAAGCAAATTGCTAAACTTGATTTTTTTTTTCTTGGAAGCGGTTGCAATGTTTGGGTGGCTCATTTTGTGTAGCATATTAATGATATTTAAAATTTTGTAATTCATTAATGTGGACGAAGGATCTCCTGCTTTTATCTAGTTGAATTTAAAACATTTTCTTTTCATTGTTTACTCATTAGGTCTTTGTTTATTATTTTAAAACTGTTTGTGCAATGCATTTTTTCATCGAGCATTGGAGGGATTTTTTTTTTTCTGACGAGCATACAGAAACCATGAGAGTAGAGAGGGAATAGATAACAAATTTCAATTGTTTCATATGTTTATTGAGAGCAAACAACCTGCAGATTGGTTGGCATCCATTGATATATGGAGGTCATTGCTCTTCCTTGATGAGCATGAGATGCAGCCTAAGTTGCATGATTTGAATAGTTTCTGTATGCTATTCTTCAATGATTGTGCTTTCCCGGTATCTTGCATATCTGCATCATTTTCTTACTTCATTGGTCACCAACACTAAGAATCCATACTATGCATTTGATCTCCTTGATTTAATAATAAGGTGAAATCCCAAAATGATCCCGGACTATTTTTTGTGATCAACTTAATTCTAGAGTATACAATTCTTTAATTTAGTTCTTCGATTGTACAAAATCAATTCAAAAT
The DNA here is from genome assembly GCA_016618105.1 of Dendrobium huoshanense. Taxonomy (NCBI): domain Eukaryota; kingdom Viridiplantae; phylum Streptophyta; class Magnoliopsida; order Asparagales; family Orchidaceae; genus Dendrobium; species Dendrobium huoshanense. Next base: position 25,783,304 of record CM028347.1, read on the forward strand.
AGTTTCTCAAGGATTAAATTAGGATCACTTTTCTGTCACAAGTTCTACAAAAGGGTTCATTTTGGATCAATTTTATATAAATGAGAGACTAAATTGAAGAGATATGATACTATGATACTAAATTGGCCATGTACAAATAGTTGGGGGATTACTTAAAGAATTTAATCTATTAGTAAAATATTCCCTTCATCCATCTTTTGACATTGTATTCAAATGATAACTGCACTTTTAGTTGTTTTCTTAGATGGAAATGTTCTGTAATCATTCTTAGCTTCTTTTCTGGATAGGTTGGGTATCGTGGAGTTCATTTGTTTTTCTGTCTGCATATTTTGATTTTACGGCAAGCCCCAATATGAGACTTATGTTTTACAATTTGAAGCTTGAAATTTAATAGTATTTTATTCTGATTTATTATATTCTATTGATAAATGGTACAATAAGACCTCCTTTCTTGGCAGCCTTTGGTTATTCGATTGCATGTGGTAAGAAGGATAGTTTTTTGATGCTCATTTGGGGTGTAAAATATAATGATGAGTATATGTGTGTGTGCATATATATATTGTATAGCTTGTTTTATTTTTGAGGATTATGTACTGGAATTTGCATTATTGCTGTCTATATTAGCCTTATTTTAAAATTCTGCTTGAAATTCTGTATATTTCACAGTTCTAGAATCTGCTAAAATGTTGTGTTCCGTGGATTTGACATGTTTTCCATGTCCCAGGTTGCTTGTTTCCCATTTGATGATCATAATTGCCCGCCAATTGAGCTTGTGACATTGTTTTGTCAAAGTGCCTATAATTGGTTGAAGGAAGACATTGAAAATGTTGTTGTTGTACACTGCAAAGCTGGTATGGCAAGAACGGGTTTGATGATATCTAGCCTTCTTTTATATCTAAAGGTAAAATAATGCCTCACACAGTGATTACAGGATGTTGTGTCCTTATTTTGTGCATCAATTATTAATCTATTTTGCAGTTCTTTCCAACTGCTGAGGAATCAATCGAGTATTACAACCAGAAAAGATGCATAGATGGGAAGGGTCTTGTTCTCCCAAGTCAGATTGTTAGTCTATACATTTATGTCCAAGTTCTAGGTTTCTCGGAGTAATTTTCAGCAAATTTCTAATTTTTTATTCTTTACAGAGATATGTCAAGTATTTTGAGCGCATATTAACATATTTTAATGGAGAAAATCAACCAGGCCGCAGGTAATTAATGTTTTAAGTTTCTTTTTTCTTTGTTGGGTTCTTTTACCATTTGTTTTGGGAAAATGTTATCTATTTACAAATAACTTGTTTTCCAGGTGCATGCTAAGGGGTTTTCGGTTACATAGATGCCCTTATTGGATAAGACCTTCAATTACTATCTCTAATCATAATGGTATTTTCAATATTTTGGTGTTTTATAATTAAACCTTTTTCATTTTCTGAGCATTTAGTAAGCTAGTTTTTTCCATTATTACAGAATCAGATGTAAAAGGGCACATATTCTATATTATAGCGCATTTTAACTGGTATATTATTCACTTAATTAATCTGGGAGATTTGAAAATTTTATGGCTGACACACTTTTGTGTCTGCAATAGCTGTAATGATGATGGCGTTAATTTTTATTTGCATCATATTTTTGTGCATGTATAAAAATATGTTATTAGTCAATGATATATTGCAGTGGACACCAAGAGTTAATTAATCCCATGCTGTGTGACTTTTTATTCCTAATTAGTAATATTCTTTGAATTACCTCAATATTTTAAGCCTAGCCGTTAATGTTCTTATACAACTATTAAAATTTACTTTTAGGTTCATTTGATTGCTGGGTGTTGGAAAACACGGTTTTAAAAATGGTTAAATTTGATTTCAAACTCCACAAGCCTCTTCAAAATTTTCTCAAATGTAATTATTTTATTTCTACGTACAAAATGAGTAAAAAAAAAATCATCATTTTTCAAAATATTTTCTATGCGCAAACATTCAAATGAGCCGTTATATGCTTATTATTTAAAACTGTTTGGTCATTATGCCAACTTCATTTGGCTGACCTAGAGGATGCAATTTTTTTGTAGGAAGTTATCTGATTTTTTGCAGTAATCTGATTATTTAAACAGTATTAAATCACCATAGTTAGCAACAGTGAAGACAAAGTTCTTTAAATTGTCAGCTTAAGTTATGATATTCAGTGCTTGATTGTACTGGAATGCTTATGTGGAAATCCTTGGGCTTAGAGAGTTGTTAAACCTGAGGCTATCTTTTAGTCTTGAAGTAACCAAGCATCAATATTTAGCGATCACTTTTAACCTGACCTATCCCTTGCCAATTGAGGTTTACTACAGCACATTTGATTATCACTCAACAACTGATGAAAAGTTTGAAATTCTGCATGCTGATGCTTAAGTTGTTTTAAATAGTGATCTGTTTATGTATATGTCTTTTTTTTTTCTTTCGGGGAGGCTGTAATGCTTATCTTAGTTTATCCCCGAGTGTATATGCATGAGTAAATTACCCCTTGGTCTCTGCAGTTAAGGGGTCACTGCACAGTGGTCACATTTTTAAAAACTCTACAATTGGGTCTTTAGGACTTCACATGTCATTTGGTTCTCCAACTTAATTGTTGGTCTTAACAACTGTACCTTTAACTTAATGTCTACTAAAAGAATTGCCGTTAAGTTGGATCATATTGCCATACTCGTGACCTTAATTAACCTTTGAATATTTCAAATTCTGAAATTGCTCTCTTACTCTATAAAACTACAGTTAAACTTCAGCTATAAAAGTTTCTTCTTGCCACTCATTCATTTAGTTCCTGAGCCTTTAAACATTGTACAAAAAGTGAGGAAATGATGACAACAATCTGCCAAGCAGGAGGTCCAGTGAGGTTGCGCTTGATGTGGATGGTGATATTCTGATAGAGAATGCTAGCACAAATCAATTGAAGGAGCATAGGGACAGTTGGTCTACATGTTGTTGACGGTGTTGTGCTTGCGTAAGGGATGATGATAAAGGTGAGCACAATTCTTCCGTGATGGCGGAGATGCCTTGGTGCATTATGAGGCAATGGATGTGGTAAGTGGTGATGATGGTGAGGGGGTGGACAGAGATGCCAATGGGACGCTTTTCTTATAAACTTGAGGGTGTTTGTGATGACGACTATGGCAGAGGAGTGGTCGGTGTTGGGGGTGCTGAGGGAGACAATCATCCCTAATGGTGGTGATAAACTGGAGGACAACCAAGAAAAAAGGGCTGGAGGAGAGGTCAAAAAAGGTGGAGTACCATGGAAGAGATTAGGTGGAGCTTGGTTTGCTTCATTTTATTTACGAGGTTTGGAAGAGGCGCTTGTTTGTTTTATCAAGCGGACTGCATAAATAGGTAATGGAAAGAGGCTAGGTGGTACAGGGAGCAGAGTGCCATTGTTAAAAAAAAGCTCTACCATAGCAGATGTGCACACTAGGGTTGATATTCAACCTCACCTCACTTGACATCTGTTCATAATAAAATGATTCAAATAATAATGAATTGATTATTAATTAATATTTAAAACGAACCATTATTTTCTCACGAAATAATTAGATAATCACATCCATAGTTTCTCACCTTAGCAAAAATTAGAACACATGCAATGCAGATAAAACATTATGCAAAAGCAATGTTGAGCCCAATCAAACAAGTTAAAACAGTCATCAACAAAAAACTTAAAAATCACTGAGCACTTATTTCGAACGAAATAGATTATGGTGCACAAACATTTTGCAAAACCTTGAGACGTCATCATTTGATTGTTCTTTAAAAAAATTGCCTACAGAAACCCACCCCAGATGGAACTTGTCGATCATCTGAAGCTATGATAGGAGTTCATACTTGTTTATTGGGTAACCTGGCCTCAGTCACGAACTTGCTATCTTTATTTTCCTTATGCACAAGAATCGCTTGCTTTTCATTGGAGACTATGGATTGTGAAGTTTATGGGTGGAGCTCCCGCCATGATATCTTGTAGTTTGTCTCAACTAAGTCCTCCAACTCGCTTTATAAGGGCGTTAATGAATCTGAAGAGTTTTTAATAGATCTATCACAGAAGGACCCCTTAAAGTGCATAATTATATAGGATCCAGTTGTAGGCTTTTGGAGAACATGGACTAATGTGAAACAAGCTCTTGTCCTCAAGGAGCGGTTGTTAGCATTAGTTTGACTTGACTTGTTATTAGAATTAAAACCATTCACCTCCATACCGGTTTGTTTGTTTGATTCAAAGTGAACTCTATTATTGATTACTGTTGTTCTCTTATTGCATTTTTTTTTTTTGTTACTGAAAGGAAATGCTAGTCCATCTTTCAAAATGCATTGCATTACCTGTTTTTTCTTGTTCTTTCTTGATCTTTATCAAGGTATATGATTAGAGTACTTTTGTCCAGGTATTCTCTTTTCTACCAAAAAGCATCCCAGGACTAAAGACTTGCTGGTATTTTCTGACTTCATAATTAAAATCATACTAATTCAATGTTTGTACTTTTATGCGGTAAATTGGTTTACTATTTTGTTTCAAATTTGTCTCCACGTTTTAGGCTTGTTGTGACTTTATGCATGTTTAAAGACTGAAAATTTTAAACTTTTTAATGGCGGAAGCTCTAATTGTCAGACTGAAGTATAGAAACAACTGCAGTTAAGGATTAGGATTAAACATATAATATTCATTCGAACATGTGATTGATTGGACAGTTTTCAAATACGTTGATCTGCAGAAAACTTCTAAACACTTTTTGATTCAAGGGAGGTTCATGTTTCTTGCTTTTCTCATGTCGTGGAGGGTCGTTTGCATGCGTACCTTATCTCTGTTTCTTTTCTTTAGCTTAATTCGTTGGCTTTTTGAGACGAAGTTGCATACAAATGGATCAAATCTGTTTTAATACCAAGTAATGGATTGATCACATTGGAATTATCCCTTCTTACTTTTGGGAGGGGAGAAAGAAAACATAGAACTTCTAGATAGAGATTGGTTTGGTCAAGAGGAGGGTGATTATTAGGAATTTATATATATTAGGGTCCTTAATAACAAAGGATTATCACAAGTCCTGGCATAAATATTGACCCATCATTGAAGAATGGCAGTACATAGTTACATGAATTGAATAATAAGATTAACTAGGCATGAATAAACATCTGATGTTTCTGCATAATGAGGGCATGTGCATCAACCCTCCATATAACCTTATTGGTAGGAGCTTCATGCACTGCGCCTTTTTTTCCTGAACTTTTATGTTATACAAATAGTGCTATCATGATGAGTATTTAAGAAACTTTGTTCGATACTTTATGCGTACGTTCCAGTATCTTTACTGATTGCAATTTTTCAAAATAACTTATGTCATTTCATCATGGTCATGAGTTATATCACTTCGATTAAGCCCTTTTCTGCTTATTCACTTCTCACCCTAATTTTGTGAATTGTACTCTTCTTTAGTTTATTCTGTTCACATATAGATGAGAAGTAGAAGCTGACCCCAAATAGTTGGGATATATGTTAATTATGGTGCTGATGATTCAAATCCCATCATTTTGAATTTTCACGTTCTTAAAATATCTATCACCCATTTTTTGATTTTTTATGACCTGCTTCTTCCCTCGTCTATATATTAGAAGGTTAAATCACTTTTCAGAACCAGTTTCTTGGTTATTCCTATTAAGTTTCTGGATTGATTGCATGCTTGGATCACTTTAAAAGTTCGTATGACTTCCTGCTCTATAACTGAATTTCATTGTCTTCTATTGTTTAGGCACGTTATGCTAGTGCATGCGTGATTAACTGTTTTTCCTCTTAATGCTTATGCCTTGCATTCTATTTTCTTTTTATTGTTTTTTTAGCCTGAGGATTTCTGGTTTAGTGCACCAAAGAAAGGAATTATGGTATTTGCTTTACCTGGTGAATCTGGTCTTACGGAAGTGGCTGGGGATTTCAAAATCAATTTCCATGATCGACAAGGAGATTTCTATTGGTACGGCATTTTAATGTCAGTTAATTACTTCATTGCATTCTAAAACTACTCGTTTTATGGCTATTACCAGTACAAGTTTGCTATTAGGCAACAAATGTAACTATTTTCGGTAAAAATTTTCTAGGAAAATATCACCAGATAGCTACTATATTTTGCTAGGAAAATATCACTAGTTAGCTACTATATTTGTTGAGATGTTTGATGGAGAAGTATAGAGAGTGTAAGGAGGGTCTACTTATGATATTGACTGATTTAGAAAAAAGCAGATGAAAAAATTCTAAAAAGTGCTCTGGAGAGTTCTAAAAATATGGAGTTGATAATGCTTATACTCAAGTCATTAAGGATATGCATTACTTGGTGTTCAAACACAAGGTGGTTTGACCATGCATTTTTTTATTTTAGTTGGAAGATATCAAGAATCAAATTTAAGCTCATATATTTTGCTTTATTCATGAATAATCTGACTAGACATTTTGATGCAACCTAAGTTTCTAAATATTTTATGGAGAATACTTAGGAAAACAATAAGAAAATTCTTCCTTTCAATAAAGCATAAACTTCCACATTTTTGAAAATCTAGAAGTAGAAACAAGTTTTAGAAAGTAGCTTACGAAATCCGAAGGAAAAAACACTTGGGAAAATATAAATAAGGTTACTCTCAAAACAACCAAAAAAAGGTCATCTCACATGCAAAGCTTGAAAAATTAGGTAAGGTGCTCAAAGGTAAGATCTAACCAGATATCCACCACATAAACAATCCGGCACAAGTCCACACTCCTCCAGCAGATACCAACAAAGCATGTTAGCAAACACAACTAATCTTACAAGAGAAGGATGCATATGGGGCGGGAACCGTGGAGAGAGAAGAAGAGGTAAAAAAATCAAGACGAAGTAGTAGAGGGGAAGGGGAAGGAGAATAGCTCGCAAGATAGAAAAACTCACAGGTTCGTATGCAAATACTTCACAAAAACTGTCAAAAAACAGTGAGAAAACAACCCCTATTTATAGGGAAGAAAAGAGGGATAGAGTAATAAATGTGGGTAGGTAAAAATCACATATCCAGCTAATAAAAACTTATCAAAATTGCAGCAAACAGGGACATAATGGACAACTGCCTAGGGGAAAAGACAAAGCATCCACTTAGCATAAAGTGGGGAAAAACCGAAGCAACAACACAGCTGCTAAGGAGGGGAAACCGAAGCACTAAGGGGGGAAAACTGAAGTATCCATATAGCAGCCGAGGGATAGCTGCCAAGGGAAATCAAAGCATAAAAGTGACGGAATGGGAGAGACAAACCTAAGAGCACCAACCTAGCATGATCATCAGTTGCCTTCCATCATAGGGTATCCAAAATAAAATTATAAAACATTATCAACCAAAGTATAAAAAAGTACATAAATATTTGTATACATCAATTCTCCCATGGCGGAAGAATCTCATCTCGATGAGAAAGCCTTAGTAACACACTGAAAAATATCAGGACGTCCAAACTGCAATTTCTCAGCTTTAATCCATGAACAGTAAATCAGGGGTCGTCCTCGCCATCGGACCAAGAAATGTCGGTGAACTCTTTGCCTCATCCGGGTAGTATGAATGTCCAGAACATCCTCAATATCATCACTAGTCTGAGCGGGAACATTAACCGACAAAGTCTCCAAGTTTGCAATATCAGTCGGCTCTCCATTATATGCAATAAGGTCGGCAACATTAAACACGGGAGAAGTTCTTACGGAAGATGGGAGATCTAAAAGTTAAGCGTTAGATCCCAATCTTAGTAGGATTCAAAACAGACCAAACTTCTTCCGGCTTAATTTGCCAAAAGTGCAAATTGGAAAGCGCTTTCGTTGAAAGTAAGTCATCACAAGATTTCCTACCTGAAAATGATACTCCCTATGGTGTTTGTCAGTTGTTTCTTTGTATTTGATATTTTCCATATAGAGTTTCTTAAGGACCTGTTGATGGATAGTTTCAATGTTTTCAATAATTTCAGTGGCTTCATCACTGGCTCGACCTAGTATGGATAAGTAGGTACGGTCTAATATGTGGGGAATAGTTCGGCCCTAAATGGTTTCAAATGGGGTTTTTTCCCGTGGATCAGTTAATGGAGTTGTAGGCGAATTCGGCTTGGGGTAGAATCAAGTCCCACTGGGATGGTTTTTCTCCTACAAGGCACCTAAGCAAGTTTCCCAAACTCATGTTTACTACTTCAGTTTGCCCAACTAAATTGGAGTGTTGTTCCTAATTTTGACGAAGGTGTTCTAAAAAAATGACTTAAAAATCTGGTATCTCTATCAGATGTAAAAGTTCAAGGTATGTCATGCAGTCTTACAATTTCCTTAAAAAATAAGTCAGCAATATGAGCTGCATCAGAACTTTTCTTGCAAGGAATGAAATGTGTAATTTTACTAAACCGATCAATATCAACAAACATAGAGTCAAATTTTCGGGTTGTAACAAGCAAACCTAAGATGAAGTCTATATGGTGATATCTCCCCAAGGTTTGTTCGGAATCAGGAGGGGAGTATATTTACTAGTGTTTTGAGATGTTCCTTGAATGATTGACATATTTTACATTGTTCTACGAATTTGGTTATTTGTTTTTGCATGTGGGGCCAATAATATTTTTCTTCGACTGAGGCAACGGTTTTTCCTTGGCCAAAATGTCCTCCTAATCCTCCACAGTGAAGTTCTTGAATAAGTTCAAGTAGAGAACTTTGGGTGATACAAAGCCTAGTTCCTTTAAACAAAAATCCTTGTTGAATGGTAAATTGTGCCGAGAGATCCGTTCCAGAAGTGCAACATGATTCCTAAATATCTTTAAAATATGGATCAATGGCATACATTTTTTTTAATAAATCCAAGGAATTAATGGTCGGGTAAAGGGTTACCAACAAATGGGCTCATCTACTTAGAGCATCAGCAACTTTATTCACTACTATTTTGTGTTTAAGATGAAAAGTGTATTCTTGTAGGCATGATGTTCATTTGGCATGTCTTCTACTTAACTTCTTTTGAGAGCCTAAAAATCAGAGCACTTTATGATAAGTGTTTAACACAAATTCCCTTTGAATAAGGTAATATCTCCAAAATTTTAGGGTCCAAACAATTGCATAGAATTGCATATCATATGTTGAATATCGAGATCAGGTATCATTAAGTTTTTCACTAAAGTAAGCAACGAGTTGGCCTTCTTGACTAAGAATAGCTCCTATGCCAATATGGGATGCATCACAGTCCACCTCAAAGATTTATCAAAATCTGGTAAGCTAAGAATGGGTGTTTGACTCATTTTTGTTTTAATCCGTTGAAATGTTTGTTCAACTTCAAGTGTCCATTTAAAAGTTCATTTTTTCAGACAATTAGTGATGGGTGCAATCAAGTTACTGAAGTTTTTCATAAACCTACGATAGAATGATGCTAAACCATGGAATCCTCTAACTTCACTAATATTTTTCGTGGTTGACCAGTTTTTGATAGCTTCTATTTTGACAGGGTCTACCTTAATACCATCAACAGAGACAATATATCCAAGAAAAAGTTAAATTTTGAGTCATGAAAGAGCACTTTTTCAAATTGATGTATAAATTTTGCTCTCTTAAGATTTGTATAAATTTTGCTCTCTTAATTTTCCCTTAATCCTAAAATACTGTAAATCAAAATGTCGTCAAAATAAACTACCACGAATTTTCCCATGAAAGGTTGTAAAATATAATTCATAGTTCTAATAAATGTGTTGGGGGCATTTGACAACCAAAAATGCATGACTAGCCATTTATATAATCCTTCTTTTGTTTTAAAAGCTGTCTTCCACTTATCACCGGGTCATATTCTGATTTGGTGATATCCACTTCGCAAATCAGTTTTGGAAAAAGTTTTGGCACCACTAAGCATGTCGAGCATGTCGTCCAATCTGGGAATATGAGACCTATATGTGATAGTTATTTTATTTATGGCTCGACTGTCCACACACATTTTTCAAGTTTCGTCCGTTTTAGGTGTAAGCAAGGTTGGGATAACACATGGACTCAATACTTTCTTTGATTAAACCTTTATCCAAAAGTTCAGTCACTTGCTTATGTAATTCTTCGTGTTCAGTAGGACTCATTCGATAGTGATGGAGATGGGGTAGGGTTGCTTCTGGAACTAAGTCGATGTGGTGTTGGATATCTCTCATGGGTGGCAATAAATTTGTACTCCTCGGGGGTTATATTAGAATATTCGTTGATTAATGGTTGTATTGCCACGAGAATTTCTTGGGTCTTTTCATATTCTTTTCATAACACTAGATAGACTATTTCAGAATTTTTTAGCTCATTAGTGTTGAAAAGTAATCCAGGAGTGGTTAATTTTGTTGCGATTGAGTAGTTTTGGTGGGAGGGTTAGGAATATTATTTTTGGTTTATAGAGTGAATTCTTTGTTGTCTTGAGTTAGAGTATAAGTATTTTTCTCCACATTGTGAATTGTCTTGTGGTCAAATTGCCAGGGTTGACCTAGTAAAAGATGACATACTTCTAGGGGCGTGATGTCACACAAATGACACAATATTTGATCTTTAAAGGATTTTCCAATTGAGAGGTTAACAATGCATTGTTGGATGACAAGAAATTCTCCTTCTTTAAACCACGTTATCTTGTAGGGTTTAACAAGTGGCTTGTATTTTAGCTTAAGTTTGTCTATAATGAGTTGTGATACAAAGTTTTTCGAGCGACCACTATCAAACATGAGGTTACGAGTTTTCCTCCTATAATACAAGTGGTTTGAAAAATGTTTCATCTAAGCCATTTGTCCCCGGTGTCAACTTTGGTGGTTAAAACCCTATAGATAACTAAATAATGGCTTCCTTGATCACCTTCAACATTGATTTGTTCTGATTCGTCCTCATTTTCTTGTTCAGATTCAGTTTCCTCCACATTTTCAAGGTCATCCTTTTGCTCAATATAGTTGGCCCTAAGAGGGTTGTTTTTCCTACAAGCTGTCGATAGATGTCAATATAAGCCACATTTGTAACATGGTCCTATTGGTTTTCCCACTACCCCTTTTCCTTTATCATTTTTAGTTGTTCGGAGGTTTGGGTTTGTTGGGTTTGGTCTTATGACTCCTTGTATCGTTTGGGTTTTGGATCCTAGAGTTTGTTTCTTTTTGATTGGATCAAATTTTTGATTGCTTCGTTGTTGTTGTTTTTCAATTTTTAGGGTCATACGATAAGCCTCGTCAAGTTTAATTACATGATGAAGATTTAGATTTCGTTTGGGATGACTATTTTTAATGCTTCTTAAAGCAGCTTTTTAATTTAAATTTTTTATTTTTTGTACTAGAAAGTTGCTTTAAGAAGCAGTAAAAAAGCCTTCTCAAACGAAGCCTTAGCTGATCTTGGATTGATCACTTTAACACATTGATATAACATGTTACAATTCGCTTTTCAGTTTCATTTAAGTCATTCCGGGATTGCAGTTTATAGAATTCTTCAGTGTAATCTTCTATTGAACTGGTTCCTTGGCGAAGAATGTTATACTCTTGGAATAAAGTTTGGCAATGGTCGTATGGTAAAAACTTTCTTCGTATTTTTTCTTTCATTCAATTCCATGTTTGAATTTTCTCTTTTCCTCTCCTAACTCTATTGTTTTGTAAGTTTTTCCACCACGTTAAGGCATGCCTTGTTACTTTTAAGCTTGCAAACCTGACCTTTTTGTTTTCAGGAAATTCTTTCCATTCAAAAAATTGATCCATTTTTTTCATTCCATTCAATAAATTGTTCGGGTTTCAGTTTTCCTTCAAATTCATTTACTTCAATTTTTATCCCATGATCCCATTGTCTATTGTCTCTCGATTTTGGACTTGTGGTGCTTCTTCTTCAATTTCATTATTTTGGGGATTAACATTGTTTAAGTTTAGTGCATTTAAAGTATTAGCCCTTGTCTTCATTTGTTATTATAGATTAGCCATTTGTTGCATAATCATTCTTTTTCATTCAGCTTGATGATCATCCATTTTTTTAAAGAAGAAAGGAAGACTAGAATGACAACCTGATGCTCTGATATCAAATTGGTGCAACTTAAGTTTCTAAGTATTTTATGGAGAACACTTAGGAAAGTAATGTAACACCCCACAGTACCCCTTAACAGTAAGGTAGAGTGTAACAAGAATAAACATAACATTTTCATCGCGTAACATCTCATTCATATCATTACATTAAGACTTCATATAAAAGATCATATAAACTTCATCTAATACAATAAAGGAAGCATGTACCAATTCCCAAGTTTCATCCAAAAGCTAGTACAGAGCCACTAAGGAAAACCAAACAATTTTAAAGTAAATACATGTCTAATTTGCTTTCATACCTTAAAAATTTAAACTTACTAACAAAGGTAACCTAACATGAAAAGAAGAAATACTTGCATAAACTAGCCTGCATCAATCTTCTCTTTTCCCTTTCCTGTAACAACAGTCAGAAGAAAGTTCTGGTGAGCTGTGAGGCTCAGCAAGTAATGCAGAATTAATTAGCAATTAAAATAGTATAACATGAATGAATTATAACATTGAAAAGTATTATTGAAACATTACAAGTCTTCATCAATATTATGCTTTGCTATCTTTTGAATCTTTGTTGAATATAAATTTTATGTGAAAGATTTGACTATATTTTCATAACATTATTCAATGGAGCCTAGGTAAACCTGACATTATCGCCATTGAATTACTTAAAGGTCCCTTTTGCCTCTTTGGGGTCCCTTTGCCCCACCTGCTATGCAGGTTTCATAATTTTCTGGGGTCCCTTTTGCCCCACTTATCATGTAGTTCTGATATGGGAACCCTTTTGTCCCAACTACAATGATAAGGCATACATTATTCATAGCCAAACTTTACATTAATTTAGTATTCAACATTCTTTCATAATTCTTATCATATCAATCTTCATTATCATTCATGACATATCTTGTGTATAAGTAATATGCATAAATTTTCAAGAAACTTTACATTCTTCCAAACATTCTTACATAGAACCATTTAAATGATGTAATCAAATCTTATATGAACTTATATGATAGCAAAAAGTATAAGCAGTAGATCATATTCAAAAGCTTGGAGAAAACATTTTAAAGAAAATAAATTCATCATAACACATAACTTTCTTTAAATATTAATTTGGCAATACTACCTTCTTGTCGAGGAGTTTCCTCCAATCCTCTACTTTGAATTCTTCTTCTACGATTGTAAGTCACTTCAAATCTTTCTCTTTGCATATGACCCAATTTATCTAGTACACCATTTGTTATAACATCTTCAAGAACTTTTACTACTAATAGAAAATTCCATGCTAAGCAATTACTAAAATAACTTACCTTCTTTCTTTTTCCTACCACTTTTCCTTCTTATTCTCCCTTCAGGTTTCTTCCATTAATTTGTATGCTTACACCAAATTATTTATTTATGCACAGCCGAACTCCACTATGCAAATTCCTCCTATACCCAAGCCAAATACTGCTTCAGGACCTGCACTATTGAATCCCACGGTTTTCCAAAAACTCCTGGTTTGAATTCTTCTGAAATGGAAACCAATTCTTCTATTAATGCATACTTACCCAGCAAAGTATTGAGCCGCCTCCTGTACGGTGACTTCAGCGAAATTATGCTACAGGAATTCCTGCCGAACAAATTTGTTGCAATTCCAAGCACTGTGCCGAAACCCCACAGATTTCCGCCTCCCGCTACAGAATTTCTCTGTTAAAACCCAGCACTCCGTCCTCCTCTTTCTGTAGAAATTCCCCGCCCCTTGCACAAGACTTCTCCGCCTATTGCTACAAGTGAATATGCGAATTTCCTATCAATTTCTGCGGTTTCTTCTACAGTCCCGAGAGAAACATTCAGCCCAATTAAAGAATAATCCTCCTGCACTTCAATTGTCCATCCCGTGTTCTCTCTTCCGTGACAGCACTAATCCATGCAGATAACTAGATAAGGTTTGGAGTGTGGGCCCAAGCTATAACTGCTATTACCAAACCAAGCATCTGTTCAGAATTTTACTAATTATTTTATTTGGCTTTAATACTAAATCAAATCACTATATTTGTTGATATCAATATAACAATATTCAATATTAAACTTACATAATTAATATTAATCTCATTAACAGATAGTTAATATATTAATTTAAATTTTATAGAGATTTATACATTTAGAACATCACGATCTTACAAGTAATTAGAAAATTTTTCCTTTCAATAAAAAACATAAACATCCACATTTAAAAAAAAAAATGAAAAGTATAAACTAGTTTTAGAAAGTAGCTTATAAAATCTGAAGGAAAAAACACTTAGGAAAATGTAAAAAAGGCTACTCTCAGAACAACCAACAAAAGGTCACCTCACATGCGAAGCTTGAAAAATTAGGTAAGGTGCTCAAAGGTAAGATTTAACCTGATATCCACCACAGAAATGATCCGGCACATGTCCACGCTCCTCCAACAAATACCAACAAAACGTGGAAGCAAACACAACTAATCTTACAAGAGAAGGATACAGATGGGGCAGGAACCGTGGAGAGAGAAGAAGAGGTAGAAAATCGAGATGTAGTAGAGGGGAAGGAGGCTAGCTCGCAAGCTCGAAAAATCTGCAGGTTTGTATACAAATACTTCACAAATGTTGTCCAAAACTAGTGGGAAAATAACCTATATTTATAAGGAAGAAAAAGGGGAAAGAGTAATAAATGCGGGTAGGTAAAACATCACATATCCAATCAAAACTCATAAAAACTGCAACAAATAGAGACTGAAGCAATGTTTAAAATTGCGTATTCGGGTATTGAGGCGTTTTTCATTCGTGAGGCGAGGCATAAGCCTCAAGGCGTTTTGAGGCGTAAGCCTCAAAATGAAAAGATTGCGTAAACATAAAATGATAAATTTTTTATATACTAATGAGTGAATAATATAAAACATAAAAAAAGCATAAGATATGAAGTGAAATCAAAATATCCCATTAATAAGACAATATGAAATATAATTCAACTCAAAATTCTATCTTTCCCAAACCCCATTATTCTTTTCATTAACATATAATTCAAATTTCCAAAAATAAATAGCAATGACATATCACATAAGAACTCATAAGTCATCAGCACTGTCATCACTAAGGGGTTCTTCATTTGAATCATTATTATGATGAACTTCTCTCTCCCCTTCCTCCTCTCCTATAGAGTCCAATATTGGGCATTTACTTCAAAATTTATGTAAGTTTAATATATATAGCGTGAGGCGTAAGCCTCATGCCAGTGAGGCGAGGCGGGCCTCAACCAAGTTGAGGCGCAAGCCTCATAAAAAAAACTCGAGGCGTAAGCATCGAGGCGTTTTTTACTGGAATTGCGCAAAGGCGAGCCTCATATTGCGCAATTTTAAACCATGGACTGAAGGGATAGTTTCCAAGGGGGAAAAACGAAGCATCCACATATTATAAAGGGGGAAAAACTGAAGCAACAACACAACTGCCAAGGAGGGGGAAATCGAAGCACCAAGGGGGGAAAACCGAAGCATCCATATAGCAGCCAAGGGACAGCTGGCAAGGGGAAACCGAAGCACCAAGGGGAAACCGAAGCAACAAACGTAAGAGCATCAACCTAGCATGATAATCAATTTCCTTCCGTCATAGGGTAACCAAAATAAAAGTACAAAACATAATCAACCAAAATATAAAAGAGTACATAGATATTTGTATACATCACATTTCCAAGTGAATGTACTTTGGTGTATGCTTTTTGCTAATGATATTCTTCTTGTTGATAAGAGTAGAGAGCGTGCTGATGAAGAACATGAATTATGGAGGTTAACCTTAGAGTCTAAAAGTTTTCGTTTGAGTAGATCTATAACCAAATATATATAGTTTAATTTTGCAGTAATAGATTTAGTAGTAGTTTGTGATATTGGGTGATTAAGTCATTAAAAATTGCTCAGGTGCAAGTTTTAGGTATCTCGGCTCTATTGTTCAAAGCGATGGTGAAATAGATGGGGAAATTATTTGTAGAATTGAAATTGGATGGTTGAAGTGGAGGAATGCATTGGGCTTGTTGTGTGATAGCAACTTAAGGGAAAATTTTATAAGATGGTGGTGAAACTTGCAATTCTTTATGGCCAAAATGTTGGCCATTAAAAGAGAAGCATACAAGTTAAGTGTGTTAGAGATGAGGATGCTTAGGTGGATGAGTGACTTTTCACTTAGAGACAGGATGCAAAATAAGTATATACATGAAAAGGTTGGAGTAGCTATAGTGGCAGACAAGACTAGAGAAAGTCACCTTAAATGATTTGGTCGCATAAAATGTTGGACTTCTTATGACCATGTTAGGAGAGTAGATGTATTTGATCCAGACTGTGTTAAGAAAGGTAGATGTAGACCTCAAATGATTTGGTTAGAAAGTATTAAAAATGATATTTTTTTATTAGATGTAAATGAGAATTTGACTCTTAATAAGATATAATGGTGTAAAAGAATTCATGTAGTCAGTGCCACCTAGTGGGATAAAGGCTTGTTGTCGTTATTGTTCATGGGGTTTCCTTTAGGTTTTGAAGTATATAGTTGTTTTGGCATACTCTTTCTATTAATAAATTTTCTTGTGCTTGTCTTTTTTTATGGTCAACCTTAGAGTTTAAAAGTTTTCGTTTTAGTAGATCTAAAATCAAATACATGGAGTATAATTTTATTAGTAATAGATCTAGTGGGGTAATTGTGGCTTTGGAAGATCAAGTCATTGATAAGAATACTCATTTTAGATATCTCAGATATATTGTCCAGAGTGATGTTGAAATAGATGGGGATATTATAAGTAGAATCCAAGTTGGATGGTTGAAGTTGAGGAATGCATCAGGCTTGTTGTGTGATAGAAAAGTACCCTTCAAACTTAAGAGAAAATTTTATAAGATGGTGGTGAGACCTGCAATGCTTTATAGTGCAGAATGTTGGCCTTTAAAAGAGAAGCATACAATTATGTTAAGTGTTGCAAAGATGAGAATGCTCAAGTAGATGAGTAGCCTTAATCTTAGAAACAGAATGCGAAACGAGCATATATGTGAAAAGGTTGGAGTAGCTCTAGTGGTTGATAATATTAGAGAGAGTCGCCTTAGATGGTTTGGTCACATAAAACGTCAGCCTTTTGATGACCTAGTTAGGAGGTAAATGTTTTAGATTTGTCCTATATTAAGAGAGGTAGAGGTAGACCTAAAAAGTCGTTGTTAGAAAATATTAGAAATGACTTTTTTATTAGATTTAAATGAGAATTTGATTCTTAATAGGACACAATGGAGAAAAAAGATTCATGTAGCTGGCCTCACGTAGTGGGATGAAGGCTTGATGTTGTATATTTTTTTTTTCAATTTTAAGTATTTTTATTTTTAACCTTTTTAATGCAACTCTAAAACATTGTTTAGATATAAAATTTTGTATTCCACACTTTTCCTTCTGAATGTTCGATTGTTTTCCTTATTTTTTGAAGTACACCTGAGCTGGCATAAGTGAATGCTGGCACCTAAATTATTAGGTTAAAATTCAATTGTATGGAATGTTCTTTTCAACTCTTCTGCCTACACCCCTCTTTTGCATCACCGTGAAAAGCGTGTTCACTAGAATTCTTGAAGCACCACCGACTGATTGCTTCAATTTTGATTTTATTAGCTTTTTATTTTTCATTTGCAAAACATATTGTGAAATAATATCCGAAGGTGTTATTTCTTTTCTTGAATGACCTTGTATTTTCCAATACAACAATGCTATGATATCTATGATGCACAGATACAGACTCGACGACACGGACTCGACACGACACAGACACGAACACATGATATGTAAATTATTTAAAATATAGACACGAACACGAGTTGAATACGGTCTTATAATTTTAATATTTTAAAATAGTGTATAAAATTGAATAAGCATAATATTAAAAATAATTTAAAAATAATAAGTCATTTAATTAAAATTTGTTCTTAAAATGATTAATATTAGGATGTAAATTATTTGTCACTATAGTATTATTAGTATATATATATATATATATATATATATATATATATATATATATATATATATATATATATATAAGAAAAAAAAGAGAAAAAGAAAGAAAAAATAAGTAAGAGGGGAGAGGGGGATCCCTTTTGTTCAGCTCACTTATATTCTCGCTCTAGGAGTTTGTGGCAGATCAGAAAATCTCCTATACGCTCTCTCGTTGCACGGTAGGAGAAAACCCAGTGCGGCACATATGACGAGGCGAGTAATAATCTAAAATCCCATTTTCGACGTTTGCAGCGGACCGAAGAATCACCTATACACGTTCTCGTAGCTCGGTAGGAGGGAGCCCGGTGCGACGCATACATCGAGGTGGGTAAGCCCTATACATGCTCTTGTAGCGTGGTGGGGACGTCCCTTAAGTACTTGCACACGCCCTTGTGACGAGGCAGGGAAATCCAATAGTGTTTTCATTTAGGTGCTTTGGAGCTCCTATATATGCTCTTGTAGCGTGGTGGGATGAAAAGATGTACGGCCTGATGTCCCCCGACACCTACTATACACGCTCTAGTAGTGTGGTGGGATGACCCAGTTTCCAAATCTCTCCCAAACAAGGGATAGTTCAGGATGCCATCAAAATTTACACTTATGTACCCAAGACCTGAACAATAAAGAAGGTTTAACTTGAGCATCAATACAGAGGACCTATACCTGAACCTGAATGCACAGAACCTGAACAGATGCATAGGAGACTTGTATAACATGACTTGAACTGAACTACAAGAAATTGAACCCTAAATCCTAAAATGCACAATCAAGATTAAAATGCAAATGTCAAATAACAATTTAATGCATTCAACAACATCAAGTCAATAGCAGGGGACTCGTGGTGGACCTTTAGATACGATTGACTTAGACATCAGTCAACTATGAAATGTATAAGTACTTCCTTCATGTACTTATGCAAGCAACAGTCTTCATGTGGATTGAAATGGCGACACTATCAATTGAAAAATAAGACCACAGTGCATACAAGCAATGAACAATAGCCAACTCATAACATCTGAACAACTACAAAGCAAATATCAACCGTCAATGCCTAAATACATAAGCACATAATGAATGATGCTGGTTGACACGTGATAGATGTAGTGGACTCCTACAACAGTCCCTACGAGGTCAAATGCATCGTACTTGCAAGGGCAAAAGTTAGTTGCAGAATGCATAGTTGTCTCCTATGTGCATTATTGAAATCTCCAACACAAGCAACAACGCATGTTGATTGAAAGGGGCGACACTGGCAATTGATAGTAGAAGGCTCGTTACTGCAAATAAATACATCAAATCACTTGTGAATGGTGAAGATGGGCATGATGCAAATAAAATAAACTCCTACAATAGTCCCTATGCAGTCGAATACAGTGTACTTGTAAGCAACATCGATCGACTAAAGAATACACATGTGTCTCCTACTTGCATTGACAAGAGCCTCAATACAAATAGCAGTTTGCCTCTAGATTAAGATGAAAATACTGGAAATTGATGAAAAGACGACCTATCATACAAACAACACTCTTGTAAATTGAAATGGAGGCACCTAAAATTAACAGGGAAAACCTACCGTGCATACACTAAATCTTCCATCAAAACACTAAAAGAAAAATCCATCCATCATCCGCAATAGTTTTTCTAGGTTGACAAATTGAAATTTACTCCAACTCATATAGAGTTAATGCTTGTGATATTAAGAATATTGCAAAAGATGTGCTTAGAGTTTCAAAGGGAAAAGCTCCTAATAGTAAAAATAGTTAGTGGTGAAATTCAAATGTGCAAGAAAAGATAAAAAAATAAGAAGATTTGTTATACAAATTGGTTTAGATGTAAAAATTCTGATAATTGGGAAAGCTATATAGAGTTCCGTAAGGAATCTAAGAAAGCTATTTGCGATGCAAAGATGTTAGCTTTTAATGATTTATATAATAGATTAGATACTAAGGAGGGAGAAAGATCTATGTATAAGTTAGCCAAACAAAAAGATAATAGTAATGATTTAATTCAAGTGAAGTGTATTAAGGATGAAGATCAAAAAGTATTTTTCTTAGAAGATGATATTCAACAAAGATGGATGAGGTATTTTGCTAAACTTTTTAATGAAGAATGTGAAAATATGATTGACTTTTGTGACTTTATCATCCTAAATGAAAATAAATATTTTTGTTTTTATCGGCATATAAGTAAAACCGAAGTTAGAGAGGCTTTAAAGAAAATGAAGTGTGGAAAAGTTGTTGGACTTGATGATATTTCCAATAGAGATGTGGAAATGCTTAGAAGATGAATGAATTTTTTGTCTTACTAAACTTTTTAATACTATTTTGAAGACTAAAAAGATGTCAGATCAGTGGAGAATGAGTGTGTTAATTCCTATTTTTAAGAATAAAGGTGATGTATAGGAGTGTGCGAATTATAGAGGAATTAAGTTAATGTGTCATACTTTAAAACTATGGGAGCGTGTTATGGAGCATAGGTTGAGGCGTGATACTAATGTTTCTCAAAATCAATTTGGATTCATACCGGGTAGGTCTATTATGGAAGCCATACATTTATTGAGAGGTTTGATGGAGAAATATGGAGAGAATAAGGACGATCTACATATGATATTTATTGATTTAGAGAAAGCATATGATAAAGTTCCAAGAGAAGTGCTATGAAGAGTTCTTGAAAAGAAAGGAGTTAATAATGCTTATATTCAAATCATTAAAGATATGTATGCATGAGTTATTACTTGTGTTCAAACACAAGGTGGTTTGACCAAGTATTTCCTATTTCAGTTGGATTACATCAAGGATCAGCCTTAAGTCCATATCTTTTTGCTTTAGTCATGGATGTTCTCACTAGACATTTGCGAGAGGATGTACCTTGGTGCATGCTTTTTGCTGATAATATTCTTCTTGTTGATAAGATTAGAGAGGAGTTGAAGGTAAACCTGAATTATGAAGGTCAACTTTAGAGTCCAAAGGTTTTCGCTTGAGTAGATCTAAAACTGAATATATAGAGTGTAATTTTAGTGGAAATAGTCCTAGTGAGGGGATTGTGACTTTGTGCGATCAAGTCATTAATAAGAGTACACGTTTTAGATATTTTGGATCTATTGTTCAGAGTGATGATGAAATTGATGGGGATATTATCAGCATCAGAATTCAAGTTGGATGGTTGAAATGGAGGAATGCATCGGGCTTATTATGCGATAGAAAAGTCCCCCTCAAACTTAAGGGAAAATTCTATAAGATGGTGGTGAGACCTGCAATGCTTTATGGTGCCAAATGTTGGCCATTAAAAGAGAAGCATAATTCTAAGTTAAGTGTTGCAAAGATGAGGATGCTTAGGTGGATGTGTGGCTTTACACTTAGAGATATGATACAAAATGAGCATATACGTGAAAAGGTTGGAGTAGCTCCAGTGGAAGATAAGATTAGAGAGAGTCGCCTTAGATGGTTTGGTCATATTAAACGGAGGCCTTCTGATGAGCCGGTTAGGAAAGTTGAGGTATTAGATTTGGCTTATGTTAAGAAAGGTAGAGGTAGACCTAAAAAGACTTGGTTAGAAAATATTAGAAATGATCTTTCTTTATTAGATTTAGATGAGAATTTGACTTTTAACCGGACACAATAACGAAAAAGGATTCATGTAGCCGACCCCACGTAGTGGGACAAAGGCTTGATGTTGTTGTTGTTGTTGTCATATAGAGTTAATGCCTAGTTAAAAATATCACTAGGATCCATTCTCAAAATAGTCTCCTGTCAGTAAGGACGTGGTACTTGTCTTTTGACCGGTAGTTTTGCCGCTAAATGACACCGCATGATAAACGATTATGACCCGGGGCCCTCTGAATTGAGTGATTTTACCGCCAAATGACACAATTGAATTACGGTTATGGTTAGAGTCAATACGTTCCTTATTGACATCAAATTCTTGAGATATGAATCAATAGGATATAATCGATCCTATGTTAGCCAAGGTGGATTCAAATTTGTCCCCTTAGGTAAATACCCACCCTAGGTCTACAAGGTACCCTTGGATGACGCAACCCATGGTTGCTAACAAGGATTCTTCTGTCAGGTTGGGTCGATTACCTACTCTGACTAAGTAGATTAGGGACCACGATGCCCGGGAAGACGGAACGATGGGATCTTAATTGGATCCATCATCCATTCCCCCACCATCCACTCTAAGTATAAGATGGTAAAATTTCTAATTTTAAATATCAATTCTCCAACCATTCCAAATGCCCAACTGCTACTATATGCCAGATAACATGTATCTCTACATATCTGATCGACGACTAGCCTTATAAAGGGAGAAGTTAGCAAGTTTGAAATTCAAAATTTGAAATAAAAAAACTTTTCATATTTGCAAAAGTCCAAATAAGGAAAGATTTCAAATTTCAATCTAATTCAAATTTCATTTAGAATGGAATTATTAATTTCCCTCTTATTTGACCTCAATTTGTTTGGAAAACAATTAGTTTCTCCCTAATCTCCTCTCCCTCCCTCTCAATGCTGCCGAGCACTAACAGTGGGCTCCCCATTAATTCCCATTAAAAGCTTTAAATCCAAATACATTGAATCTAGACACTTGCTCTCTCTCTCTCTCTTGCTGAAATTCCTAAGGCCCCACCTCCTTTATTTCTTCATAAATTGCAAGCCCCTCTCAATGGAAAGACTTCAAACCTCTCTGCCTCTCTTACCCGCCAACCCCCCCTCCAATTAATTTGAAATTGCGTACATGGCACCTAAGCAAGGGAAATTAACTCCAAGATCATCTCCATAGTTGCCCGCCTACTTTTCCACTTCATTCTCCAAGTTCCTGTGCATCCAACAAGAGGAAATCGCTGAAACTCCCCTCTCTAGCTTACTGTCCAGCTCCTTGGACAGGTTCCATAAGCTGAACCTGAATATTGAAGCCTTGAAAGTGCTGTCCAGATTCTGCCAATTTCTGTCCAGAGAAATTCTGCTTCTCTTCCTGTTGTTTAGCCGGTCAGGAAATCTTTGTGTGCTATCTTGAAGGTTCAGATTGCTTCCCACAACACCAAGAAGGTTACATCACATCCTGTTTACACTAGTACCTTCCATCGAGGAGCATAATCTTTTCGGACGTTGGATGCTCACTAGTCATTCCGTGGATTCCTCGTCGCCGGCTACTTCCCCAACCTCTGTTTAAAATCGCGCAATTAGAGGCGCTCCTCTGCGTAATTCCTCCCAAAAACGCCTCGGAACCTACGCAATTCCACCTCTGTAAGAGGCGTACGCCTCACTGGGACTGAGGCGCGCCTCAGAGGCGCAATTGCGCAATTCCTGGTGAGGCGTACGCCTCACTAGGATAGGGCCCACTCATTTAAATTGAATCCTTTTCTCCCCCTATACTCGAAGGCACTCGATTTTTCCCCCTTCAGTTCGCGAAACAGAGCTCCCGCACGCTCCAGTTCGCGAAACAGAGCCTCCTGCACGCCGTCGGCCTCCTTCCCGCCGCTCCTCCCGCCGGCGCCGCCTCTCTCCGGCGAAGTTGAAACTTCCGGCCGCCCTCTAGGAGTACTCCACATTGGATTTTAGGTATTTTATTAAGTTTAGGGTTATATTTTTCAAGTTTAACTTAAACTAGGGTTTAGTTTTTTTTTTTATTGTTTTTTTGTGTATTTGGTTTTTTGCTTTAGGAGACATGGTTAGAGGTAAAGAAAAGGCAAATACGTCATTGCGGCGTGACCCTTCTTGGAAATATAGCGTGCAAGTTGACGTATGAGGGGGCGAGAAAACGTATGTCTATTTAAAATGCAATTTTTGTGAGAAAGTGGTGAAGGGCGGAGTAATCCGCATGAAAGAGCACTTATCATGCTCTCACAAGAACGTAGCACCGTGTGCAAAAGTGCCGGACAATGTGAAGGAAGAAATAAGTGCTTACATGAAGAAAACTATCACTGCTAAACACTTACAACAGGAGCAATTTGATGAAAGGGTCGAGCATGGTGCTTATTTTGGGAGCGAAAGTGGAAAGGACTCTTCCTCCACTATACATAGTAGAGGTGCACGGGGTCCTATGGATCAGTATATGACTACTCCAGGAGTGGATAGAGGAGAAGCAGAGATGATGCCTGCAACTGGTACTAGAGAGGGTCAGCGACAGGTTTGCATGGACATTGGGAGGTTTTTTTTTTGAGAATGCAATACCATTTAATGTTGCTACATCGCCTGCCTACTTCAGTATGTTGTGGTCTGTAGGATTGTATGGAAGAGGGTTGAAGGCACCTTCCATGTATGAGTTGCGAACATGGATTTTAAAAGAGGAGCTGCAGAACACAGAGCGGAGCATTCAGGAGATTAAAAGGATGGATTGAGACTGGTGTGACTATTATGTCAGATGAATGGTCTGACATGAAGAGCAGGAGCTTGATTAACATCCTTGTCAACAATCCCTATGGCACGGTGTTCTTACGATCAGTTGATGCTTCAGAGGAGGTGAAAAATGCTACATTCATTTTCAATTTACTTGATGGGGTTATTGAGGAGATTGGGGAGCAATTGGTTGTCCAGGTAGTGACTGATAATGCCAGTGCATACAAAACAGCTGGTCAGATGTTGATGGAGAAGAGGACACACCTATATTGGACACCCTACGCAGCACATTGTATCGATCTCATTTTGGAGGATCTTGGTGACTTACCTCAGCACAAGAGTGCTCTTTCTAGGGCGAAGAAGATTACGAAGTTCATCTACAATCACTCTTGGGTCTTAAGCTTGACGAGAAAGTTTTCAAAGAAAGAAATCATTCGCCCTGCAACCACTAGGTATGTTCTTAATTTTGTACATTGCAAATCATTCCTACTGTATGTTCATAGTTCTTACATTTGTGCACTGTGAATCTATAGGTTTGCCACCTCCTATTTGACACTGCAGAGCTTGATGGAGGTGAGACAACCTTTGGAAATCATGTTTACATCAACTGAATGACTTAACTCTGCTTGGGGGCAGAAAAGTGAGGGGAAGGAAATAAGAAAGATAATTTTGAATGATAAATTTTGGGCTACTGTTACCTATGCCATTTTGAGCATGAGACCCTTAGTGCAAGTTCTACGCTTAGTGGATGTAGAGAAGAAACCAGCTATGGGTTTTATTTATTGAAGATGATGATGACATGACATTCATAGATACAATTAGAGAAGAAGATTTACTTGAAGACCCATTTAGTGATGGGATATGATTGCATTTTATATGTTTTTGGAACTTTGGAAGTTTTGTTGAACTAATATTTTATGATTTTGTACTTTGGGACATGATTTTATTGCATCTACTTTTTTATTTTTCACTATTTTCATATATCATTTAGATGTTTTTATTGTAAGGTACAATATTGCTATTATTTTCCTGCTAAAACCCTTAATTTTTCATTTACGCAATTCTGTGTCCGTGAGGCTTACGCCTCAGACCGCCTCGAGGCTTACGCCTCGCCTCACGGACGGAAACCGCCTTGAGGCTTAATTACGCAATTTTAAACCTTGTCCCCAACGAACTAGACTTTGGGCACCATTTGTCTCTTAGTTGCACTGCTCGGATTGCTCTCAATCTTCCTCCGTTAAAGCCCCACCATCAAGAGTGTGAGTGAGGGGCCCAAGGTGAAAAGTTTTGTTTGTTAGACGTGGATTATTGTTTTTGCCATAACACTACGCTCTCTATTTTTATGTTGTTAAATTGATAGCATCCCGTTAATTTAGTTGTAACCGCATGCCTTACATAATTTCTACTTGATAATTCTGAAAGCCTAACTTGGGTAAGCATTAATTCTATAACTAGCAAAGTTTTAATATTCTTATATTAAAATCCCCAAGCAGTTCTTGTTTCCATGCATATGTTTCACATCAATTGTTATAGACCGAGAGCGCTTTAATGTCGTGAAGTGGACATGCCTCATCTCGTGAACCTTGTAGTTCCTTCATATTACATGGATATTAATCAGCCATATTATAATACATCTCTCCATTTAGAAGCCAACAATGATCCTTCAGCAGTTCAAAAGTTTTTGAATGGAACTCATCCTCTCGACCAACTCCAAGAACAAAACATTGAACAACCTTTTAATGTCTATGAGTATTCAAAGAACTTTGTACTGATTGATGATGTCTTGAAGACCATGACATCATTGTAGATTTTGGTGCAGTGAGAGATCGATATATAAAAAAGTGACAAACTAGTGAGGAGATAAATGAGAGATTGACCTCATGGTAATAGAGCTTTTGAGACTTTGTTGTGTGGCCTTGACTCCAATGCTCCTAATGATGGCATTGAGGTGACCAACACTTTCACACTAGCTCCCAGAGGTTCAGGGTGATCTGCCAAGTTTGATAATCCAAGGGGGGGACCACCTAGCCGGCCCAAACCAACCCAACCAAATCGACCAGCCCAGCCCTTTGGCTGGGTTGAACTAGGTGCAGCAAATGGGGAGATTTTGGCCTCCCATGTGGGGCCCAGGGGAGCTATTATTTATTATGTAAGGAGGAGGAATCAAGGGAGAGTTATTTAGGAAAGTTTCTTAATTGTGTTTATGTTGTTTAGGATTTTTTTAATTATTTAGGAAGGTTTCCTAATTGTGTTTATAATATTTAGGAAAAGTTTAATTGTTTAAGGTTTCTTAATTGTGTTTATTGTGTGTTAGGGCTATTTAAAGAGTTTTGTCTAGATTTATCATGATATATGTGCTGAGTTTATTTTCTATGGTTTGGTGCGAGTTTCCTAGCGGTGGCTAGAGTTTGTGGGAGAGCTGATCTATCTCTCGAATAGTAGATCAATTGTATCTTTCGTTATTGTTGATGAAGTAATAAAAAATCATAATTAAAAGTCTGCTCATATTTGTATTCTTATATTTTTCTTCTATCTATTTTGTTGTTTTTACTTCCAAGACACATCAAAGTCCTTCGTATGCCCTCCTTGATAAGCCACTTATGAAAGACCTTAATAACTCTACAATCATTAGTGTTATGGCCATGATCATCATGATACATGAATTTTTTTTCTCCTCTCTAAAGACATTTTCATAGGGCTTGGCCACTTGAAGTATTTTTTGTTTTAAAACAATATGGTGTAGATGAATCATTCGGAAGAGGGCGATTAATCTCTTTCTTGGGCATGACAAGAAGAGATGGTAAGATGTGATTCTTATGATCGTCATGATCACCTCTATTGAATTGACCTCCCTGATTTAAAAATGTTACCTAGACTTTCTCTCTTCTTGGAGGAATACTACCTTCTTGAATAAAGAAGTAGTTGATATATTGGTCGAATAGTCAAAACTACAAACAATTCACCATTGATAAACCCTGTAGCCATGGTCAATAGCATCGACTGATCTTTAGTCATAGAAAACTTGAAAGGACCCTCTCTAAATTCTAGGATCAATGTAAATTTGAAGACTAAGGGTGAGAGTCAATCACCTCATGAGAGGCACAATTGAAACAAGCTGCATAATCGCAAAAGCTCTCTACATGTTTATGTTTGATGCAAAATAAAGCTTTGGAGGCCTTCAGGGACCTTAGACAATCAGAGAAATAAGAAACAAACAAATGAGCAGTCTTCAAAGATAAGAAGCTTATGGTACCAAGTAGTTAAACCATCTTACTATAACATTCTTGAATGTGATAATGAAGACTATGCATCTAATGGCAACAAAAAAGTTAAATAGAAGGCATCAAGATGCTCCATGGGATCAATGATCCCCTTGTAAGTCTCTAATTGTGAGGGGTTTCCTCCCACTAAAGTCTTAGAAGATAGGGAAGAAGCATGCAAAATTCTTCGAGCAAGTGTTTTTCCTTACAAGATTGGCCTACTATTGCAATCCAATGAGACTCCTGATTAGGCCGTAGGAACTTGAGCGAGTCAAGGACCCAACTCCAAGTGCTTGGGAGAGAAAACGATGTTGGGTGTTGATCTCAACATATGAAGCATCAATGTCAGCTTGAGTCGTGAAACAAGTTACGTCAGCATGTAGTGAAAAGAAGATTGGAAGGTTCACCGATGAGAAAAATCCATTGTTGTTGGCGGTATGGTCCTTTATGGCAATGTTGTTGTTTTTTTTACCGTGATTCACTTTCCTTCAAGACTAGGAACAATCCCTTTGATTGCACCAGAAAATTTGAACAATGACATTTTCCAACTACTCAAAGTAATAAAAGATAAAAAAATTATTCAAGGTTTAAAAGAGGAGAGGGATACTCAATGAGTTAGGATAAGCAAAAGGAACACAATAAAGACAAAGGGATTTAAGTAATATGAAATAGTAGTAAATACTGATAACATATCATTAATATCAGTATAAACCTAGTTTATCTAAGCTAAGCTCAGGTGAGGAGGAGATGAGCTCGACAAAGGGGAAATAGGCTTGGGAGGTCGGAGGGTCTCGACTGGGTTGGATCAGACAGAGGTGGAGGGATTCGGCTAGGGATTTGAGGCTTGTATATGGCTGTAAACGGAGGTTAGAGGATTTGGGATCTAGGTCAATAGTCGTGAAGTGGAGTTTGGTCGGGGCATTTATTGACGTCGGATCGGAGGTCGGATGAGGCTTGCGAATGGGAATTGGCGAATGATTTGAGGAGTTCACCGGTTTAAAGAAGGGAAGTCAAAGGTCAGGCTTCGAAGTCAGAGAGGTTGGTCTGCCTGGGTAGATCTAGTCGCAAGTTAGGGGAGCATTTTCAGCCTCTCTGTGGCTATGGAGGTCGTGGGTTGGATGCGGCTTAGAGAAATCAGAAGCAATAATGGGAGTTCGACATCGGGGCGTGAGATATGCGATCAGGTAGAGGAGGGGTTTCGTGCGTGTGGAGGGATTGAGGTGCTCTGGAGCTTCTTGTGCGACGAGAATGGGAGAGGAGCGAATGAGAGTTTCACTCTAATTTTAATGATGTGAAAGAAAGCTCGATCGAGGTGAAGCATGCGCGAGAGGATGTTTTCGACGCCGTTTACAGGATTTTCGGCAGGATTTCGGTATGGGCTCTCACAGGTAATGATTTAGGCAAAATTTATATTACATTTTTTTGTTTCTTTCCTTTTGGCTGTAGCTTAGGAGTCAACACTAATACTTTGTTTAAGAAAAGAGATGCGCATCTCATCACTTATAAAGATGGATATAGTAGAACTCAGATTGATTATTTTTTTACAAAAATAGATCGTTTAGATTGCAAAGATTATAAAGTTAATCGAGCGAAAGTTTATGTACTCAATATCGTTTATTAGTTTTGGACTTTAAGATAAATTTGGAGAATATAAAAAATAAAGTAAAACACTATTCTATGATTAGATGGGCATTTAAAAAATATTAATAAAAACATTTTTGAGAATAATATTATGGATCTTAAGATTTTGTCTATGCATGAGAAAGCCAATGTTATGTCAAAAAAAGTTGCTAGTGATATTAAAAATATTGTAAATGATGTGTTTGGAGTTTTAAAGGGGAAAAGCTCTTAATAGTAAAAATTATTTGTAGTGGATTCAAAATGTTGTAAGAAAAAAAAAAGAAGGTTTGTTATAAAAATTGATTTAGATGTAAAAACTATGACAATTGAGAAATATATAAAGAGGCCCGTAAAGAGTCTAAGAAAATAATATGTGATAGAAAGATTTTAGCTTTTAATGATTTATATAATATATTAGATACTATGGAGGGTGAAAGATATATGCAAAAAATTATCAAACAAAAGATAAAGAGTAGCAAGGATTAGTTAAGTGAAGTGCATTAAGGATGAAGATCAAAAAGTACTTTTATTAGAAGAGGATATTCAACAAAAGGTGGATGAGATATTTTTCTAAACTTTTCAATGAAGATTGTGAGAATGCAATTGACTTTAGTGACCTTAGCACAACAACAACAACAACAACATCAAGCCTTTATCCCACTACGTGGGGTCGGCAAAATCAAAGTTAGAGAGACTTAAAAAAAAATGAAGTATGAAAAAGTTGTTGGACATGATGATATCCAATAGAGGTGCCAAAATGCTTAGGAGATGAAGGAATTTCTTGGCTCACTAAACTTTTTCATATTAGTTTGAAGACTAAAAAGATGTCAAATGAGTTGAGAATGAGGGCGTTGATTCATATTTTTAAAAATAAAAATAATGAACAAGATTGTGCAAATTATAGAGGAATTAAGTTAATGTGTCATACTTTAAAATTATGGGAGAGAGTTATGGAACATAGGTTACGATGTGATGTTAATGTTTCTCAAAATCAATTTGGATTCATGATGTGTATGTCTACTATGCAAGTTAACATTTATTGAGAGGTTTCTCATGCATGGTTGTAGTTGAGATCTAAGCCTTCCAAAAGAATATTTTTCTTAAGGTTAATTATATCTTGAGAGATATTTAAGAATACTCTTCATAAAGTTGTTAAGCTTCTGCTCTAATTATTTCAGCCATGCTTTCAAAAAGATTTGAGTCATAAGTATAGATAAGGAACTCCAGGAAGAATATAACTGGATCATGATTTCATGGTTTTATCATCCCATGCTATCATATTAAGTCTACTTAGTTTTGAAGTTAATCAACTTAACAGGAACTAAGGTTCTTCATTAGCAATCATGACATATGTCGTTAAAAATGTTGTAGATCTGGAGCCAAGGAAGACAAGTCCTAGACTGTATCTGATATGAAGGATATAAGGCTCACTCTCCTTAGAATATGAGGAGAGATCCTATAGAGCGGGAGGACAAAAATAGTTTGACTAGTAGAGTCAAACTACCCAAATAGGCCTTAGAATCCTTTATGAACCTAAACAACCACTAATTTGCCAGTGTACTTGATTAGCACCTGAGTTTAACGAATCATGATAGCAGCCCTGTTTAAATGGAGCAAATATGCCCTATTGGACAGGCATGATGTAAAATCATCTATCCTTATGAAGACTTGATCTAACATACATGAGAGTTTTGACTTTGTCATGATGAGTGAAATAACTATACTCTTGTTGATTATATAACTTCTTCTGAAAAAGTTCAAACAACACTATGTGCTAATTACATGTTCATATAAACACAGAATGTGAGTTCATTTTGTTTAAAAGAATGGTCTTACGTGAGCATGTATTATTATTTTTTTATTTAGGGAAAGATTTACCCTGAGGGTGATTTTAAAAGTCTAACATTTTAATTAGTTTTATATAAAATAAATTTTTTCTGAGAGCCTACCGATGTTGGTAATTCCAAGCAAACCAACACATAATTAACAAAATGAAAGCACTCAATTTAGCAACAATCATTTAGATAAATATTTGTAAATTGTTGGGGGGGAGAGGTTGTATACAACTGGATTTTGCAAATATGCCCCAGTGAAAGAGAAAATATGAGTAATTGGGCTCTTCTTAAAGCAATCCAGTCTTATATATATACACACAAATAGTAATTTGAAAATTAAATAAAACATACAAAATTAAGCTATCAGCCATAAATTTTTGCTATTCCTTTTCCTTGTCTCCTTGGTTCTTGATTTGAGAGGGTACTCATGAAGTTCATGCTTGTAGTTTAACTCATTTACATAGCTTTCCTATTTTGAAAAGCATATATATATACATATATATATATATAATATACATATATATATATATATATATATACATATATATATATATATATATATATATATATACATATATATATACATATATATATATGTATATACATATATATATATATATATATATATATATACATATATATATATGTATATACATATATATATATATATATATATATATATATATATATATATATATATAAAGAGTACAAATAAATGTGAAGAAAACACTAATTTCCTTTGGCATTCACATTTTATTTAGATATGGAACAACATTGTGCCAAGTAGCTTGCAAGGCCAACAAGACCATTGTATTATTAGCAAATGCATAAGAAAATATTTGTATTTAAGTGCACATAAATATATGCGCCAATCATATTTTACATTATAATAAAAACCTTGCAACACTTTGGAATGCTTTGAATTAAACCGGCCAAAATCTGGATTTTTCTGAAGAGTAAATTCGTTTTGATGTTACCTGGTTCTAGCTTTTCCAAGAGAAATGCATGGCTTGAACGAGTAATTGGATACGCCCAACCCCACTTAATTGGGACAGTTCTCGATATTCTCTAGTGACATTAGCAGATTGCATCAATGACATGTGTTTGCAGAACAATTGGAACTGACTATCCAGAGTTACATTAATCCCCATTAATAATAAGGTTTCTTGTAGTTCAAATTAGTGAAGTATGATTTCATATTTGCCACTTGTTATGTGAACTGCATAGTGCTGAATCCGAATAAGTCATAATTGATATATTTTCCTGATGATCATCTTGTTTCCTTCTTCAGTTGGTTGAACACTACAATGACAGAAAACAGGAAGGTCCTGAATACCTCTGATCTTGATGGCTTTGATAAGGTAATAGCTGCTCTTATTAAATAATTGTAGTATTACTCAGTCTCTTTATTCTATTTAACAAACCACACTTCTGATTGCCTGCCTTTACAATTGATCTGCAAATCTTACATTTAGGGATGATACCAATTCCGTTTGAGCTAGTTTGGCGCAACTCAAAATTAAAATATTAATTTCATATTGACTCTAACTTGACTCAAGATAAAAATTGATTTGAAATGAGCTTAACTCCAAATGATTCAAATCTAACTCGAACGCACCTGATTTTAAGTGGGCTTGAAATTGATTTTTTTTATTATTTACATATAAATGTATGGATTATATTCCTATGCTGGAGCTCAAATTAAGTTTCAATTTTGGGTCTAGTTAGATTTCAAGCAGATTTTTGAGTGATTTCATTTTCAACTTTTCAGTAGCCTTTCAAGCGAGTTTTGGGTGGTTTCAGTTTCAATGTTTTAGTAGCCTACCTACATTTTTTCCTCTTTCCCTTTTTGGTGATGGAAACATCTCTCAAGTCAGCTCCTGCCTCAATTTTTCCAGTTTGTTATTTATGTTTCCATGCCTAGCTTTCTCTAGATGCTTATGATATTGACATCATCTTGTAGAGAAAACTACCATCTCCAGGATTCCAAGTTGAGATTGTTCTTGCAGACTATAATGGTTCTGTATCCCCTAGACCTTCTCAACCAGCTCCCAGCAATGAAACTGATGGGGCCTCGACGACCATAAACACCCACGCCGAAGAAAGCAACCCGTCACTTCCTCCTGACACAAACATGGAAACTCGAAACAAGGACGATGTATTTTCCGATAGTGAGGCTGAAGAGGGAGGTTCTACAAAGAGCAAACGATCTCCGCCCACCAATGTATCTGCAGCAGCACATGTTATCGCCACTGAAGGATCTGCAACAGAACCATCTTCGAAAAGTGAATTATACAATATAACCCATGGAATCGAACAAGTCTCCCTTAAAGCTAAGGAACCTTCAATGCCAGTTCCAGAGGCAAGAACAGAGGAGAATAAGAACTCGCCATTTCGAGCCACCGAGTTGGAATCTACTAGCACAAGCGAGTTCAAGGCCATCGCCGCAGATGCCTCTGTCTTCTCTTTTGGTGATGAGGACTATGAAAGCGAGTAGCCAAATATTCAAAGTTGTAGATAAGATTGTTAGGATGAGTGATGTTTGTGACAATTGTTCGTTCATGCATTTATGTGTGAATTCTTTGTATCTTATTCATGATCTTCATTCGTATGGCCTTTGGTTGCTGCAATCACCCAAAGCTTCATATTGCGCAATATTACTATCATCTTTTTGATTTTGTGATCTCACCACTTGGTGTGTATCGTCTCTTCAAATAGATAAAATGCTATGTGAAAAATTCACTTCTTGACTGTGTTATCTTACAAATGTGTAAATGAAGTATACTGTAACTGATGGATTTACTGTATTTCAAAATAAAAGCCATTGTTGGTGTAGTGCACTTGTTATAATAGGTTTTGATACTCAATTGATCTATGTTTATCCCAAGTCAAAAAGTTGTCTGACATTCTTTTGATTTCATCTTTGAAACTAAATTTGCAGCCATATATATTATTTATAATTTTTTTTTTATTTTGTAAAATAGTTTTTTAGTATAAAAATTTTGAGTAAATTGTTTTTTTTTTATATAGTAAGAAGGTTGCCCCAAATGAAGTCCTACATGTGTAAAATTTAAGTCTCATATAAAAAATAAAGGCGAAAAAGAAAGATAAATAGTTGAAGTAATTATATATATTAATTCAAGACTAGAATGGTATGGTATGCTAATTAAGTTTATATATGGTTTGATAAAGCTAGTTAGTTTTACATTGTTAGTTACACTTTTAGTTAATTAATTAATATATTAATTATTGAATAGGATTTTATTAAGCTAATTGGGATAAAATATGATGATAATAGTATGCAGGTTAATTAAAATTAATTATCATAAGTGTTAGTAATGATTAGTGAGGAAGATGCTTTAAGTTTAGTGTACTCATTTATTAGTCTATTTATTTAGGCTAAGTAGGAAGTAATTTGTGTGAATTTAGAATTAATAATCTAAAAATAAGAATTATTAGAGCAACTTTTAATTTTTCTCATATGATTGAAACTTTAATATAAATATTTAAAACTATAAAAAAAATATATAATAATTTCATAAGTTTTTAAATATGAAATGAGTTCATATCATGATAAATTTATTCTATTTATATATAAAATAAAATAATATATTTAAATTTATTAAATACCTTAAATATAATTGAAGAAGTAGCAACAGGATTTAGATTGTTAGCCTAAAAGTGAAATAAAATAAAAATTTGTAAGAAAATAAAAAATAATAATAATTAAAATTTTTTTATCAGCTTACTAACAATAATATTTTTGCATAGCTCTTGAAGATTATGAGATTTGGGCGGGCGGCCCTTTCAAACCCTAGCTGCCTTAGGTGCAAGACGATCGATAATAGGGAGATAGTTCGCAGTGAAGATGAAAATAACACATATTTTCTTTAAATCTCTCTCTCTCTCTCTTAAAAAAATTTGAAAAAACAATGGGAGACATTAAAAGAGAGTGAGTGAGTGAGAGAGAGAGAGAGAGAGAGATGGTGATTGCTAGAATTTTGGTTGGTTAGTTTGAGGTTTGGTGAGCTTGATTATAAGATCGTTAGGATATTGGGCAAGAGGAAGGAATGTTTGTTGTCAAAATTGTCGGTACAATTAGTCAACAAGAAGCCGGGTACTAGAGGCTTTCAAGTCCGTGGGCTTTGAAAGTTTATCGAATAAGAAAGTGTAGGTGTGTTTCATGTTACAGAGAAAAAAAGGAGTTTAGGGGTGTAAATTAGTCGAGTCGAGTCGAGCTCCAGTCATGCCTAACTCGAGCTCGAGTCGTCAGCCAAATCATGAGCTCAAATTTGAGTTGATCGCAAACGACGAGCTTGAGCTCGGTTCATGATTGAAAAAAAAAAGAAGAGTTAGTGAGCAGCTCATGAGATTGCATGGGTCTTCACTACCAGAGACAAAGATCACTTGAGCCGGGCTCGTAAGCTCACGAGCTGAGCCTCATCAAACTCGTTTAATAAATGAGCTTAAACTCATGGCTCGATAAGTTCGACTTATGAGCTTGTTATAGATTCGAACTCGAGCCCGCTCCCCCGCTTGACTCACTTGCACCTCTAGTGGACTTTGCACACGAGCTCCTGTTGATTGGCGAATGAGCATTGTTGAAGATATGATTGTTTGAGTCTTAGGAGTTATTGCAGGTAAGAGGTGTTGAAGCTTGATGACAAGTGACTTACAGTGGTCAGTGGCTTTGCTGTGTTGGAGAAGTTCGTTGAAGGTGAAAAGTGGTTAAGGGATTGGAGGAGATCGATTGTCTTTAGTGTGCAATGGGATTGGAAGATAAGTGCATGGTCAACAAGTCTCAAGACCACTTCTCCTCTTGCATGTCCCTAGTCCAGTCAGTCAGAACCTCCAGTAAATAGCCGTTGGAGGGTCTTCACCCGACGGCAGCTATTTAGGTGCAAGTTGTGAGGGAGACGAGGGAGAATGGAGTGGACGAAGGTGAGAGGGATGAAGTTCTGTAGACGGGCTACGAGTTGCACCGAAGAGAGAGAGAGAGAGTGCGGGTGTGGGTTTTTGAGGTTAAGAGAGGAGAAGATCGAAAAAGAGAGCATGCAGGGCTGTTGGGTATGAGTGTCAATATTTGACACAACCATAAAACCTGACACGAACACGATCCGAAAATTTCGGGTTAGGGTCAACCTGGACCCGAAACTGGTCAGTTTCGGGTTCAACAAATCAACCCGTTTCAAAAATTGAGTCGAGTTCGGGGTGAACCAGAAACCCGGAATTGACTTGTTTTTTACCCGTTTTTGACCCGAAAACTCGAGATTGACCCGTATTTTTCCCTAAAATAGGAGATTGAACCATTTTTTGACCGAAAAAATAGCAATTTTTTATTTGCCCGGGTCATTCGGGTTGTGTCAGGTTGACTTGACCCGAAGCGGGTCAGGTTCGGGTCCGAAAAATTGACCCGTTTGTAAAAATGAGTTAGGTTCAGGTTGATCTGAATAGTGCTGGGTCAATTTCAAGTTCGACCCGAACCCGATCTGTGACCCGAAATTGACACCCCTACTGTTGGGAACCTTGGCGTGAGTGAGGGAGAAATGTGAACGAGATGGGGGAGATCGGGTATAGATGGGAGAGGTCAAATGTAGGCTTAAGTTGCAAAAGATGAGTGGCAAAAGGATGGGTTTAGTGAGATCTTCCTTTTATTTTATTTTTTTCTTCAAGTTGAAAAAAAAAAAAAACAGTTATGGTGTGAGGGATGGGAGAAATTATTTTGTGCAGAGTCTGGACATAGCTCTATGTCCGGACTCCAATAAAATGCTAGCACATGTGGCCTGACGACCCGACCAAATCCACTAGTCCAGAGGTGAAAAACCCAGTTCGTGGAAATTTTAAAATCTGTACAAACCAAAAGTTGCATGATTCAGATGTTTCACCTCGGTTTCTCTATTCTCTCAGTTGAGCCAGGTGCTCTTCATCTTTACACAAGGATAAAGTATTCTAGCCGAGAAATTAATACATCCGGACGCTGAATCTTTCACCGTCTTTCAGCAAACCAAAAGTGTTGGCATTCATAGTTTAAATTTTTTATTGCTTTCCTTTCCGCTCTCAGTTTAGTCGCTCTTCTTCTTCTAAGCAGGAGTTAAGGTCAGATTTATCTCCAGTAGCTCTACATCACTGGATACGTTGAAATACCAAAGCTATTTGTTCTATAAATGATTTATCTAAAAGAGTTGTTGGGGTTTAGGTTATAGGATTTATATAAAATATTTCTTTGCTTAATAGAAGCTAGGTATTGATGGATATTTCTCAGTATTACTATGTATTGTTGTGTATTGCTATGATGCAAGCTTATGACAACCAGATATTGTTGTAGTTGCTCATTTGAAAACTTTTTAAGCTTTTTTACAGCTGTGTATTTGAGAAATTTTGTGAGAAATGCTATTATTTCTCTATGAATTCACTAGGTATTGTTGAGTATTTCTATCATAGAAGATATTTGGCAAGCAAACTTTGTTGTAATTATTCACTTGAAAACTTTTTAAACACTATCACAACTGTGTATTTGAAAAATTATGTGGGAAATGCTATCTTTTCTCTCCTAAGGTTACTATGTATTGTTGAGTATTTCTATGATACAAGCTTATGGCAACTAGACATTGTTGTAATTGTTCTTTTAAAAACTTTTTAAACTTTTTCACAACAGTGTATTTAAAAAATTGTGTGGGAAATGCTATTTTCTCTCTTAAGTCATCATTGTGTGTTAATGTGTATTGAGCTATGTACTGTTGTGTATTGAGCTATGTACTACTGTATATTGTTGTGTACTAAGCTATGAATTATTGGTAATGCTATGTATTACTATGTACTGAGCTGTATATTACTGTGAATTGAGTTGTGTATTGTTGTGTACTGAGCTGTGTACTGCTATGTATCATTTTGTACTGATTTGTGTATTTTTGTGTATTACTATATATTGCCAAGTATTGCTATGATACAAGATATGTGACAACCAGACATTGTTGTGATTATTCATTTGAAAACTTTTTAAGCATTTTCACAGCTGTGTGTTTAAAAAATTATATGAGAAATGCTATTTTATCTCTCAAGTCACTGTATATTATTATGTATTTTCATGATACAAGCTTATGATTCAACCAGACATTGCTATATTTCTTCATTTGAAAACATTTTTAAAGTTTTTCATAGCTGTGTATTTGAGAAATTTTATGGGAAATGCTATTATTTCTCTGTTAAGTCACTGGGTATTATTGTATATTGCTGAATATTTTATAGATGTATGTTCCAAATATCACTTCTCGTTGCAGAACATCAACCTTTAGACTTATCTACGGCTCTGATTCAAACTTCTGACAAGGATTTCAGAGACAAATTGAAGGAATTACACTTATATTAATTCTTGGAGATCCATGCATTCCAGCAGAATATCTCCCTGCTATACATAATGCTATCATCATGGGATATGTCAAAGCAATGCTTCATCATCAAAGGGGATGAGCTAGCATTCACTGCAGAATAGGTGGCTATGATTACAAAATTGCCAAATAGAGCTGAATTCAAGTTGAAAAGTGAGATTACTCCATATAAAGCTTACAAAATGTAACATCCAATAGAATCCTCATCATCAACTCCATCATGCCTTAATATCCAAATTCAAACCCCTTCGGTTGTAGAACCTCCAGATGCCCCTTCTGCCGACATCATTGATAAAACCACTACTATCATAATTTATCTTGATTTCCCTTATGTTGTAAATCCTCCTATTGTTATCATCGGTGAGGATCATCTACCACTAGCACAGTTGATCAAGTCACCCAAAAAAACTATAATTGCGCATGCTCGAGTCGAAGAGAAAGATGAGGATGACGACGAATTTTTTTTGCTCCAACCCCTAGCATGGGAATAACACATCGTGTGAAGGGTACGGAGGACCGATTTAAGATTATCAAACAAGACACCTTTTGCACCTAGTCAGATATACAGAAGAGGCAATCAAAAAGCAATGAATCAGCCAACGCAAAAAGTTGCTGCATCTTCTAAGAATGAAATCAAGAAAATTATGACAACTGCTCATAAGGGTCAGAAAAGGAAAAGAGGCAATCAAATAACCAAGAAGTAACTTGCACAAAAAATACATGCACTGTTGTAGTCATTGCTGTCGATGAGGGAGTATCTACACAAAAGTACTTGCACCTACTACAGTCATTACTGTGGATGAGGGAGTATCTACAATTGCTAAGCTAGCAAAAAAATAGATGGAATTTGTCGATAGGGAGCTGATAACTGAAGAAATGAGGATGTTCATGAATAGTATGCTGACAAGTATGTTTCAATTATGTGGTTGTGTTTTTCTCTAAAATTAGTCATTGTGTGCCGGCGTATATTGTTGTGTATTGATTTGATCAATGCTATGTATTGTTGTATATTGTTATGCATTTAACTCAATATTTTTGTGTATTGCTATTAACTGAGCTGTGTATTGATTTGTACTGAGTTGTGTATTAAAATGTATATTGCTATGTATTTAATTATGTATTGTTGTGTATTGAGTTGTATTTTGTTGTGTATCGAGCTGCATATTGTTGTATACTGCTGTGTCTTGTTGTTTACTGTTGTGTCTTGTTGTGTACTGAGTTGTGTATTACTGTGTACTGAGCTGTGTATTGTTGTATATTTAGTTGTATATTGCTATGTTATCTTGATATTTTTACAAGTCTGACAATATATTAATTCCTAGGAACGTCATTGTTACGTCTTGGAATATTCGCGGTGGTAGAGGAATATAAAATTTAACGTCTTAGTTTTGTACGAAGATCCAGCATGCATACAGTTAAAAGAGAGGGTGCAACATTCTTAAGAGACAAAAGTTTTTTTATGTGGAAAACCCCTAAAAATGAGGAAAAAACCACAGGGACTGACCTAGTTTGAATGAATTCACTATTATTTCCAGACGATTACAAATGAGGCCCTTCCTTGGGGAGAAGACCTTGGCTTGATGTACATCATATGTAGCACATTAGATAGTGGGAATACAAAGAATCACCGTTGACATGTTCGTTTTGTCGGAATGACCATAGTCGGTGGGCGACGAAGGTCGGAAAGACCGTTGTCTGGCGACGGAGGTCGGAAGGATCGTAGTCGGTGGCGACGGATGTCAGAAGGATCGTAGTCTGGCGACGGAGGTTGAAAGGACCTTTGACAGGCGGAAGTCCGACGTCGGGTAAAAATCCGGCGACGCGCGGAAGTCCAGTGTTGGGTAGAAGTCTGAATAAAGTTCGGCAATAGGCAGAAGTCCGACGACAAGAAGAAGTTCGACGACAGGTAGAAGTTTAGAGTTGGGTAAAAGTCCAACTAAAGTCCTATGATGGGCAGAAGTCTGGTGTTAGTTGGTAGTTAGGCAGAAATCCAGCGTCGGTGGCAAGGCAGAAATCTGGCGTCCATCGGTAGCCGGCCGAAAGACTGGCGACATTCGGTGGCCGGGCTGAAGTCCGGTGGTGGTCGAGGAGTCGTCTGGTGTCAAGAGAGATCTCTTCCTTCTCTTCCTTTTTGGGTCTCCTCTTCTTGCTTGGGCTCCCTTCCTCCTCCCCCTTCCATGAGAAATAAGGGGTCTATTTATAGCTTTCTGAGAGTGGCATGACTAGTAAATGAGAGGAATATTAAGGGTAAATTGGGAGTGATTTGAATGGACGACCGATGATGAATCCCTTGAACGTGGATCGTTTACTAGACATTTGAATGTCCTAATGATATCAGAATTTGGTGATCTTGGGCTCGTTGGACTTGTCTCATCGAGCCGCTCGATTCGACTATAAGCACACGACATTTGGAAACTGTTTGGTAATCCAAATTATGGATTGAACCTTCCAAATGATTTGGGCTTGGATTGAATCGAATTTGGTGTCGTTTTTTTAGACGTTCAATTCGACTGTAGGTTTGCATCAGAGTTCAGATGGTTGTCAATTTAAATTTTGAAGTTCCCAACTTGATTTTGCCTTGAGATTTGTGCCCGATCAAGATAGTTTTTTTGATGATATATCATTCATGATTTTTATAAGTCAAATTAACAAATTAATAATGAAAAACTACCTCGATGACAACCATGTAGATGCTTTTGTCATACTGCTACTTGAGAAAAATAAGCTTTGGCCCAGCCTCTACCAACAATTCCTATATATTTCATGTTTACATTGGGTATGCTTTCACGTGTTATACATTATGTATATTTCAATATAAGTTTTTTTTGGTGAAGTAATAAGACATTTTTGTTTGAT
This sequence comes from Dendrobium huoshanense, assembly GCA_016618105.1. NCBI lineage: Eukaryota > Viridiplantae > Streptophyta > Magnoliopsida > Asparagales > Orchidaceae > Dendrobium > Dendrobium huoshanense. The sequence continues at coordinate 25,824,620 of CM028347.1, forward strand.
ATCTGCCAGTCATACTCAAAATATGAAATGAATACCAAAATATATGTCAAGCACATCAATCGAGATTCACTAAAGGATTCCAATCTGCTACTATTACCCGTGATCAACAATCAACATTGGACCCTTTTGGTAGAAGTGCTGAAGGAATAAATTTGACAATTCTTCGATTCCATACCAAACCCCACTCATAAGGCCATTCTTCCTGAAATTGTGAGTTTAAGATCATGTCAACCATAATCTCCTGTTAAAATTTTCCTTGTATAGTTAAAATTAATATGTGCTTATTATTTTGTTTAGATAATTTATCTTTATCAAGAAGCATACGACTCTTTTGATTCTGATATACGACAATAATTTATTCAAACTGTGACTAACGTGCCAACCCAAATAAACAACATTGATTGTGGTATGTTCATATGTAAATACATTGAGGCTATTATCCAATATCAGAATGTTGACTTGGGTCAACATAAAGATTAACAAGAAAAAATGTCTAATGTTGGGTAGAACTAGCATACACCATGTTTTGAACCACCAAAAAATATGTTTGTAACGATATTGTTTATTGAATAGATTGTTTATTTATTGTCAACATAAAAATTAATTTCTAGAGTCTAATTGTCTCATCTATCTGTGGGAACTACTGCTTGATCAATCATTCAACAAACTAAAAAAATCTTTCAAATTATAACAAAAAAACATAAAGAAAACACCAAACCTATCAAATAACATAAAGGTGATTACATTATTACAGGTGTTGCAAAAGTTGTCGTATACGCTCATGTAGTTGACTTTAAGTAGGGAAAAAAGCAAACTGAAAGTGAAACTCATACTGCAGATCTTGCTAGTCAGCCAGGTTTAAAAACTTCATTTGCTTACTTCCAACAAGAAACTTCTTCATTCTTTTCTTATACAAGTCTAAAATAAAAACTTCCTCAGCTAGATCCCAAGGTCAATAAGAATAATATTATCTACGTCACAAGTTGATCTTTCAAGTACATTTGAATCGCCACCTTCCCTGTTACAGCGTAGCTCATGAAAACACGTTTGAAGAAAATGAACACTAATAAAGTTGCAATCTTTCTCAAAAAACCTTATTTTCCACATATTTGCAGCCGCTAGCATTTAAGAAATTTTCAGTTTTGTTGCCCTCCCCTCCATCACCTCTTCGTGTAAATACCAAAGTACACAATCCTTGTGTTCATGCCATACATGCACGCAACATCTGAATATCCTAACTAGTTGCTCAAGCGGACTGTCAAAACATCTTGACATACACTCATGCATTCAACTACCAACGATGTCCACGAAGTCCTTCGTCGATATACCTTGAAACTTCTCATTATCCAACCAATACAATCTATAAAGCATATGAAGTAAGACTTACCGCTACTTAAAAAAAATAACTGCTAAAGGAAATAAGAGATGTAGCTACAATAACCCCCATAGATAGCTGAAATGTTACAACAACCCTCTTAAATAGCTAAAATGTCACAACAACGCCCTTACATACAATAAACAACAATAATCAGAGAAATACACAATAATACAAAATAATACACAACAGTCATTAGAGTAGTACATAGTAATACACAATAATACACAGTAGTACACAACAGTCAGAAGCACAATACACAATAATATATGATAATACACATCAGTCATAAGAGCAATACCTAACAATACATAATAATACACAGTAATACACGACAATACACAGTAGTCATAAGAGCAATACATAGTTCAGTACACAACAATACACATCAATACTCAAAGAAATATACAACAATATTTAACATTCATAAGAGAAATACTTAGCAGTTTATGAAGAAATATACAACAATACAGAATATCTCCCACATAATTTCTCAATTACACAATTAAATTTTACAATGATTTATTACAATACAATGAAATTTTACATCAGATATTTTGCTGGATGTGGTGAACATCAATTATTATAATTAAAAAATTACACATCAACCATTTTGATCTGAGTCAATGATATTCATCATCATCCTCATATATTCATGTATCGACTGGCTGGTTGCTGCTCGGAGAATAAATTCCTCCGTGAAACTTTCTTCTATATTGGAGATATTGATATGGCTTGATGGTGAACATTGTCCTGATGTAGTTCCATATATGACATGTTTCATACTCTTAGATTTTCTTTTTTGGTCCTTATTCTCTATATTTTTGATGAAAAACTTTGATGAATCAGTTGAGGCATAATCTATACACATTCCACCAACACCTTCCAAAAATTCATCTTTAAAAAGTGAATAAAATTTTCTTGAATAAAATCGAACAGCTTGCTTTAAAAATGGGTTGCTTTTTATCAAAGGTATTATTTCGAATTGGCTATATCTGAAATCTTCATCATGGTCATTATGAAGCCAAGTCATCATTACCTTCTCTAACCTCAGACAAAAATCAATTATAAAATTTGTTGGCTTCAAAATACCATGGCACACATTATCAGTGGACTTGCTACGCTGTGTTGATAAAATATTCATACTAAAGAAAATATTCTTGAATGTTGTTGACCACTTATTACTTATCTTATAAAGCTGATTCAACCAATCATGGCTCTAGAAGACCCCTTCTATGATCATTTCAACCCAAGTTCTCTCGAACTCCTCCTTAGAATCACACTTGTTCAAACACTTATAAATCATTGCACTATTTTTTTTTTTTTTTTGTAATTGAAGCACCAGACTTTTGATGGTACCTTTTTAGAGATATGTCATTGGCATAGTCTATGGCGTGTATGAGGAAATATAATTTCTATGGTCCTAGCTATAGCCTGATCCTGATCAGTAAATATTATTATTGGAAATTTATCATCAATTATTCGTATAAATATTTTAAATAGCCATATAAATGAATCAATTATTTTCCTGACAAAAAGGTCACCTCAAATAGAATATTTTGTCAATGATTATTAACTCCAATAAATAGTGTACAAACTAAATTATATTTATTAAGCCTGTAACTAGTATAAAAATTTACTATATCTCCAAAGTAGTCAGAATTTATTCTCCCCACCCCATCAACTAAAAAAAAATTTAACAATCTATCAAATTCATCAGTTTGAATGTCGTATACAAACATGTTGTCATCAACTTGTCTATTTTTAAATAGTTGAATTAGTAAATGGTTGTCCCCATACTCAATCTTTATTTTTTTTTTTCACTTTCTGAATGTAATTATATGAATATCTCTTAGAGAATCCAATATTTTTTAAACCTCTAACTTCATTGGCAAGATAGGTTAATGCATCAACAATTATTATCTCGGCTCTTTCATTGATTTAAGAACTGATACTTTCTCATCACTAATATTCCTATATTATCTAAGTAGATATTAGTCTTCTGCCCTAACCAATTCATGATTGTGGCTTTCTATATATTTTTTCACCTAACAAATTCTATATTCACCCACTATAAATCTAATCATCGCGAAACACTCCGTTCTGGTGTTTGATTTCCGATTTTTTGATTGGAAATTTAAGCCAATACTCTTCTTAAAACCAACTTTCGAACAAACAAAGTCCTTAGATCTTATTTTATGGAATTTGACCAGTAATTGTAATGTTCTTTGCAAATACTAAAACTAATATTATGAGCATAATTATAGTATATATCATATGCTTTCTCCTCACAATTATAAACACCCTGTGTACAAGAGAAAAAATCTTCATATCATTGAATATAAACTTGTAAACAGTTCAATTAATAGCAATACACAGCAATACATAACTAAATATATAGCAATACACAACTAAGTACACAACAATACACAACAATACATAGTTCCGTACATAGTAATACACAGCAGTACACAGCTCAATACATAATTTTATACAACGGTACACATCAATACATAGTAATACATAGATCAATACACAACAATACAAAACTCAGTACACAGCTCAATACATAAAAATAAATAGCAATATATAGCTCATTACACAACAATATATAACAATAAATAATTGTACAAAGTTTAATATACAACAATACACAATAGTGCACAGCTAAATACATAACTCATTAAATAGCAATACACAACAGTACACGTCAATACACATTACATAACAATATACAATAATACACAGCAGTACGCAGTAATACACAGTAATACATAGTAATAAACAACTGCATATAGTAATACATAACAATACACAGTAATACACAATAATACACAACTCAATACATAACAATACACAGTAATGAATAGTAATATATAGCTGTGCATAGCAAAATGCAGCTAAATACATAGCAATACACAACAATACACAGCTCAATTAACAGTAATACACATCAGTACACAACTCAATACACAATAATACACAGCTCAATATAAAGATCAACACAATGTTTATTAACAAAAAATAAACACATTCACTATATAATTTCCCTATGTATTGTTATAAGCTTATATATAAGATTATACACTGCAATACATAGCAATACGTGGTGTGTATTAGGAAAAATTTTTTAACATAATTTTACAAATACACATAATTTGAATAATACACCCTAAACCCTGAAAAATTATATATTTACATTAAAACTATCATTACATAACAAAAACATGCTTTTTCGCGGCGTTCGACATATAAATAATTGAAGAGCACACTGTAAACAAAAAAAAAACTATATATTAATAGGAAACGTAATAAAACTTTGGAGGAGTTTAAAATTTACATATAATAAACCTAATTTTTCTGCCATGGTTGGTTGTAGTAGCTCTTACTGGATGTTTTGCAAACCGACTTTCATCTCTTCGGAGAATGCATCGTTCTCCAAACCAATTTCATCTTCTTTGCCTATCTTATTTTTCTTTATATTTTTTCTTTCTAAGCGGGTAAAAGGTGATATTTAGCCCGCCCAAATACTAGATACTTGGGCTCTTTTGCGAGTTTCTTTTTTAAAAAAGGTAAAAACGAGTGTCTGAACTGGGATGGGTCGTCGGGTCGTAAGAAAAATAACATAAATATTAAATATCCACATGTCAGGATTTTATTGGGGCCCAGACGTAGAGCTACATCCGAACTCCACACAACATAATTCTCGAGGGATGGAAGGACAATGGTAATGCTATACAAGATAGTTGGATTTCAAGGATGAGTGCAGCAATAATAGAGATTTTTGACAAGTTTTTTTTTTTCTAGATTTAAAAAATAGATTTAATTAAATAAATACAGAAAGACAAAACTAATGTGTATTAACTTCTTGCACAATTTTTTGTTCTCATAACTTTTTTCTTGCCTTGAGTATAAGCAAATTTTGTATTTGGCCTTAGTACATTAGAAAGGGCAATATAGGCCGCCTTTCCGAGTAATTTTAACATTTCTGATTCATCTACACAAGACATTTTACAATACAGGCAATAACTAGATTTTGATAGCGATCGATGTGTTTCAAATTAGGTATTCATGACATCGCATTTGTGGTCCATCATTTTTATCTTTTTCAATTGAATCAATCATGAGGGTTCTTTTTTATAATTTCACACTCCAAACATATCGGCACAATCTGCTTTGAGAACTAAGCAATATTTAACTAATTTTAGAGTTTGCATGAAGCATTCTCCTCGCGAGACTACTTTGTTGTTGTTCATCATTTTAGTTAAATTCGATCAAATCGAGTTATGAGATTTATACGAAAGTCAACAATAGATTGTCATTTCAGATGGGATGCACGCTTTTCATGGAAATTGTCACTCATATTTCCAATCATGAATAATGGAAGATATCTTCACTAAAGCTAAAGGTCACACACATTTTTCTCATTTATGTAACAAGTTAGAGCTAACAAATTTATAAGCTTTAGCTTGAGGGTGATGTCGCATAAAAGGTAGGTTCCTTGTATTAGAAAGTGAATATATCAAAAGAAATATGATTTATATCCTCATATTTAGGATTATTATTCTCTTTTAATTGTTTCCTATTTGCACTATCATGGATGCATATTTATAAGCCTGTATTATTTAGTCAATAACACAAATTTGTTCTCTTAACAAAGCCAAGCGCATGATATAAAATTATTAAAAATGAGGTAAAATGTATTTACCACTTAATTCATCGAAACAATGAAATAGAATTTGATGTTTGGAAAATGGGAGTCCTATTTATCACCAGCCTAAAAGTATATAAAGTTTTCATAGTTTCAACTTATAGACAGAATTGGATAAACAAGATTTTGAATAAAAATAAAATTGCAAAGGGAAAAGAAGCACTGTTTTTATATAAGATGAACATTTATAAATAAAGTTGGGTCCTCTCTTTCTAAATTAAAAGAAAAATGAAATGAATTATGCTCTTGGTAACAGCTTAACTTGAATTTACATCTAAAGTGATTGTATGGTGCCAGCATGGTATAACATACAGAGGATATATTATAATGGTTGTCATTGTTTTAGGATCCATCCCTCTAGGGAGAAAGCATAAAGAAAGACGAAACGAATGTAATATAATTGCTTAGTAAAATAGAACTTTCAGAACTTAAATTTCAAGTGATTTAGGCATCGTTTGGCGGCGGCTTTCCTACTGCTTCTTAAATCAATATTTTAGTACAAAAATTAATTTTTTTTATTAAAAGATTGCTTTAAGAAACAGTAAGAAAGTTGTCACAAACAAAGCTTTAGTTATTGAGATATGAGAGTATAAAACTCAAATGCAAAATCTGAGCAAAAGATATCACCTTAGTAGGTAGTCAGCAACAACATATTCCAGTGCACGCATAGCACTATGCCTTTAATGATGTCAAAATTGGTTAGGTTCTGCATTTCTATCAATCTAAAAATGATCTAATCAAGAAGTTTCTCCAAGAATCTTATACTCGACTAATTTTTTTTGCAGTGTGGCTGCTCCATCTAAGATACCAGAATCAGCAATGCCCTTAACCAAAGATTCATAAATTGATTTACTTGGCTTAGCACAACTTGATACCATCATATCCAAGACCTCAATAGCTGAATCCAACTGTTGATTCCTGCATAATGCTTGTATCAAAACAGTGTAAGTAGATCCCCTAATCCTGAAATTGATCCTGAACATCTCCTTCAACATTTGCATGGCCTCCTTCACCATATCTTTCTTGCAAAACCCTACTACCAGTGATCCATATGTGATGTCATCCGGCGTGATACCATCACCAATCATTTCATCAAACACCACCATTGCTTTCATTATCTCACCATTCCTTGAAAATCCATCAATTAATATGTTATAAGAGATCAGAACCAAACTAATATCATTTTCTCTCATATAGTGAATCACATCTAAAGCCTCCTGCGTCATATTTTCTTTACACATTGCTCCAAGAAGAGTATTATACGTGATTATATCAGGACAGCATCCCTCAGATACCATATTCTCGAGGATATCTATGGCCTGATCTAGTAGCTGATGTTTGCACAAATTATTGATCAAGATATTGTAAGTAACAACTGATGGACGATAAGAAGCTTGCTTCATTACTGATAGAACATGATCTGCTTCAACCCATTTACCTTGGCTGCAGAGACAATGAAGCAAAGTATTATATGTGATTGAATTTGGCTCCAAACCATACTGTAAAAGAGCTTCCATAACAATCATTGCATCCTCAAATTTCCCCTCTTTACATATCACATTTAAAAGAGAGTTATAAGATACTATATCTGGATGGCAACCTTCTAGTGACATATCACCTAAAACCTCCATGGCTCTGGAAACCCCACAATGTTTGCAAACGAGTTCAAGAAGCACTGTGTAAGATATTAGATATGGAGGATAACCTTTTCTCAAATGACTTCTCCAAAACCAAATAGCTTCCTCATACCTTCCTTCATTAAACATGCACCTGAACAATGTATTGAAAGTTATGACATCTGGAGGACAACCAGTAAAACTCATATCTTCAACAAGATTAATGGCAGAAGCGAGTTGCCCTCTCTTGCAATACCCACCAATCAATTTGTTGTAAGTGATGATATCAGGGATTCCACCTGACATAATCATGACTTTTAGAACTTTGCAAGCTTTCTCCACTCTTTCGGCATTCACTAATCCTCTGATCAGATTTGCACAGCACTCAAAGTCAGGGATCTGCCCATATCGTGCCATGATATCAATAAGACGGCAGGCTTCAATCAGCTTACCGTTCTGACAATAGTGACATAAAATGTTGTTGTTGGATTCCTCATTGTAGTTTAAAAAATAACCATCAGGAGAAAATGCAGTTCCATTCTTCTTCATAAAGCGCATAGCTTTGGAAGCAATAACTTTTCCAAAACTGTTATAGTTGACTTTATTCCCATTATTTACCTCTGAGTAAATAATATTCTCCTGTGGAGAAACATGAACAACAGCCTGGGGGGTAACAACAATTTCCTGCTTTATGGAGGGTTCGCTTCTGGGATTATCAAGGTTCGGGTGATTATTCATGTAAACTGCAGCAGATGGCCTAAACAAAAGGCGTCTCGAACTATGATCATGCTTTGAGAAAGATGTGAGTGAATGAATTCCTTGGAAACAGTGAAAATCGCTTCTAATAGACATGAAGCAGCTACTCTCTCTTCCAATGGAGTTTAATTAAGTAAAAAAGAACTCAAATTAACGATGAAAGGAATGAGAATGCATGCACTAGCATGCATGGCGAAGCGGCAATAACAACACCCTCAAGCACTGCATTGTGTAAACATGGATAATTATAACAATCCCAAGCTGAAAAAGAAAAATTCAAATGCATAATAAATTGAAGAAAACATGAAAAAACAAATTGGATGCATAAAAGGACTAACATCAAGACAGTAAGATGGTCGAATTAAAAAAATTACTGCATATGTAAGCCAGAGAAGAACTCTCAATCTTTTGCACAAGAAAACGCTTATGCAATTAAATGAAGAAAAAATAAAAAACAACTAAAGGGAGGAGGAATGAAAGATTATCTCTTACCAGTTTACAGAATTTGCGTCCTTAAAACAGAAAAAACTGAAATGACGGCTAAAAAGAGGACTAAGGGATGTTAATTGAAGAATTGAACCCTAGGGTGGCGTATCTCTATCTCTCATATTAGAAATTTCTTGGTTCTTGACTTCCGAGACTGCGAGGAGCAGGACGAACCAAGTAGGGTTTGTTCTGCGCCTGCGGCTTATCGCTACCAATCCGCCCTAGCGTTCCCACCGCCACGTCGGCATTAGCAGCCTTAGGAGTGAAAAATTATTTGGCGGGGACTTATGATGTAACCCTACATTTAGACTCCAATAAAATATCATTACGTAACGCCCTAACAATTTGACGATCCGACTCGATGAAATCTTAATAATTAGCACGTGTTTTTCAACTTATCGAGTAGCATGACGACCCGACCCGGGCCAGACACGAAAATTGAAAAGAAACGTGCTAATTTCTAGGGTTTGTTATATTTGCGGACTATTTTTGCCACCAGAGATATGATTTTTCCTAAGAAGATAGCTGAGAAAGAAAAGAGAGGAAGAGGCTATGAAAAATAAAAACCGATTTGGAAGACATCAACTCCTACAAGATGGAAGGCATTATGTAAGAGATGCAAAACATTTAGGAAGGCTTACCGCAATGAACCACGGGTGATAAGTCAGAGATATTATCGGAAAATTTTAAACTCCAAAGAGGTTTTATTATATTTCATTTGAAAATGTAAAGATTTTAATGGCTTCTTTGAACTTATATTGCTCTACACATGCTTAGATGCAAGTTTAGATTCTGGGTGCAAGTCCAGAAAAATATATAATTTGATATGTATTATTGTTGTGTATTACCGCTTCTATGTACCTCTGTGTACAGCTTTTATGTACCTCTATGTTCTTCTTTTGTGTACCGTTTCTGTGTATCTATGTGTACCGCTTCTATGTACCTATGTATACCGCTAATTTTTTTGTAATATCATATTTTTATCAGAATATTAAACATGTTTTTTTCTTGTGCACAAGATTTTTATAACTATGAGAAGGAAGCGTATGATATGTATTTTCACTATGTTCATAATCTTGGTGTTAGTGTTTGCAAAGAACATCACAGTTTTTGGCCTAATTCGAGAAACATAAAATCGATGGACTTTGTCTTTTTGAAACCTGGATTTAAGAAGGGTATTGACTAATATTCTAAATCAAAATAACAAAATCAAACTAGTTGTCTTGCTATGAGATTTTTAGTGGATAAAGATGGAGTTTCAATGATGCAAAAATGCATAGAGAGATGCAATCACAAATTAACTAGGCTGAAAGATCAACATCTTCTTAGATCATGTAGGAATATTAGTGATGAGAAAGCATCAGTTCTTAAATCAATGACAAAAGTTGGGATAAGAACCGTTGATGCATTTACTTGCCTAGCCGATGAAGTTGGAGGTGTAGAAAATGTAGGATTCTTTAAAAGGGAGGCATAAAACTACATTTAGAAAGAGAAAAGAACGAAGATTAAGTATGGGGACACCAATTCCCTAATTGAACTATTTAAAGAAAGACTAGTTGAGATAACATATTTGCATGAGACGTCCAAACTAACGAGGATGATAGATTATTGTGTTTTTTTTTTTTTTTTTTGGTTGATGGTTTGGGGTGAATAAATTATTACTGCTTTGGAGATGTGATAATTATTTATACTAGTAATAGACTTAAAAATATAATTTAGCTTGTGCATCCTTTATTAGAGTTAACAATCATTAGTAGAATATTCTGTTAGGGATGCCATTTTTATCGGAGGAGACTATTGAATCATTTATCTGATTATTTAGAACTTTTTACTAGTAATATATGATAAACAACTCATAACAATATTTATTGATCAGGATCATGCAATAGCTAGGGCAATAAAAATTGCATTACCTCAGCACATCACAGGTTGTGCCAATGGCACATCAGCAAGAAGGCTCTATCTAAGGTGTGGTGCTTCAATAGCAACATCAAAGTCAAAGGCCTTTTTTATAGATGTTTAAGCCAGTGTGATACTGATGAGGTGATCGAGAGGTGTTTGAGAAAACCTAGGTTGAAATGATCACTAAAGGGTTCATCCAAAGTCATGACTAGTTGAAGGAGCTTTATAGAATTAGAAATAAGTTATCAACAATATTTGATAAGAATCATTTTAATCTTAACATTCTTTCAACACAGCATAGCGAGTCCACTAACAATGTGTGCCATGACAATTTCAAGCCAACAAGTTTCATAACTAATTATTTTATGGGCTTAAAGAATGTGATGATAGCTAGGCATCAAAATGAACATGATAAAGATTTTATATGCAGCCAGTGCGAGATAGTACATTTAATAAAAAAATAACCCAATACTAAAATAATCTGCCCAATTTTATTCAAGAAAATTGTATAGATTTATTTAAGAAGAGTTTTTAAATGATGTGGGTGGAATGTGTATAGATCACACGTCAAATGGCTCTATATTTTTTGTTAAAAGCATCAAGAAGATTGATTAGTCAAGCCATTGGATTATTCATTTTGATGTAAAAGAGGGTAGCATAAAATGCAACTGTGGGAAGCTCGACATGATGGGTTTGCTATATTCTCACTGCATGAAAAGTATGAGGTAGTTAGATATAATTAATGTTCCTTCAAAGTACCTTCTGTTGGGATGGTCAGCCGGAGCTAGGAAATATATTTATATTGGACGAATGTTCACATGTATGGGAAAGAAGGCAATCCCATCTCAGAAAGGATGTAGTGGTATGATATTCAGGAATCATCTTAGCAGATTTGCATATCAAATTAGCATACAAGTAGAGGGAAATGAGGAAGCAGAATATTATATATTGGTTACAATGACTGACATGGCTAAAAAATGTTGACTTGATCTTGGATGAAAAGAAAAAGAACCACATGTTTGTTAGCAACACAGGTGGTGATTTTAAATTGATAGACCCACTCAAGTACATGCCTAAAGGCATCTCTAATTTAAGATTGCAGAGTAACTGGTAGATAAAAAAATGTAAAAAAAAAAGAAGAAAGAAACTTGTAGAATAGGCCACTACAACAAAATAGTATATACCCAAAGAACCAGTAAGGTGTTTTCAAATATACTAAAATTCTTCACAAATTAACATATTCTTAGTAGATCAAAGGCCTAGCCGACAACAAAATATTTATGAATGGTGAAGGGAATAATTTAATCAAAGAAATATGGATAATGCATAATTATTTCAATTTATAATTTTAATGTATAGAATAAAATTTCATTATGTATTTCATATATTCATTATAAAATTACATTGTGTATCTTATTATTCATTTATAAATTCATTATAAAATTTCATTGTAAAACTTCACTTTGTACTACTTTATTTAGGGTACCACTGTGTATCGCTATAGTGTACCTCTGTGTACCGCTATATACTGATGTGTACTACTTCTCAGTATCGTTGTGTACTATTATGTACCACTATATATCACTATTTATGGTGGGTAGTTGTAACAGTTCAGTTATTTAAGCAGGGTTTTTGTAACATTTTATGGTGGCTGGTTGTATCTTTACTGCTATTTAAGATGGGTAGTTGTAGTATTTATGTTATTTAAGGTGTATCACCAATTCTCTCCATCATATGTGTACCTTTGTAAGCTTTTCAATTATGCTTTATCAATTGTATTGACCTGAGATGTGTAAATCTCTAGGTATGCCGACAAAAGACTTCATCGACATTGCCACCAACAGGATGCATGAATATGTATGTCAAAGTGTTCTGATAGTCCACTTGAGCAACAAGCAAGGGAAAATGAAATATTTAGATATTGTGTGTACACATGGCATAAATGTTGTGATTATGTACTCCATATTTCATATGGAGAGACAATGGGTGTTGAGGGCAATAAAACATGAGATTGTCTTAATGCTAGAGGTTGTAGATGTGTGGAAAGTATTTTTTTTTAAAACATTACCACCTAGTTAGTGTTCACTTCCTTCAAATGTGTTTTCATGATCTCTGACGTAACAGAGGCGATTGTCGCACTTCCAATTTAGTAGATAGGATAACTTGTGATGTAGATAATATCATTCTTTATCATTCTTAGGATCCAACCGAGGATGCATTTTTTTGTAAACTTGTATGATCAAGTATTGAAGAAGTTGGTGTGTGGAGGTAAACAGAAGAAGTTGCTAAACCTAGCTGATTCATAAGATTTACAGTTCGAGTTGATGGAAAGGTTTGGATTTTATCTAATACAAACTTAATTCCAATAACATGTGCGCCAGCACTTAAAGAGCAGTTTCAATTATAGAAGTTGAGCTCAAGCATCCCTTCCTCAACTATAGAACTTGAGCTCTAGAGCATCCCTTACTCAGCTGCAAAATTTAAACTTTTACAACTTGAGCTCTTGAGCATCCCTTACAAATCATAATTCTAGGTTAGGTTTACTGAACCTAAGGATCTTCCATCATTGATAATTAATTTAGTAAAATCATAAATTTTAAGTAGGATTTTAAATTTTGATTTTTGAACTAATTGTACTGTACGATCTCAATCATACTGTACAAAAATTTAAAATCTTACTAAAATTAACTCCCACAATTAGTCAATCAAATCATGAATTAATTAATGATATCTAATTATATAGTACATTGATCGTACCATGCAATTAGCATAGACAAAATATGACCATCCAAGAGTTCATACCAAACAAAATATAATTTTTGAATTAATAATACTATATGGTTTTCATATCATACTAGATGACTTATTTGAAATGAACTAATAACATTGTACAAAGTGAGTAGTATGGGATGATTAACATAGATGAATTTCTATGTCCCAGGAATTGTTTCGTACGAATTGAGGAAATAGAACAAATCGTACTGTATAATCTATCGATCGTACTATATGACATGTTCATAAAATTTGAATAGTTCATTTTGAATGACTGTTCACATCGTACTACCGGGACTAGTTTTGAACTGATCATATTATATGAACATGAATCGTAATGTATGAATAATGATAGCTAACTTTAATTTTTAGGGTTTCTTGAAGCTTATTATAAAAGCTATGTTTTAAGTTTCTCTTTATAGTCAAGGAGAGCAATGTGTGACTGAAGGAGGAATTTTGAGAGAGGAGCTTTTAAGAAAAAATTAAGGTTTGTGAGAGGAATGAGAAAGTGAGATTGAGCATTGAGTGAGAAGTAGTGTGAGGGGATTACACGGTTGCTCCGGGCTAGCTGAACACTTGCTCCTCCTATGGCCTTGGTGAGTCATTTGGAAGCTCTCTAAGGAGTGAGGCTTCTTAATCTAGTCCTCGAGGTTCTCTACCTTCTCCAAGAGGGAGAAAAATGAGTTGAGGTTCTCTGTCTTTTCTAGGAGGGAGAAAAAGGAGTCAATATTCTTTACCTGTGAAAGGAGCTTCGGTCCTATGTTACACTAGGTTGGTGGAAGAGAGTTTGTAAATTCTTCTCTGCCTTACTATGGGGGAAAAAGAAGAGTCACTTGGTGTTAGTGCAATACTAGAGTGGAGGACTCCGGAGAGTGGACGTAGGTTAAAGTTGATCGAACCACTATAAAAGTCTCTAGTGTGCTTTTTTTGCACTTTTATATTTCCTGTATTTTAATTTTTATTATAACTTCTTGGTGAATATCTGAGATTAATATTCTACTGTGTAATTAGAATTACATCGTCATTGTTGAAATTATTATTAATTTGTTAGCTTCCGCATTGGGTAACTACATTACTTATTTTAAAGTTCTAAAAAATCAAAAAAATAATATTCCAGCTTTTTTTAAAATACTAATTCACCCCCCCCCCCCTCTTGGCACATCTCGAATTTTCAAGTGGTATCAGAGCAGGGTCTCAAAAATAGTATTTTAGAAAACCTTGAGAAAAATAATCATGACACATTTTTCAAAATCATAACACTGCGGAGTGTTATTCAATAACTCGTCCACCTTTATTTGATAACATCTCATTCAATTTATGGAAAATTTACATGTTTACATTTTCGTAATCCATTGATTATAGAATTTAAAATATGATTTAAACTGGTTATTCACTTCTATCTCATATAGTTAATGATGTTAAAATTAAAATTTCCTTTACTAAATGGAGTTACGAGGATAGAGAACTCGTGTAATTAAATGCTAAGTGCTTAAATTATTTTTTTTGTGCTTTAAAATCTGAGGATTATATGCGAGATTTCATATGCACTATGTGGAAGGAAATATGGGATAGGTTGTGTATCACCTATGAGAAAACTAGTGAAGTTAAATAGTCTAGGCTAAACACACTTTTGCATGACTATTAGTGGTGTCAATATTTGACACGAAACAAAAACCCGACCCGAACCCGACCCAAAAATTTTGGGTTTGACCCGACTCGTTTCTAAACCGGGTCGGGTTCGGGTTCCCAAATTCGACCCATTTAAAAAATAGAACGGGTTTGGGTTGACTTGACAGATTACCGGGTCAACTCGGAAACCCATTTAAAACGTCTGCCCGGCGGCCCGCGTGTGGACCTCCGAAAGAGCACCGCGCGAACGGGCAGATTGAAAGGGACAGATTGGATCGTGCATACGACAGACCATTGAGGATAGAGGCTTTCACCAACACATCTCGATGGGTAGTAATATACATGACCAAATCACGGGTTTCCCCCATCCGATACAAGAGCTCGAATGGGGTTTAGTAGATGTGGGACCGAGTTTCCCACGGGCGTAAGCCCTCGTGGTTAATTACATCCCAGGTCGGAGCCTGAGAAAACTCTCGATTAAGGATTATACATTATCCTTTCCTAAAATGGGATCGACACAAGGGTATAGACTAGGAAATCCTACTCAAAGGGAAGAAAGGTCCGAAGGGGCTGAATCAACATGCATGGCTCATACCAGCATTCGGAGGCTCTAGGGTATTAAAGAGAAACTGGAGAAAATCAAAGTCAAACATCCGATCACATGCGTGAGAGAAGGATGGAGGTGGCGTCATCCTGTAATGCGGATAAGTAGGATTTAGGGTCCCTGAAAAGAAGGGACCTACCTACTATTTAAGGCCTACTACGAGACCGAATGTAGTAGCCTCGAATCCTAAATCTAGGTTGGACTTAGTGTTCGACACACACTAAGACCAGTGTCCTAGCTAATGCGATGCAAAGATCTGGACTTATCCCGGCCTGGATGGGGGAGCCAGCTAACCACCTAGTCATTTTAAAACCATGCAATTAAGTCAGTTATGAAAGATAGATGTGTGGTACAGTTATTGGAAGTAGGACCGACATCTAGAGAATTTACTAAGTGGTCCTGGACTTATGTTGGGTGAATGCCCCTGGCTAATGCAATTAAATGTTAATTAAATTGATTTCTAATGCAATGCATGCTAGTTGAAATGTCAGCTCATGAATGTTATAGAAGTTTAAAAACAGGCTTATAGAAAATAAATTTTTAGAAAAGACTGAGTCTCCCTAGGTCCGGCACTTCATCCTCATAGGCCAGATTATCCGAACTCTACCCGCAGGCAAGGAGATGTCTTATAACAAGGAAAGAAATATGCAGTAATATGCATGCGACCCCGGACGATTCCGGCAATTCCCTAGGTGCATTAAGTTTCTATGTTATTAAAAACTTAAATATTAAATTTTGGTTATGAGTATAAAAGATTTTGTAGTCCTTAAAGAGCCTAATACGATCCATGCGAAAATAAAGACGACATGCAAGAAAGAAACCTTGAAAAAGCAGATATTTCTAAGCGCAATCAGGTAAACACATCAATATAAATCAAACTAATCAAGTAAATGTCCATAGGCCAACTGCCCTTTAATTACAACCCAGGGTATGTAGAAAAGTAAAGTGACCGGGCACCACTGCCAACAACCCGAGTTTCTAAGCCTATGACAGACGCCAACAACTTTGAGTGGGATATTAGGTCTTCAATCTTCAATATCTTCAGTCTCCTGGGTATCCTCTCCTTGGACTCATTGGATCACTCCTCCTTGGACTCCTTGGATCCGTCGTGGCTTGAATATCCAAATGAATAGACAATTCCCCCCCAGTAGGGGTGTATTGCCTTTTCTCTTTGGATATCTAAAGCCATCCAGCTCGATCTTCCAAATGGAAGAAGACTCTCCCCTTGGGGATGCCTTCTTCTTTTAGAATTCGAGCTGGATAAGAATATCCCAACTCAAAAGTTGTTTTCACAACTCTTAACAATTATTACAAATATTACATTAATTGAAAAGCAGAAAAATCTAAAAGGACCTGCATGGTTATCCTAATAAAAATCTCAAGCAGTTCATATATATAAAAAAAATGCTAACACCATTGATCCTGTGCCAAGCCATGCTCTTAATTATGAGGGCTAGGCAGCTCCATCTGTGCAGTTATAATTATTAATTTTAGCCCTCATTTTTATTTAGAGGGAGCTGAGCAAGTACCTGCATAAAACACATTATTAGAAATCATGACATTGCTCCCCCATTTTATCAGCATGAGCATGGCCACCTGCACGGAAGAACAGTATATATATAGCGCTCCTAACCTATGGGTAAGTCTAACGCTCACATCCAGAGTGCAGAAAGAGTAAGCAAACACACAAATCATTTTTCAAACAGCATGCAGTGAAAACCATGGAAAGCTCCGGCACACAGCAGAAAAGTAAAACCCAGCGGCCTAACCTAGATCTAGAAGTGGTGCCCTAGCAAACCATTCTATGTGTGTGTAAGGCTAGTGTGGTTTGGATAGATCCTAAGTGGGGTAGTTAGTTAAAATTGTCTAAAGTTCAAATTTGTTGAAGGCCAAAAAAAGAAATTTTTGTTGAAATTCAAATATTAGTGAATTGGGGTGCGTTTTAGTTAATATAGTTTGTTGATCAATTTTAGGAACTTAGGGTGATGATATTTGAAGTTAAAGTTATATTAGCCAATTTTGGAAAGTTCTAGGTCATTCTAGGAACTAGACTAAGGGTCCAAAAGATCACTATGGTAAAAAGGCTAAGTATGGATCTCCTATCACCTTAGGAAAATACTAGACCTTAATACGAGTAGTTAGACAGGTAGTAGGCTGAAATCGGAGTTCTCTAGGCAAAGTTATGAATTTTCTAAGTTTTGGGCTCTAAATGAACTATGGTTGACTAAAATGTTGACTTTCTAATCTAGGTCAATTTTTGGAATCCTAAAATTTTCAATAAATACTATGCCCTAATTGGAGTCTAATGCAAGTGAGTTTGCCTAATTTTAAGTTTTCTACAATTAGTTATGGATTTTCTAAGATTGGGGTATTTATGGGAATTTCTAGATTTCCTAACAAAGGGCATTTTTTACTGTTTTGCTCCAAACAAGCTCCAAACTGATTGGAATCACTCCCAAAGATCATGAATGACCTAAGAAAGTGTTCCCAAGTGTTTTGAGAAAATTTGGAATTTTTAATAATTTTTAATAATTTATCAGGGGCAAAAAGGTAATTTCCACCTATGGTCAAATTAGGGGTCAACCTGAAGTCAAACTAGGGAGCCCTATTTATCTAAGGTCAAGGATCAAATTCTGGTCAGTTTGAGGTATGGTGGGTAATTTTCTGACCTAATATGTATTTATTGCATTTTTCGGAAGGTCTCGGGGCCTTATTTAGCAGATTAATTATGGTTGGTTAGCTAAGGGATCTAACAAGCCCTAAAAAAAAACCTAGAAAATTCAGGGAGGTTTATGATGTCACTAAGTTTAAATGTTGGAGTTTTGGTGTCAATCAGTGATCTATCCTAGCTCCTAGAAAACTTCTAAGTTCGCTAGACGGGTCCTTAATTATTGTCCTTAAGGTGTCACTACGTTATATGGGTTTAAACTGAAGTTCATACTAACCCTCAAGGTAGTAAATGCATGGAGTACATAAACAAAATAAACACGCCATGTCCTTAAATCTAGGAGAGCCTAGACTAAGTGCTTGTGGTGCGACGACCTACACATGCAATCTACGAAAGATAAAAAAGTAAAGACACCTAAAGAGATGATTAGTGAATGATTGGGACTCAACCATTCACTAACCCACTCCCCCATGATTGCTCTTCACACATAAGATCCATGTCTAAAATTTCATACGATAGCGGGTCTCCCAAAGTTAGAATTTAGGTATAAGTAGTTTTAAAATAATTTAAAAGTACTTATAGATATAAATATATTTTTGGAAAATAAAATAATTGAAAATAATTCAATTCATAATACATAAGTATAAGGAAACCCGCTGACCATCCAATCGAGGTTTCAAAATAGTTTGAAAATAATTTTTAGTTTAAAAATAATTAGTATGATAATTAATTTAAATAATATTAAAATAATTGAATCATAGGATAAAACAGAAAACAGTCAAGACAGCCAAAATCAAGGGATGAAAATGGTTCCAAAACATAAAGCTCGTCTTGCTGAAAAGAACGAGGGGTCGCGCATCGAAATCCGACTTAAAACGACGAAGATATGGTTTTTCGAAATTTAAACACAATAAAATAATATTTTTAAATAGTGTTGTTTTACTGTTTTGGACATATCAGAAATTCTAAACAGAATTTTCACCCAAAAGTGATTTCAAACGGTACAGAATTTCAGATACACCCAAAACAAGGTGCTGTGCACAAAAATTCGACTAAAAATGAGAAAGTTACGCGACTTCGAAGTTCATAGACAATAATTAAATAATTTTAAAATAGTAAAGCTGGCTGTTTTGAAAACAGTTGCACACAGACCCAAAAATTTCAAGTAACACTTGTTCCAGAATGTGCAGAATCTAAATACGTTCAAAACAAGACGTTGTGCGTTAAAATCGGGCTTAAAACGAAGAAGTTATGCATTTTGGAAGATTAATTCAATAAAGGGATAGTTAAAAAAAATAATTATAGAAAATAGTAATAAATAATTAAAAATAATCTCAGAATAATTAAATAATGGTTATAATAATAAATAAGACCATAAAAAAAAAATATTAGAATATTAATGAATATGGTAAAAAAAAATGATTTAAATAAATAATTATCATAATTATATTAGGAAATATATATATATATATATATTATTCTAATAAATATTAATAATAGTAATGATTATAAAATAAAACTTAAACAGTAAAATAATAACCTAAACTAATAATAATTAATATAAATAATTATTAAATAATAACATAATAATAATTTTATTAAAATAATAATTTAAATAAAAAACAAAAATATGGTCCATGGGATTCGGTGCGGGACACATGGCGGTAGCGGATTCGCTCCGCGGTTTTCGGCGCAATCATTGCCAATGATTGCGCCATCGCGCAATCATTGGTAATGATTGCCGCGGCGCGGGATTCAGCGCCGAACACTTAACCACGTCGGCACTCGATCCCGACCGTCCGATTCGCGCGGTTTGGATGGACGTCCCAGATCGCTCCACGTGGCCCGCGGAACTGCAGGGCTAACGCCCGCGGTCCATCTAGACCGCGGAATGCTCCGATCACGACCGTCGATCGCGCGATCGACGGGTGAGATCTGCCCTGGCTGCTCCAAACCGAACCCGAAACCCTAAATCTAAAATTGCTTCGTTCTCTCTCGATACTCAACCAAATCTCGCGAATTTTTAAACATAGAACCTAGACATGAACAGAAATCTTGGGGGACCATTTGTTTGGATTATAAACGGCTTTTAGAAAAGCTATTTCAATCTAAGTGTTTTGGACTATCCTAAGAGATTTTAAGATATTTTACCGTTGGATCTTCAAATCTTTGACACGGTTGAGCTTGTAGACTGTCCTCGTAAGTTTTCCTTCTTGAATCCTCGATCAAACGAGCTACGGATCGGCTGGATCGAAACTTCGAACTTTCAAGCCTTTGGATCGCCGGAATCTCGCCGCCGGCGAGCTTTTACCGTCGGGATTCGATGGGGGAAGGTCGAGGGAAGACGTGGGAGCTCTCACAGAAAACCTCAAGGCCTAAGAAGGTCTTCCCCAAGAGCAATTGTGAAAAGATCCTTAATTGGATTTAATTTCTCCTATTTAAGCGCCCTAGACCTAAAGTAAAAGGCCAAGATTAAATCAGGGGTTAATTAGGAGGGAAAACCAGCTTAGGAGGCCGTGGTTTGTATTTGAAATTGATTGTAAATCAATTGGGCATTAATTTGGGTATTAATGGGCTCTTAATGGGTTATTTTTAACCCATTATGACTTGGGTTGACCAAGTCAAGGGTTGACTTGGTCAACCTAGTCAGTTGGGTCTATGGGGAGGAGGCTCGAGCTCGAGAAAGGGTTTAAAATGATTTAAAATTGATTTGAGCTCTTAATGGGCTAGGTTGTCAACCCTGGTTGACTTGGTCAACCGGGTTGACCCAGGGTCCAAGTCCAGGCTCAACAGACTCGACTCGACTCACTGAACCCATCGGAGAGGGTCTTGGGGTCGAACTTGGTCAATTTGACCAAGTCAACCCTCCAGGCCCGGGTCTGGGCAAAATCGAGGTCAACAAACGGACCCCCAACAGGAGTGGCGAACAACTAGTGAACCGCTCGTGTTGGCGTTGACCGACTAAGCCACAGAAAGGTAGAGTGAAAATCACAAGGGAAAGAATATCAAACGGATGGTGGAAAAAGAAAGAGATTCTTCTCCTGGCCTTGCCCCATAGTGGGGGCAGAGCTTAGGAAGGAAGAAACATAAGCAGCAGTGCACAAGTCCAGAATCACCGAAATGGTGAACTGGTAGTAGGGTCTTCTCCTAGCCTTATCCTTCGATAAGGGTAGAGCCAAGGATATAACCAACGGTAAAGATCACCTAAAAAGGTGGAAACAAAGTAAGGGGATTCTCCTATAGCCTTGCCCCGTAGCGAGGGCAGAGCAGAAAGGAGAATCAAAAGTGAAGATCATCACTGAGGTGAAAAAGGGTAGGGGGATTCTCTTCTGGCCTCACTCCGTAGCAGGAGCGGAGCCAAGAGAAGAATCAAAAGTAAGGTAGTGAGAGTAGACCGACTATTTGGCTGACCATATCGGGTCAGCAGAATAGAAGGTGGAAGGATCCCATATCCTCATGCCCATCTCGTAGCAGTGGACTGGGGTGACTCAGTATCTGCTTGACCAAATAAAGTCAGCAAACCAAAGAATCACGAAGCCTGGTGTCGGCCTAACCGGAACAAGACACTCAGGGAAAAAGGTGGCGATGAGTTCCTTGCAGGTGCTCTGCCAGGCCCTCTCTACCAAGTAAACCAACTCCCTGTCTGTTCATTTCAAACAACAGGATATAAGGTGAAAAGATCCCATCTCCTCCTGCCTATTTCAGGACAGTGGATTAGGGTGACTCAGTATTTGCCCGACCTACTCAAGGCGGCAAATAAAGGGAGTCACGAAGTCTGGTGCCTGTTTGATCAGAACAGGACACCCAGAGAAAAAGGCGAGGAGTTCCTACTAGGTGCTCTGTCAGGCCCTCTCTACCAAGTAAAACCAGCTACCCGTCTGACCGTATCTGGACAGCGGGGTGGAAAGTGAAAAGGATCCCGCCCCTCCTGATCCTTTCGGAACAGTGGATTGGGATGACTCGATACCTATGCCTGACCTCAGCAAAAGTAAAGAAGACACGAAGTGGAAGCCTACGTAGTCTTTTACAGAACATCCGAGTAAAGGGGTTGTTGAGGAATTGCGCCCCCCAGGGACTCTGTCGGGCTCACTCAACGGTAAAGTAAAACCAACTACCAGGCTGACCGCATCTGGACAGCGGGTAGAGGGTGAAAGGATCCCGCCCCTCCTGCTCCTTTCGGAACAGTGGATTGGGGTGGCCACTACTTCTGCCTGACCTCAGCAAGAAGCTCATGAACCACAAAATGGAAGCCTGCTTAGTCTTTTACAGGACATCTAAAGTAAAGGGTTGTTGAGGAATTGCGCCTCCCAGGGACTCTGTTGGGCTCACTCAACGGTAAAGTAAAACCAACTACCAGGCTGACCGCATCTGGACAGCGGGTAGAGGGTGAAAGGATCCCGCCCCTCCTGCTCTTTTCGGAACAGTGGATTGGGGTGGCCACTACTTCTGCCTGACCTCAGCAAGAAGCTCATGAACCATGAAATGGAAGCCTGCTTAGTCTTTTACAGGACATCCGAAGTAAAGGGTTATTGAGGAATTGCGCCTCCCAGGGACTCTGTCGGGCTCACTCAACGGTAAAGTAAAACCAACTACCAGGCTGACCGCATCTGGACAGCGGGTAGAGGGTGAAAGGATCCCGCCCCTCCTGCTCCTTTCGGAAAAGTGGATTGGGGTGGCCACTACTTCTGCCTGACCTCAGCAAGAAGCTCATGAACCACGAAATGGAAGCCTGCTTAGTCTTTTACAGGACATCCGAAGTAAAAGAAAGAAACATTGAGGAATTACGCCTCCCAGGGACTCTATCGGGCTCACTCAACGGGTAAGCTTCAACATCTGCTGTAGCCAGTGCGGTCTTGCAGATGAAGAAGGGCTCAATACCCACCCAGTCATTTCAACTGAGTGAATAAAAAGTCAGGCTCTGATGCCTGCCTGATCAGGACAGGGCAAACGAGAGCGTGGCGAGGAGTACCTGCCAGGTGCTCTGTCAGGTCCTCTCTACCAGGTAAACTCAACTATCTGTCTGTTCATTTCAAACAGCAGAATAGAAGGTCAAAAGTCACCTCGACATCAGCCCAACACGCATTTGTGTAGGGATGTGAGGGAAAAAGAGGTAAGTAAATGGGACAATTTTGAGGGCAGAGCCACCTAGGGAACCCTTTCTAGCAACCTGGTAACCACATGGTAGAGGACAAATCGTCGTGGCCATGAGTATCCAAATGCTGTCAGGATCTCCTAGAGAACCCTAACCCTACACAAGGGGGGAGAAGACATCAGAACGACATCCCTCCAGAAGGCTGGAAGAGATATACCCGCTGTAAAGTGTGTAAAGGGACGATCTCATTCCAAATGAGTAAAAAGAACTCGAGTAGCGAGGGGGCACCTCAACTACAGAAGGCAGGACTATGCCTGGTAAAAACAATCCTCAAAGAGGCTACAGTGGTGGACCCATACTAACTGATGGGAACCCTGTAAGAGGTAGAAACAAGATCAAAACATCCAAAGGACCTCTCCGGCATCTAGGAGTGGAGTCTCAATGGGGGAAACAAGTGGTGAAAGTATCTGAAAGAGCTAAATCTCATCTGGAGAATCAAAAGCTCAAGTAAAAGGTGATGGTAGCCGGCATCTAAGTCATGACGCCTTCTATCATCAAGTAAGGGCAAGAGGGCCAGAGTAGTGAGGGAGCACCCTCTCTACTGAGGGCAACAACTCTGAGTAAGTAAAACTTCACAGTGGTAACACCCACATGAACTAGTGGGATCATGTGAAAAGTGAAAGTGACCTCAACTCATTCATAAGACCAATCTGGCGACTGGGCCTAGTGTATGAATGGTGGGATAGGTCACGAAAAGGAGTAGGAGAACTGATCTTCTGCTAGAAGCTCAAAGTTCTCAAAGTAGTGATGTTGATATCCGAGGCAAGGCATACTTCATCACTACAAGAAAAATAGCTCTAGATAGTAAGGGGACGCACTCACTACCTGAGAATAGTAATCATAAACAAGAGTGAAGAATCATCAAGAGGGTCACAGTGGTAACACCTATCCTGATCAGATAGGACCGTGTGAGAAAGTAAAAAGCAACAAAGCAACATTCATAGAGCTACTTTAGCAGCTAAGAGTAGTGTATGAATGCTGAAAGAGAGTGAGTAAAGGAACTAGGGAGCTGATCTTCTACTAGAAAATCTGAGCTCTTGAGGATGCGATGCTAACACCTGAAAGAGGGTGTACTACATCACCACTAAGGAAATAACTCTAAGGTGACAAGGGAGCACACTTGACACCTAATCTGATAATCATGAGTGAGATCTATGATTATCATAAGACCACAGTGGTAACACCTACCCTAATCAGGTAGGACCCTGCGCGAAGTGAGGGTAACACTGCCACATTCATATGACTATTCTGGCAGCTCAGAGTAATTCATGAATGGGAGCTAGACTGCCAAAAGAGGGCAGCATGGGGCGATTTCTTCTCAGAAAGACCTAAGCCCAAAAAGTAGTGATGGTTACATCTCAAAACATAATGTACTACCTCACTAAAGAAGAAATACATTTAAAATCATATAAGTTAATCGACCAACTAAGTGGGAACTCGACCTTGAGGAGATCGTCAAAACACTCTTAAGGGAGGAGAAAGAGAAATTTTTGGGGAATTTGAGCTCTTAAAGAGTTTTACCGGGTTCCTCCTGCGACAAGGGCAACCGGATTTTTGTACTCCTAAGAGCTTCCCGTTTTTTTTTTTTTTTTTAGACCCTGATATATATTCGCCACATGAACAGAACTGGGAAATTTGTGCTTTTGGAGAATTTTACCGGGTTCCTCCTGCAACAAGGGAAACCGGTTTTGCTCTACTAAGAGCTCCCCTCCTTTATCACACATGAATTTTTAAATTAGGGGTATTGAATGGTTTTGATAACCCAGACCACATTCACCTCCTTTGAATGAACTGGGGAGCACAATCATATAGAAATATGATGTATAACTGAAATTATCATCAGGGTAGAGGATCAGCACTATCATATTTACCTAGCATGAGATGGTGTGGACCCTATAACCTGTCTCAAAAGAGTCTAAGCCAATGACTCTAACATCCTTGATCACATTCAACTCATATGAATGGACTAGGGGCTACATCTATCAGATCAGGACTGATATGAAAAAGAGAAACTCAATTTGGGATAGTGGATCTCCATCACCATACTTGACTGTCTTGGGGGTGGTGTGGACCCAGTATCACCTCTCAAAAAAAAACTAGACTCAAACTACTGGCTTTGATATCCCAGACCACACCTGGGGCGACAGGTGAAACTGGGGGACTAAGCCCTACAAAGGGGAGAACAAACTAAAAATTCTATGCGATAGCACCAACGTGATGGGTGCGCACAGACCAAAGTACAAAACATCCCTACGGCGTATTGGTGTATCACCTCTAAGGATGGCTTCATACTCTTCTAAGCAACGTCGCGTGGTAGAGGACAAATCGTCGTGGCCACGCAGACTGCTGGAAGGTAAAAGAGATTCTTTTAGGAGTTACATATACAGAGGGATATCTACAGGCGGTAGGGAGACTCCCCTGTGAAGTACTAGACTCAGGCATAGTACTTTTTCAAGTACTGTCCGTTGATGACAGGCATTGGGTGAACGCCATTTGCATCAACAAGTAGGTAGGCACCACCTTCATAAACTTGTTCTACAGCGAAGGGGCCTTCCCAAACAGGCTCAAACTTACCACATCGCCGACGGTGCGAGATGATAGGCCTACGCAAAACAAGAACTAACTCGCCTACCCGGAAAGCACGGGGTCTAACAAGGCGCTCGTAGTGTCGTATCATTCGAGCCTGACTTAGCTTAAGGTATTGATAAGCTCGTAAGAGAAGCTCATCTAAACCATCTAGCTCTTCCAACCTTAGTCGGGCATTATCTTCCTCAGATAGATTGTAACTAACTGCGACACGCAGTGAGGGGAGCTCGACCTCAAGTGGGATGACAGCTTCAGCCCCAAAAGCTAAAGCATATGGGGTGGACTGGGTAGGAGTACGGTAGGTAGTCCTATACGCCCATAATGCTTCAGGTAATTTATCGTGCCATTCTCTTTTATTTGCAACAAGGATTTTCCTTATCAATTGCACAAGAGTCTTATTAAATGCCTCTGCCAAGCCATTGGCTTTAGGGTAGTAAATCGACGAGTATCGCCAATTAATGTTATGACGGCGGGCAAATCTGACAATTTTGGTGCTTCTAAAGGAAGGGCCGTTATCTGAAATTATACGGCGCGGAACACCAAAGCGATAAACAACGTTATCGCGAAAGAAGCGCATCACATCTTCTGATTTAACTTCCTTAAGTGGGACAGCCTTTGCCCACTTAGAGAAATAATCAGTGGCGGCTAAAATGAACCTATGACCCTTAGAGGAAGGAGGGTCTATAGGACCCACCACATCCGTGCCCCAGCCCTCAAATGGCCAAGAAGAAACAGTAGGGTGCAACAGATTAGGGGGTTGGTGAATCACCGTGCCATGAATCTGGCACTGGTGGCATCTCTTAGCGTGCTCCATACAATCATGGATCATAGTCGGCTAGTAGTAGCCAAGGCGTTTAATTCTGCCTTTCATTTTAGGTCCAAACTGATGGGCACCACAAAGCCCTTCATGTATCTCGCTCATGACTCTTTTAGCCTCTTCTTTACTGAGGCATCTCAACCACATTTGGTCAAAAGAGCGTCGATATAGAGTTTCATTTATATAGGCGAATGATAAGGCTCTCTTTCTAATTTGAGCAGCGAGAGACTTATCATCTGGAAGCCTACCATGTTTCAAATACTCTATGAAGGGTTCTCTCCAATCTGACTCCTCATCCACGGTAAACACTGCAAGAGTCTGATTGGGAGTAGATAAGTCCGCGGGGCACAGAGCTTGACGATACTGGACAATAATAGGCACTGGATTTCCAGTAGGGTCAGCTAATTCTTTTGCTAACTTGGCCAATGCATCTGCTTTTTCATTTTCAGATTTAGGGACCTTGGCTAAAGTTACTTCTGGTATTAAGCTCAGGAGCTCCATTGCTTTATTATGATATGGAATGAGCTCAGGCTTAAGTATTTTGTAGACTCCAGCTACTTGATTGATTATCAGTTGGGAGTCACCAAAGATCTTCACCCGCGTAAGACTCATCTGAATGGCCAACTCTAACCCCAAAATCAGAGCTTCGTACTCAGCTTCATTATTAGTACGAGGTTCTGATAAACTATAGGAGTACCGTAGAGTATGACCATCAGGAGACACAAAAATCAGGCCTAATCCTACCCTAATTGTAGGAGTTTTATATGGACTTGAAGCTTTAACGGATGACGCACCGTCAAAGTAAAACTTTCAAGTAGGGGACTCCTGTTCATCCACACTCATAATGAATTCATCAGGTAGCTCATCGTTGAGTGGGGAATCAGCAGGGATCGGGTGATCGGCCAAAAAGTCAGCTAGAGCCTGTCCTTTGACGGCCCGCTGAGGAACAAAAGTAATATCAAATTGCAGTAGTATCATAGACCATCATGCTAGACGACCTGAAAGGGTCGGACGGGTCATCAGGTACTGCAATGGGTTGACTCGAGAGATCAGATTGATCTTATGTGATAGCATATAATGCCTAAGCTTCTGTACCGCGAAGATTAGGGCTAAACATTGCTTTTCTATCGCTGGGTACTTAAGCTCTACAGGTATTAGTCGCCTGCTGAGGTAGTACAAGGCATTCTCCTTGCCTTCCTCATTCTCTTGAGCCAACAATGCACCTAAAGACTCATCCAAGGCCGTAGTGTAGAGAATCAACGGCCTACCTGGGATAGGTGCAGCTAAAACAGGGGGGTTCATCAAGTAGCGCTTTATGCTCTCAAAGGCCTCCTGACAACTCTCATCCCAATGAAATCGGGCATCCTTCTTCACTAGTGTAGAGAAAAGATGACACCTACCAGAAAGATTGGAGATAAATCTCCGCAGGAAAGCTAGTTTACCCTGAAAGGATCTCAACTGGGTAAGACTCTTAGGAGGTTTTAAATCTACTATGGCCTTGATCATAGAGGGATCTATCTCAATGCCACGGTAGCGAACTATGAACCCTAAGAACTTTCCCGCATTGACTCCAAATGCGCATTTTAAAGGATTCATCTTTAAATCAAATTTGCGCAGACGTTCAAAAACGATTCGCAGATCTCTGAGGTGATCTTCGCGGACCTTGCTTTTGACGACTAGATCATCCACATAGCACTCAACTTCCTCATGTATCATCTCGTCAAAGATGACAGTCATGGCACGTTGATAGGTGGCCCCGGTATTCTTAAGACCGAAGGGCATCACCTTATAACAAAAGACACCTATAGGTGTCCAGAAAATAGTAAACTTCTCATCCTCGGGGTCCATCTTTATCTGATTGTAACCAGATGAACCATCCATGAATGAGAAGATGCTATGGGATGATGCTATATCTACCATAAGCTCTGGAATGGGGAGAGGAAAATCATCCTTAGGACATGCCTTGTTCAAATCACGGAAGTCGATATAGACTTGTATCTGTCCGCTCTTCTTCCGGACTGGAACAATGTTGGCAAGCAATGTTGGGTACTTCTCTTCCCTAATGAAACCAGCTTCTATAAGCTTCTTGGTTTCAGCGATCACCTGTTGTTCAATTTCCAACCTCATCCTACGAGGTGCTTGTTTAACAGGGACTGCTTCAGGCTTAATGGCTAACTTATGGACTGCTACCTCTGGATTTAGACCAAGCATCTCGGTGTAGTTCCAGGCAAAACAGTCTCTAAACTCCGATAGTAACTTGATGTATTCTTGAGCCTCTGAATCAGACAATAGGGCACTATGAAAAATAGGCCTAGGGTCTGACTCAGTGCCTAAGTTTACCTCACGTAGTTCGTCCATGGCTGAAGTAGCGCCATCTTCAAACTCTTGTGGAGTATCAAGTATTCTATCATCGCCACTATCCGGGTCTTCTTCGTCGGTAAGAGAAACGACTGGATAAGCGTGGGAAATGACACGAATGCTGGCATCACTTGACTGATTTAACCCCATATAACCTACGCCTCCTAGACCTTGGGGGAAATCGGTCCGCCAAACTCGGGCCTGCTGCAGAGCTTCTTCGTCGGGCCAAGTGGAACGAACGAGACCCCGCTCAATAAAGCTCTCTACAGCAGGTGAAAAGTAACGAGGGGCACTCCTGACCTCTATATCCATAGCGGTCTCCTCTAGATCATGTCTCACAGGACCCAGTGGTGCACCTATACTACGGGATACAGAGGGACATTCCCTAGGTCGGGCTGGCCCAAATGTATCATACAAGCGAGGTATGGGGTTGTGGCTACCCCAAATTATGTCAGTGTCATAAACTACAGGAGTGCCAGAAGATCTCTGACTGGAATCCCCAACTCCTATCCCGCGTATCTGATGGGGGGGGAGGTTGTCTGGTAGTAGTTTGACGTCGGAAGTCTTCTTCCTCGTCTGAGCTAATATCAATAACCAATCCACCTTCAGGTATCAAATAGCTACAAAGAGTAGGTAGTGAATCATAGCCTACGGAATAGGGAGGTGGTGAAGTGACCGGACGCTGAAGAACATCGATTATTTCATCGTCGGAAGAGTCGGACTCTACAGTCAAAGAAGAAGTGTAAAGGTTAAGGGGAGGAGGTGTACGAGTGTTTTGATTCTGCGGCTCGCGGATCGCAACTCTACCTCTTCCTCTACCTCTACCTCCCCTACCTCTACTAGGGGGAACGTCGTGCCTCACTGCAAGCTGAGAGGGATCTCCATCAGAATGGGCAGTGGGAACACCTAGCTCGATACCAACCTGTGATGGACCCTGTACTGACGATTGTATAGGACCCTGTGCAGGTGGCTGTGTAGGACCCTGTACAACAATATCAGGTATCACTGGGGACTGAGCAGGTGGAGCTCTACGAGTCTTCCGAGGCACGTAGTACTCGGCGTCATCGTACATAGAGATCTCATGTACGGAAAAGGGCTGGGTATCTCCAGGAATGGTATACTCAACATCATTCCTCAAAAACTTCATACATTGGTGCAAGGTAGAGGGCACAATTCCATACTCATGGATCCAAGGCCTTCCTAAGAGAGCCTTGTATGAAGTATCAACCTCAATCACATGAAACTTTGCCTCCGTTAGAAAATTTCCAAATTTTAGAGGCAGGGTAATAGACTCTAGAGCTCGCTGGCCTTGGTCATTGAAGCCTTTCAACATGATCTTGTCGGAAGTGAGCTTCAAATGACCTTGGGAGAGGCTCTTCAAAGTCTCATGGGTTAGTATGTTTACTGAAGCCTCTTGATCTATGAGGACCCTATTCAGCTCATAACCATTGACTTCAGCAGTGACATACAAGGGACGATTGTGCTCAGTGGTCCCTAACAGGAGGTCACGACTAGAGAAAGTGATGCATGACATGTTGTACAAATGCCATGCCCCATCATCAGGGTCGGAAGTAAAGAATGCCTGGTAGGTCTCTGGTTCAAGCAGAGCTTTTACCAGTGTCTCTCTCAAGTCGGGTGATAGCATCAAAGCATCATAGACACTAAGAAGGGAAGGAATTTTCCTTAGGTGAGCCAACACATTGTAATCAACTTCCAGCTGAGGGCCTTTCCCTTTCTCCTTAGGCTGCTCCTGGGAGGAAGGGATAGGATCATCCTGCTGGGTAATGATATTCTTATCTTTTGTATTTTTAGCCAACCTGGGTGGAAGGACCTTCCCTGAACGCAGATGAACTTCCTGTATTGAGTTGTCCTCAATAGGAGGTTCCTCTGGTTCAGTGGTGGTGGCAGGTGTTGGTTCTAAGGAAATTAGTGAGAGTGGGTTCTCGGATTCATCCTCTGAATCCATGTAACATCCACCCTCTGATATTGTAAAAACAGGTTCTTCATCAGACTCAAACTCATCATTAGAATCATCCATATTATAAGAAACATGTAGTACTGAGGAAGAGCGAGTGCTGGAAGAAGAAGAACTAGGAGTAACAGTAGAAACATAAGTAGAAGGTACAGAAGACCAAAAGTACTCAGAATCGTCTTCTATTTTTATTTCCTCATCAAATGAAGGGAGAACAAAGTCCTTTAGCGTAAGTGCTGGAAGGAACCCTGTCTTCCCCTCTGCAGTTACAACATACTTTTCTCTTTCATACATTTTTTTATTACATCCAGAAGAAGAAAAAGTAGAAGAGGAAATGTGCTTATCTAGCACTACAACAGAAGGAGAAGAAGAAGAAGAAAGTGCTGGAGTGGTAACTGCAGCGGCAACTGTCGACTTGGCCTGAGGTGGCCTACTCTCAACTGCCTCTGAGCTCTGAACTGCTCTGTCTATCATCCTCCTGGTCTTCCTGGAAAGTGAGATCTGTCAATCATCATCAAAACTTGTGGGTAAACTGCTAGTAGTGCCATGAGCATCACTCTGACAATCACTGGGGCTGGAGACTAGCTGAACTGTCTGAGGGGCCGTGCCCTTGGGCTGCACTAGATCACTGTCATGAAGGCGTATCTGTCCTGTACTCATCAGTCTCTCTACTCTATCCTTAAAGACATAGCAGTCTTCCAACACATGTCCGACATGTCTGTGGTAAGGACAGTAAAGGGGGTGCTCAGTCTGACCCTCCTCCTCTGCTCTACTGCTCTCGGGGAATACCAACAGGTTGTTCTTAGTAAGGAATCTAAAAATTTTCTTCACACTCTCTCTCTTAAAGGGATATTCCTTCCTAAGCTTCTCCTGTAGGTACTGCTGACTCTCTGGAGTTCTGCGGGAGGTCCTGGGCTGTCCCCCTGGCTGGTCAACTGAGTAAGACCTGCTGGCTGAGTGTGGCTGACTAGATGGTCGTGGCTGCTGGGGTACTGAAGTGACTAAGGGCTTCTTGCCCTTATCTGATGGTCCCTGAGTACTGTGAACCTCTCCTCTCCTAGGTGGAGGTGCCCCTGAAAACTCCTGCCGCTGAGGTCTGCGCGAAGGCTGACTCTCAACCTTAGGAGGGACTGCAGCGGGTATGCTGTCCTGTAGGCTGGTGACCTTGGTGAGGAGCTTCTGAAAGGTTCTAATGGTGAAACCCTTCAGGTATGGTGCTATCGGACAATCTATGTTCTTCAACAAGATCTCAACTGCATGCTGCTCTTGTAACTGTGGCTCGCACTGCAAACTGAGATTCCTCCACCTGACTATGTAATCTGTGAGACTCTCTCTGGGACGCTGCCTGGTCACCACTAGCTCTCCCACTATAACTCTGTGCTCTGTGCTAACAAACCTCTGCACAAACAGCTGCTCCAACTCTGCAAAGGTCCTAACTGAGTCATTGGGGAGGTCAGCGTATCAAGCAAACGCCACCCCCGCCAAGCTGCTGACGAACAACCTCAACATCAGTGGATCACTCCATCCTATATTGCAACATATGGCTCGGTACTGAGCCACATGCTGCCTCGGGTTCCCAAACCCGTCAAAAACTCTGAACCTAGGAGGGATAAAACCAGGGGGGTAAGGCTCCTGCTCGTACTCTACAGGGTAAGGACGCCCCCCTGCTAACTGACTCTCCAGTCTTCCTAGAGGAAATCGCCTGCTCTACCTTCTGGGCTATCAAATCCTGGATCTGACCCGCTGACATCTGAGCTGGCTGACTCTGAACTGAAGTAGTATAAAGAAGTACCGTGGGTGGTGCTGGGACTACTCTCTAGACCCTGTCCACTCCTACGGGGTCTATTGTAGCAGGTGGTACTACTGGCTGCTCTCTAGAGGTACTGGTAGCTGCTACACCTGTCACCTGAGGCATCGCCCCCAGAGCTGTCAACTGTGCTGTCATGGCTGCCATGGCTCTGGCCATCTCCGCCATCTGTGTCTGCAAGTGTAGAACGGTAGCATCCGTGTCAACTGATCTGGGAGATCCACCCACCTCGGGCTCTCCCTGCTCATCCTGGTCCTCGGGCTCTCTCTCATCCGAGTGACCTCGTCGGGTAACCACACATACTCGGTGAACTGGTATCTCCTCCTCCAACTCATCTGCTAGTGTGTCATCGTTTTCCAAGAAATGTTGTTGGAGGGCTGCTATATACGGACTCATAGGGGAACCAATCCTATGAGGGCTACGGACTGACTCTGTCTCATCTCTCTCTGGGGATCCCTCTGGAGTAGGTGCCATCTCCTCATCGCACATCATCGGGACTGCCTCTGCCTCGGAAGTAACTGCTACATCCATCAAGTCATCTACATCGTCAAACTGCTCTGCATCTGACGGTGGTGCTGCCTCTACTGGCTCAACTGGGTCGATAGGGGTGTCCACCTGCCGACGCCTCCAAACCCACCTCCTACGGTGGGGTACTGCACGGGCAACTGGCTGCTCTGAGACTGCAACCTCTGAACTGACCTGAGGCTGGGCAGGCCTCCGCTGCTGTCTCCGTCCTCGACGATGTGGGCGTCGTCCTACAGCAGGAGTAACCGCCGGGGGTCTGACTACTGGAACTGTATCTGTAGGCTGCTGAGCTGTCTGACCCCTCTGCCAACTGTAAAGCCTCCTAGCAGTCTGTCCTCGCAACTGAAAGGTGGCCAGAGAAATCTGACGGAGTAACTTCTGCCGATCGACAGGACCCCTACCACCTGCTAGGTGGACGATGTTTCGAATCCTCTGGGTGAGGGCTCAAACACCAGCGTCTCTAGGGATCCTAGCACGGGGTAGGGTAGTGGTAACATGAGGAGCCACTGCAATGCGGGCAACGTCCTCCTCGTCCCCACTATGTGTCAACGGGGAAAAGCGTCCTCCCTGCACTGCCTCTATCTCGGGAGCCACTACAACCTCTGGAACTGGCACAACCGTAACTCGTCGTGGCCTCCGCTGCCTGGGAGCCACTGTCCTCTCAACTAGCTCCTGGTGAGCTATAACATCAGCCATCTGCTGCCTCTCTGTCTCTGACGCAACTAAATGAAGTCTCCTGTTTATATTCCTCCTAGCCCTTCTCCCAAGGCCGGAGGTGGAAGAGGAAAGAACATCAGAACCGGTAATAGGAACAACGGGAAGTGTCGGGGTCTGCCCAACAACCTCAGGGTGAGAAAGTCGGGCGAAAACAGAAACCCGACCAGTGGAAGGCGAAGGCACCTCGGTCTGGGCACCCCTCTTCCTGGTGGAAGTGGGAGGGGGAACCCAAACACGAGGTACTTCCGCTGGAACAACGGGAGTAACAGTAGCAGCAGGCTGCCGGCGCTGAGGGGCCGGAGCAACCTGTGCTGCAGGAGCGGCAGGCACTGGACGCCGGACCACTGGACGAATGGGGGGAACTACAGCAGGCTGCCGGCGCTGAGGGGCTGGGGCAACCTGTGCAGCAGGAGCGGCAGGCACTGGATGCCTAACCGCTGGAACAGGGAGTGGCCTAGGCAGTGGTCGCCTAGCCACAGAGCGCACTGGCTGCGCAGGAACAGGAACAGGACGTGGTGCTCGGACTGGGCGCCGAGCAGCAGGACGTCCAAACGGGCGCATGACTGCGCGTCCTCTCCTCTGGGGAGGAGAGAATGCAGCAGCCTCCGTCGGGGTCGGCCCGCCAAGAGTGATGAAGGCTGAGTCAGTGAAGGAACCAAAAGTGATTCCTCCCACTGGCGGACTAGCGAGCAGGGACTCAGGGAGAGTCACCCGCGGGTCCGAACCAAAAGCGAAAGTAACGGAAGGGGCTGAACGAGCCATGGCACTGCTGCCAAGAAAGAAAAGTGAAAAGGTCAGTAAGAATGTAAATCAAGAAAGAATGGACGAATAAGGATTTGATAGGATAGATAGGAATAGATAAAGGACGGAATAGCCTGCTAGGCTGGAAAGAAGTAGCGTAGGAAAGAAAACCCTAGCTAAGGGAAAGGAACCCTAACTAAGGAGAGACCCTAACTAAGAGTGGGACGGACCTAATCTAAGGAGTACCAATCCCTAGAGTACACACAAGAAAGGATAATATAGAATCCAAAGATGGAGAGAGAAACTAGTCCCACCGTGGTCGCCAGAAACCTGTGGACCTCCGAAAGAGCACCGCGCGAACGGGCCGATTAGAAGGGACAGATTGGATCGTGCATACGAGTGACCATTGAGGATAGAGGCTTTCACAAACACATCTCGATGGGTAGTAATATACATGACCAAATCACGGGTTTCCCCCATCCGATACAAGAGCTCGAATGGGGTTTAGTAGATGTGGGACCGAGTTTTCCACGGGCGCAAGCCCCCGTGGTTAATTACATCCCAGGCCGGAGCCCGAGAAAACTCTCGATTAAGGATTATACATTATCCTTTCCTAAAATGGGATCGACACAAGGGTATAGACTAGGAAATCCTACTCAAAGGGAAGAAAGGTCCGAAGGGGCTGAATCAACATGCGTGGCTCATACCAGCATTCGGAGGCTCTAGGGTATTAAAGAGAAACTGGAGAAAATCAAAGTCAAACATCCGATCACATACGTGAGAGAAGGATGGAGGTGGCGTCATCCTATAACGCGGATAAGTAGGATTTAGGGTCCCTGAAAAGAAGGGACCTACCTACTATTTAAGGCCTACTACGAGACCGAATGTAGTAGCCTCGAATCCTAAATCTAGGTTGGACTTAGTGTTCGACACACACTAAGACTAGTGTCCTAGCTAATGCGATGCAAAGATCTGGACTTATCCTGGCCTGGATGGGGGAGCCAGCTAACCACCTAGTCGCTTTAAAACCATGCAATTAAGTTAGTTATGAAAGATAGATGGGTGGTACAGTTATTGGAAGTAGGACCGACATCTAGAGAATTTCCTAAGTGGTCCTGGACTTATGTTGGGTGAATGCCCCTAGCTAATGCAATTAAATGTTAATTAAATTGATTTCTAATGCAATGCATGCTAGTTGAAATGTCAGCTCATGAATGTTATAGAAGTTTAAAAACAGGCTAATAGAAAATAAATTTTTAGAAAAGACTGAGTATCCCTAGGTCCGGCACTTCATCCTCATAGGCCAGATTATCCGGACTCTACCCGCAGGCAGGGAGATGTCTTATAACAAGAAAAGAAATATGCAGTAATATGAATGCGACCCCGGACGATTCCGGCAATTCCCTAGGTGCGTTAAGTTTCTATGTTATTTAAAACTTAAATATTAAATTTTGATTATGAGTATAAAAGATTTTGTAGTCCTTAAAGAGCCTAATACGATCCAGGCGAAAACAAAGACGGCATGCAAGAAAGAAACCTAGAAAAAGCAGATATTTCTAAGCGCAATCAGGTAAACACATCAATATAAATCAAACTAATCAAGTAAATGTCCATAGGCCAACTGCCCTTTAATTACAACCCAGGGTATGCAGAAAAGTAAAGTGGCCGGGCACCACTGCCAACAACCAGGGTTTCTAAGCCTATGACAGACGCCAACAACTTTGAGTGGGATATTGGGTCTTCAATCTTCAATATCTTCTGTCTCCTGGGTATCCTCTCCTTGGACTCATTGGATCACTCCTCTTTGGACTCCTTGGATCCGTCGTGGCTTGAATATCCAAATGAATAGACAATTCCCCCCAGTAGGGGTGTATTGCCTTTTCTCTTTGGATATCTAAAGCCATCCAGCTCGATCTTCCAAATGGAAGAAGACTCTCCCCTTGGGGATGCCTTCTTCTTTTAGAATTCGAGCTGGATAAGAATATCCCAACTCAAAAGTTGTTTTCACAACTCTTAACAATTATTACAAATATTACATTAATTGAAAAGCAGAAAAATCTAAAAGGACCTGCATGATTATCCTAATAAAAATCTCAAGCAGTTCATATATATAAAAAAATGCTAACACCATTGACCCTGTGCCAAGCCATGCTCTTAATTATGAGGGCTAGGCAGCTCCATCTGTGCAGTTATAATTATTAATTTTAGCCCTCATTTTTATTTAGGGGGAGCTGAGCAAGTACCTGCATAAAACACATTATTAGAAATCATGACATTGCTCCCCCATTTTATCAGCATGAGCATGGCCACCTGCACGGAAGAACAATATATATATAGCGCTCCTAACCTATGGGTAAGTCTAACGCTCACATCCAGAGTGCAGAAAGAGTAAGCAAACACACAAATCATTTTTCAAACAGCATGTAGTGAAAACCACGGAAAGCTCCGGCACACAGCAGAAAAGTAAAACCCAGCGGCCTAACCTAGATCTAGAAGTGGTGCCCTAGCAAACCATTCTATGTGTGTGTAAGGCTAGTGTGGTTTGGATAGATCCTAAGTGGGGTAGTTAGTTAAAATTGTCTAAAGTTCAAATTTGTTGAAGGCCAAAAAAAGAAATTTTTGTTGAAATTCAAATATTAGTGAATTGGGGTGTGTTTTAGTTAATATAGTTTGTTGATCAATTTTAGGAACTTAGGGTGATGATATTTGAAGTTAAAGTTATATTAGCCAATTTTGGAAAGTTCTAGGTCATTCTAGGAACTAGACTAAGGGTCCAAAAGATCACTATGGTAAAAAGGCTAAGTATGGATCTCCTATCACCTTAGGAAAATACTAGACCTTAATACGAGTAGTTAGACAGGTAGTAGGCTGAAATCGGAGTTCTCTAGGCAAAGTTATGAATTTTCTAAGTTTTGGGCTCTAAATGAACTATGGTTGACTAAAATGTTGACTTTCTAATCTAGGTCAATTTTTGGAATCCTAAGATTTTCAATAAATACTATGCCCTAATTGGAGTCTAATGCAAGTGAGTTTGCCTAATTTGGAGTTTTCTACAATTAGTTATGGATTTTCTAAGATTGAGGTATTTATGGGAATTTCTAGATTTCCTAACAAAGGGCATTTTTTACTGTTTTGCTCCAAACAAGCTCCAAACTGATTGGAATCACTCCCAAAGATCAGGAATGACCTAAGAAAGTGTTCCCAAGTGTTTGGAGAAAATTTAGAATTTTTAATAATTTATCAGGGGCAAAACGGTAATTTACACCTATGGTCAAATTAGGGGTCAACCTGAAGTCAAACTAGGGATCCCTATTTATTTAAGGTCAAGGATCAAATTCTGGTCAGTTTGAGGTATGGTGGGTAATTTTCTGACCTATTATGTATTTATTGCATTTTTCGGAAGGTCTCGGGGCCTTATTTAGCAGATTAATTATGGTTGGTTAGCTAAGGGATCTAACAAGCCCTAAAAAAAAACCTAGAAAATTCAGGGAGGTTTATGATGTCACTAAGTTTAAATGTTGGAGTTTTGGTGTCAATCAGTGATCTATCCTAGCTCCTAGAAAACTTCTAAGTTCGCTAGACGGGTCCTTAATTATTGTCCTTAAGGTGTCACTACGTTATATGGGTTTAAACTGAAGTTTATACTAACCCTCAAGGTAGTAAATGCATGGAGTACATAAACAAAATAAACACGCAATGTCCTTAAATCTAGGAGAGCCTAGACTAAGTTCTTGTGGTGCGACGACCTACACATGCAATCTACGAAAGATAAAAAAGTAAAGACACCTAAAGAGATGATTAGTGAATGATTGGGACTCAACCATTCACTAACCCACTCCCCCATGATTGCTCTTCACACATAAGATCCATGTCTAAAATTTCATACGATAGCGGATCTCCCAAAGTTAGAATTTAGGTATAAGTAGTTTTAAAATAATTTAAAAGTACTTATAGATATAAATATATTTTTGAAAAATAAAATAATTGAAAATAATTCAATTCATAATACATAAGTATAAGGAAACCCGCTGACCACCCAATCGAGGTTTCAAAATAGTTTGAAAATAATTTTTAGTTTAAAAATAATTAGTATGATAATTAATTTAAATAATATTAAAATAATCGAATCATAGGATAAAATAGAAAACAGTCAAGACAACCAAAATCAAGGGCTGGAAATGGTTCCAAAACATAAAGCTCGTCTTGCTGAAAAGAACGAGGGGTCGCGCATCGAAATCCGACTTAAAACGACGAAGATATGGTTTTTCGAAGTTTAAACACAATAAAATAATATTTTTAAATAGTGTTGTTTTACTGTTTTGGACATATCAGAAATTCTAAACAGAATTTTTACCCAAAAATGATTTCAAACTGTACAGAATTTCAGATACAACCAAAACAAGGTGCTGTGCACAAAAATCCGACTAAAAATGAGAAAGTTACGCGACTTCGAAGTTCAAAGACAATAATTAAATAAATTTAAAATAGTACAGCTGGCTGTTTTGAAAACAGTTGCACACAGACCCAAAAATTTCAAGTAACACTAGTTCCAGAATGTGCAGAATCTAAATACGTTCAAAACAAGACGTTGTGCGTTAAAATCGGGCTTAAAACGAAGAAGTTATGCATTTTGGAAGATTAATTCAATAAAGGGATAGTTAAAAAAAATAATTATAGAAAATAGTAATAAATAATTAAAAATAATCTCAGAATAATTAAATAATGGTTATAATAATAAATAAGACCATAAAAAAAAAATATTAGAATATTAATGATTATGGTAAAAAAAAAATGATTTAAATAAATAATTATCATAA
Organism: Dendrobium huoshanense; assembly: GCA_016618105.1. Classification (NCBI taxonomy): domain Eukaryota; kingdom Viridiplantae; phylum Streptophyta; class Magnoliopsida; order Asparagales; family Orchidaceae; genus Dendrobium; species Dendrobium huoshanense. The sequence goes on from CM028347.1 coordinate 25,864,631, forward strand.
TTATATTAGGATATATATATATATATATATATATATATATATATATATATATATATATATATATATATATATATATATATATATATATATATATATATATATATATATATATATATCTATATATTATTCTAATAAATATTAATAATAGTAATGATTATAAAATAAAACTTAAACAGTAAAATAATAACCTAAACTAATAATAATTAATATAAATAATTATTAAATAATAACATAATAATAATTTTATTAAAATAATAATTTAAATAAAAAACAAAAATAAGGTAATTTTACTGTTTTTTTAAATAATTAAAAATATACATATTATTTTTATAAAAACAAATTTTTATAGGGTAGAGAATGAAAATACGAACAAAACGAGGTATTGTGCGCGAAAATCGGACGAAAAACGAATTTTTTATGATTTTTGGAAGTTAAAATAGCTTTAAAAGTATTTTTATATTTTTATTTAATAAAATCAGACGGCGGGCCACGTGGCGCGCGTCCATTGGACCCGCGATTCGGTGCGGGACACATGGCGGTAGTGGATTCGCTCCGCGGTTTTCGGCGCAATCATTGCCAATGATTGCATCGTCGCGCAATCATTGGCAATGATTGCCGCGGCGCGGGATTCAGCGCCGAACACTTAACCACGTCGGCACTCGATCCCGACCGTCCGATCCGCGCGGTTTTGATGGATGTCCCAGATCGCTCCATGTGGCCCGCGGAACTGCAGGGCTAACGCCCGCGGTCCATCTAGACCGCGGAATGCTCCGATCACGACCGTCGATCGCGCGATCGACTGGTGAGATCTGCCCTGGCTGCTCCAAACCGAACCCGAAACCCTAAATCTAAAATTGCTTCGTTCTCTCTCGATACTCAACCAAATCTCGCGAAATTTTAAACATAGAACCTAGACATGAACAGAAATCTTGGGGGACCATTTGTTTGGATTATAAACGGCTTTTAGAAAAGCTATTTCAATCTAAGTGTTTTGGACTATCCTAAGAGATTTTAAGATATTTTACCGTTGGATCTTCAAATCTTTGACACGGTTGAGCTTGTAGACTGTCCTCGTAAGTTTTCCTTCTTGAATCCTCGATCAAACGAGCTACGGATCGGCTGGATCGAAACTTCGAACTTTCAAGCCTTTGGATCGCCGGAATCTCGCCGCCGGCGAGCTTTTACCATCGGGATTCGATGGGGGAAGGTCGAGGGAAGACGTGGGAGCTCTCACAGAAAACCTCAAGGCCTAAGAAGGTCTTCCCCAAGAGCAATTGTGAAAAGATCCTTAATTAGATTTAATTTCTCCTATTTAAGCGCCCTAGACCTAAAGTAAACGGCCAAGATTAAATCATGGGTAAATTAGGAGGGAAAACTAGCTTAGGAGGCCGTGGTTTGTATTTGAAATTGATTGTGAATCAATTGGGCATTAATTTGGGTATTAATGGGCTCTTAATGGGTTATTTTTAACCCATTATGACTTGGGTTGACCAAGTCAAGGGTTGACTTGGTCAACCTAGTCAGTTGGGTCTATGGGGAGGAGGCTCGAGCTCGAGAAAGGGTTTAAAATGATTTAAAATTGATTTGAGCTCTTAATGGGCTAGGTGGTCAACCCTGGTTGACTTGGTCAACCGGGTTGACCCAGGGTCCAAGTCCAGGCTCAACAGACTCGACTCGACTCACTGAACCCATCGGAGAGGGTCTTGGGGTCTGGCTTGGTCAATTTGACCAAGTCAACCCTCCAGGCCCGGGTCTGGGCAAAATCGAGGTCAACACCGCGTACCTGCCCTAGCCTACCCGACCCCTGCCCGGCTGCCCGCGGTGCTGCCCAACCTTGCCTGCGGAGATGCCCTCCCCTTGCCCACGAAGCTTCCTGCGCCTACCAGCATGCTACCGCGCACCCGAGGCTGCCCACGCGCCTGCAAGGCTGCCCGCTCGCCCGCATGGCTACCCGCTCGCCCGCGTTGCTACCTGTGTGCTTGCTCGTAAGCTTGTCATGGCTGCCCGCACACCCGTCGCTGCTCCCGCTTACGTCCATGCCATCACGCTCCTGTGCGGCCTCGCCAACCTTCAAAGCATTCACATCCAAGTTCGAGCCCGCGGGGTCGGTTAACCCGACAACCCGCCGGGTAGGGTTCAGGTTCAAATTTCCAACCCTTTTTCCTCCCTCGGTCGCGTTAGGGTCGACCCATTTGAACCCGGGTCAATTTCGGGTTTGACCCGAACTCGACCCGTAACTCAAAATTGACATCCTTAATGATTATGAACTTTTTCACATTAAACCTAGTGAGACTGTATATGAAATGTATACTATGTTCACCCATATAGTAACATCCTTGCATGCAATAAGTATAGAACTATCAAATTCTAAAAAAATTAATAAGATTGTACATTATTTACCTAGTTCTTATGATGACCAGATAACTACAATCACTTAATCTAAAGACAAATGTTTATTTCATTAACAATTTGCTTGGGATACTTATTGCTTATGAGCAAGGAGTGGGTCGAAAGCAAAGTGATGCATGAGGAAGAGGAAGGAGAGAGCTTTAGTGCTAAAGGTAAATGATTCTAACAGTGATAGTTCTGTAGAGGATGAGGATGAAAAAATAGCTTTGATGATGCACGAGTTCAAGAGCTTTCTGAAAAGAAAATAGAGGTGTCATCAAAATAACTTGAGTAAAGGTAAAAGCCACAAATAGATTAAAGTTTTATTTGATACAATTTTCTTTGAGTGAAGGAAACCAAGCCACCTCTGAGCTTACTATCCTAACATGGAGACTCACTCAAATAAGGAGAAGTGTGAAGAGAATCCAAAGTATAAAAAGGGCAAGAAAAAGACACAAAAAGCTTTTTGGGCATACTCTGCCTCAGAATCTTCAAAAGAAGAAGCATAAGAGAAGGTAACATACTTATGTCATATGTCTAACAATAATCTTGATCAATTAGATCAAGATAAGGGGTGCTCTCACAAAAGACCTAGTAAGAGCATGTGGTACCTAGATAGTGACTACTCGAGGCATATGATTAGTGATATGAAGCAATTTATCATATTAGAGGCCATGTCAGGAGGCAAGGTGACATTAGGAGATAATACCACCAAGAAAGTGGTGGGCTCAGTTACAATTGGAAACTCTAAACACTTTATGATTGAAAATGTTTTGTTAGTTGACGGTTTAAAGCATAACTTGTTAAGTATTAGTTAACTATGCGACAAAATATTTTGATGTAAATTTTCTTTCTAACAAATGCATGATTAGTGTAAATAGAAAACTTGTGTTAAAAGGAAAATAGATGAACAATGTTTATATGTAAGACTTAAACTGCATGAAATATTCAAATTTAAAGACATAATTAATAAATTTTAGCTATGCATAGGAGACTATGTCATGCAAGCATGAAGACTCTTAGGAATATCACCTAGAAAAACTTAGTTAGAAGTATACCTAAGTTAGACTTCATTAAGGACCACCTATGTGATGTCTGTCAGCTAGGAAAACAAATAAGATCTTCATTTCATTCAATCAAAGACGTTAACACTTCTAGGCCATTAGAAATCCTTCACATTAACCTATTTGGACATGTTAGTATAGCCAATCTAGGATGAAAGACATACAAATTTGTAATAGTGGATGACTACTTACCACTAATCCTAAACCTGAAGAAGAAGAAGTGGAGTTCATTCAAGGGGTAGAAACCTTTGAATTTCATAATTGCAAGAATTATAGCACTCTACATATCACATTATCCTTGCATGGAACTGCAATACCACTATATTCCAACTCTTTCCAAGGCTTACACATCATCTCTAACACATTTTGAACTGTCCCAATGCCAAAATAGCAAACCCCAAAAGGCTAAACCCTTGGTGTCCACTAGGGTGTAAACGAGTAGGTCACGAGGTGTTCAAGCTTGACTCGCGAGTCAAATACTGAGCTCGAACTCGAGCCAAGCTCAAAAATCAAGATCGAGCTTGACTCAAGACACCGAAACAAGCCTTGGAGCCCCTAATCGAGCTGCTCGATTTTAGTTTCCCGCCCACCATTCGCCATTTTTTCGCCTAGTTCCTCGGCCAACGGGACAGCGACAATGTAGAGGGGCAGAGTTCTCGAGGCACTTGTTCGTCCGTACACGACAAAATAGATAAAAAATAGACGAACCTTTGCTTTATCCTATGGATAACAAAAGCTATCTTACCTTTTTTTTGAAACTGTTGCAGGCTTGCAGCTTGAATATATATTAAAAAAGATGTATTGCTTTTTTTCGGTGGATAAAATAGATGTAGTTTAATATTATAATTTTGAAAATTGTTGCATTGTAGACTATAGGTGCAACTTTAACATTTTTCTTAAACTTATTTAAATTTAATAAGAAATATTTAATATTTTATTTATAAAAAATCCTAAAAATTATTGGAACATGCTCGCGAGCTCACGAGCCGAACCTCATCAAGCTCAAACTTGAGCTAGCTCGATAAGCCCAGCTCGCGAGCCCATAAATAAGGAAAACTCGAGCCTGCACGCGAGCCTACACCCCTAGTGCCACACCACACCAACCTTAATAAAGCTTGCTTGAAGAATAGACTTCCACTTCCTTGTATAAATTAGCTAGTTCGAGCCACATTTGGTAATCAATTTCTTATCTCTATATAAGCTTATTCCAATTATAATTAGATAAAGATGAATCTCTTTGAAGAAGAAGCTACATTCTTATTGACTAATAAAGGATTATACTATTATTATACATTCCATTTAGATTAAAAAATGTTGGTGCAATTTCTAAGCATCTCATGAATAATGTCTTCAAGGATTTTATTTAACACACCATGGAGGTATATACTGATGACATGCTAATAAAAAAATTTGAGAGAGCATTACATATTTCTAATTTGGAACAATGCTTTGAATTCATTTGATATTATAATATGCATCTCATTATATTAAATGGGTTTTTACAGTCACATTAAGTAATTTTTTTGGATTTATGAACATACATTGGGGAATCAAGACAAATGTAGAGAAAATTAAGTACATTCCAAATATGACACCTAAAAAAATATTAAAAATGTATTATGCTTAAATTGATGAATTGCAAAATTATCTCATTCTTCTCTTAAGAGAAATATTTATCATTTTTTAGGACACTCAAGGTGCTCGTAATATTGAGATTCAATGGATACATGTGTGCCAAGCTATATTTGTGAAACTTAAGACATATAAGATTTCACAGTGCCTATATCATCAAAAATAATCCTAAGAGGAAATCTCTATTTATACCTTATTATTTCTCTCCATAAAATAAAATGGGTGCTAGTGTAGGAGATGAATTAGAGAAATGCCCCATTGATTATATCATCAAGATCTTATCTAATGCAGAAGACTAAATATTATATGTCAAAAAATTTTATATTTATATTTTTAAGCTCAATCCATCAGTGTTTATGTTTAACTTACATTCATGACCTTCCGTCAAAAGTAAAAAAGATTCTAGCCTATTAATCTCAGATGTTTAGTGGCTTTTGGAAAAATTAGATATTCAATTTTTTAATTGGCTTAATATCAAATCATAGGTACTTTTTGACTTTATATTTGAATGCACTATTCTTGAAATAATTGAACCATCTCCTTCCATATCACCCCATTGAATTTTGTATGTCAATGTAGCATTTGAAAGTTCTAGTGTTGGGGTAAGGGCCATATTTATCTTCCCTCATTATGACACTTTAGAATAAAAACTTCATCTAAAATTCTCATAACTAATAATACCAAAGAGTAAAAAGGTCTCATGCCAGGGCTAAGATTCACCATTGCTTATGGTAACTAAAATATGTGAGTTACACTAAATTGAAACTAGTTGCTTCTCAAGTTGAGGGGATTTCAAAATTTATAACCAATAATTGATATAATATCTTTTTTTTTTTGGGTTAAATCACTTTAATCTTGTATCAATATACATTAGATGATGCGCTTAGCTTAAGAATAAAACTCTTAAGAAGATGCCCTTTCTAAGCTTAAACCTTCAACAACATGAGATTTGTATAGGAAATTATGAATTGATGGTATACACTTTCAAGGTATGCAATATCCATGAAAAATATAATTTATTTAATAATCAAATGAATCCTATTGGATGGACCCCATACTCTTTTTTCTTACATGACGGGATGCTACTTAAAAACTAAACTATCACTATTCATATTTAATAACGTGCTTTAAATTTTAGCATTATTAGTGATAAGTTGTATAAAGAGCATTTATAGGACCATATCTCAAGTTTTTTTTTTTTTTCATTAGACGAAAATTATGCACCTTGAGAAATCCACTCAATAATATGTGAAGAATAAATGCGGGGATAGAACACATGCCTATAAAATCTTAAAATAAGGATTCTATTTGCCCATAATTAACTATGATACATTAGATTTTATTTAAAAATGCAACAACTATCAAATGCATTTTAATCCCAGTCAAATTCTACTAATAGAAATCTTATCTTACATCTGAACTCTGCTCAATGGGGAATCACAATCATGGGACCTTCCACCATAGCCATTAGATAGTGAAAGCTTGTCGTTTTAGATGTTGACTATTTCAACAAGCGATGGAAGTTGTATCACTCATAAAAATTAATAAGAAAAATGTTAAACTATTATTTTAGAATAATACCATTGAGTAGCTAATTAATGTAAGGGTGAGACCCCAATTAACCTATTTGTTTTGGAGACCAATGAGGATGTTTGGAAGGGACCCCAACATAATAAGCTTTCACCTTATGAGGAGGTGCCTATGTTGTGGTTGTCATAGCCAATTCAGGAACATTCAAAATTACAATATTTTATACTCTTTTATTGAATAATTTTGTCACTTTTCATGTCTCTACCAACTCATCCCAAGTGTGATCACCCTCTTAACATTGTATATAAAAAGAGATCACCATATTTGATAACTCAGTTTGGTAGCCAGCTTGCTAATAATTAAGGCTATTACTTCTTTAACTCTAGCTTTATACTTTCATTCATATTTTCTTAAGGATATTTGATCTTGATGAATCCTTTATTATAATCACTCACATATAGAAGATGTCACATCATCAACCCCTATTGATATAGGTAACTTCTGTAGACTAATATCTTATGTATGAATTGGTCAAACTTCTTTTGATATAAGAGCTTCAAAAGGAGGTCCAAAAGTTTTTGCATTCTTCTTAAATTAGAATCCAAATAATTAAATAAAACATAATGTCGCAAATCAACAAAGATTGCAAGAAGCCAAGTTAGATTTTTTAATGAAGTGAAAAATGTCATGTAACTGGTTCCTCTAAGTTTTTAACAATTTTTTTTTTTGTAGAAATTGCAAACCAACATTTATTCAAAACATTAAAAAAAAAGTAATCCAAGAAAAATTCTAAAAATTTTGTGAGATATCTACACATCAAGATGAGCCTCTTCAAAAAATTTATCTGATTTTAGCAAATGGATGAATCATGAAAACTTGTTGAAGTTAGTAATGAAAAAAATATTGATTTTAAAAAAAATATTTTTCATAAATTTTTTAACATATTAAATTATAATATTTTACATGAAAAAATTCAAGAAGGTAGCCAGAGATATTTTTCACAAGTAAACAAAATTTCAAAATTTTTTGTAGGGTCAATGTGATTGCAAAAATTCATTAAAGACAAAAATGCTATAATTATAGCAATACGATATTCAAAAGTAAATTTTTTGGGGAAAATTAAAATGGTAGAATTTCATAATGGAAGTTGTTTGGGGAAAACATACAAACATGCAAGATCATGCAAAAAAAAAAAAACAGACCAAAGTTCTAGGAATACTACATATAAACAAGAAAGCAAAGCATCAAAAAATGGAGAAAGTAAAGCGTTGAACAAAGTTACCAGCTTCTCTTAAGGAAATTTTCCATGTTGACATTTTAGTATTATAATACCAAGGAAGATCATGTTATGTTGAAACAAAATTATGGAGGAAATTTAACTTCTTTTCTTAAAATAAAATCATCAAAGCTGACAATTCTTATAAATTTTTAAGAAGATGACCCTTGTAGTGTTAAATTTTATTTTATTTGACTTATTTTTTTCTTTACATTAGGACTAGTCATTAATTAATGTAATAAATTTTATTTTTCGTTAGCACTGTCATTTCAAAGTCTCAAGTCCTAGATGAGAAAAGTGAAGGGTTGGATTAGGTTGTCAATAGCTGACGTAAAACTTATCGAATAATCATGATATGATGAATTTTTAAACTTAATAGAATTGATTATAGAATTATAGTTTTAAAGATTATTGTTGATGTTAAGATTGTTAATATTAAACGTGCTTATGCTTCTCAAGTAGGATTGGATATGTGTTTAAAATTAAAATTTTGGAATGACTTAGAATAGTTAATACAAAAGATACCTCTTGATAGTGAAAGAGTTTTTATTGGAGGAGATTTAAATGAACATATTGGTTGAGAGGTAGATGATTTTAAAAGCATTCATGGTGGCCATGGATTTGGAATGACAAATAAGGTGGTAAGATTTTATTAGAATTTCATTAGCTTATGATTTTATAATTGCTAATACCGAGAATCTCATTACTTATAAAAATGGATATAATAAAACTCTCATTGATTATTTTCTTATTCCAAAATTAGATTGTTTAGATTGCAAAGATTATAAAGTTATTTTGGGTGAAGATTTATGTACCCAATATCGATTATTAGTTTTGGACTTTAAGATAAAGGGACGAAAAATGATATTCTAAGAGTAGATGGGGGCATTTAAAGAATATTAACAAAAATATTTTTAAGAGTAAGATTTTAGATCTTAAGATTTTATCTATGCATGAGGATGCTAGTGTTATGTGGAAATAAGTGGCTAGCAATATTAAAAATATTGCAAAGATGTGCTTGGAGTATCAAAGGGAAAAGCTCCCAATAATAAAAATAATTGGTGATGGAATCCAAATGTGCAAGAAAAGATAAAAAAATAAGGTTTGTTATAAAAATTAGTGTAGATGTAAAAATTCAGGTAATTAGGAAATATATAACGAGGCATGCAAGAAATCTAAGAAAGCAATATGTTATGTAAAGATCTTAGCTTTTAATGATTTATATAATAGATTTGATATTAAGGTGGGAGAAAGATATATGTATGAGTTAGCCAAACAAAGAGATAAGAGTAGTAAAGATTTAGTTCAACTGAAGTGTATTAAGTATGAAGATCAAAAAGTACTTTTCTTAGAAGATTATATTCAATAAAGGTGGATGAGATATTTTGCTAAACCTTTTAACGAAGATTTTGAAATATGATTGGCTTTAATGACCTTAGCATCCTAATTGAAAATAAAGATTTTTATTTTTATCAGCGTATTTATAAAACAAAAGTTAGAGAGGCTTTAAAGAAAATGATGTGTGGAAAAGATGTTGGACCTGATGATATTCCAATAGCAGTATGGAAATGCTTAGGAGATCAAGGAATTTCTTAGCTTACTAAACTTTTTAATACTATTTTGAAGACTAAAAAGATGCAAGATGAGTGGAGAATAATTGTGTAATTCATATTTTTAATAATAAAAGTGATGCACAAGATTATGCGAATTATAGAGGAATTAAATTAATTAGTCGTACTTTAAAACTATGGAGCGAGTTATAGAGCGTAAATTATGGTGTGATACTAATGTTTCTCAAAATCAAATTGGATTCATGCTGGGTGTAACAACACAAACTCATAAGTATCGAGATATTATTCTCTTTGGCCTAAGAGCCTCATGGTTTTGTCTTGTTGGTGTAACTTTTCAGTAGGTCACCCATCTTAAAATTGCTCTGGGATGAGCACACTTAACTACAGAGTTTCTTACAAAAATTCTAGTTATTACACCAAAAGGCGCCTCGATGTTTAAGAGTTAGCTTTCTTTTACTTAAAGGGTTTCACAATCACAATCTCCCACATATAAGTAACTGACATCCATATTAGCATCTATATCCTAGAATCATCCACTAGAAATATATAACTATAGAGGTAGCTCCTACAAGTTTAAGTGTTGACTCCCGTCATGTAACACTTTATCCCATACAAGGTTCAAGAGGTGGCTCCCAAGGCATAGCACTTTATCTTGTATTGCACTTAGCTCCAATCTCCGGCTTGTATATTTCTCTGATACCATTTGTAATAGCCTAAACTCTAAACTATCGAAATATTATCCTCTTTGGACTAAGAGCCTCCTGGTTTTATCCTATTGGTGTAACTTTTCAGTAGGTCACCCATCCTAGAGTTTCTTTGGGATGAGCACGCTTAACTGCACAGTTTTTAACAGAAATTCCAACCATTACACAAAAAGGTACCTCAATATTTAAGAGTTAGATTTCTTTTACTCAGGGGGTTTCACACGGGTAGGTCTGCTCTGGAGGTCATACATTTTTGAGAGGTTTGATGGAGAAATATAAAGAGAATTAGGAGGATCAACATATGATATATATTGATTTAGAGAAAGTGTATGATAAAGTTCCAAGAGAAGTATTATGGAGGGTTCTTAAAAAGAAAGGAGTTAATGCTTATATTCAAATCATTAAACATATGCATGCAAGAGCTATTACTTGTGTCCAAATAAAAGCTGGTGGTTTGACCAAGTATTTTCCTATTTTGGTTGGATTACATCAAGGATCAGCCTTAAGCCCAAATCATTTTTCTTTAGTCATGGATGTTCTCACTAGATATTTATAAGAGGATGTACCTTGGTGTATGTTTTTTGCTAATGATATTCTTCTTGTTCATAAGACTAGAGAGAGTTGAAGATAAACTTGAATTATGGAGGTCAACCTTATAGTCTAAAGGTTTTCTCTTTATTAGAACTAAAACTGAATATAGGGAGTGTAATTTTAGTAGTAATAGACCAAGTGATGGGATTATGACTTTGTGTGATTTAGTCATTAATAAGAGTACACATTTTATATATCTTGGATCAATCATTTAGAGTGATGGTAAATAGATGGGCATATTATTAGTAGAATTCAAGTTGGATGGTTGAAGTGGAGGATTACTTAAGATTATACCTTATTATCACTTACGTTTTTATATATATCAGGTGCTTAAACATCTAATAAGAAAATCAATTTCTTATATATATATATATATATATATATATATATATATATATATATATATATATATATATATATATATATATATATATATATATATATATATATATATATATATATATATAGCCTACAAAAGAATACAAATAAACCAAGAAACTAAAATAAAACTAAATTAGTAGTGCTAAAAGAAAAATGTACAAGTTGTCCAATGTTTGATGCCACATTATCCTTATTCTTCCATGCAAATATGTAAAATCACGTAATGAGCATGAAAGCCCAACAAAGAACCAAAATCTTACAATTAAAATGAATGCAATAAAAAGAGAACATTATGCTTTGAAACATATAAGAAAATTCATATTACATCCATATCTATTAATTGTACCAGTTATTTAATTATATCAATTTATCCTTCTATAACACATCATATCTCAATCTATTATATTATTATTCACAATATTAGTAACAATTAATAGTATTAATCATAGTAAATAGTATAAGTATCAGTTATAATATTAGTAACAGTGATCTGTATCAGCAATAATGATAGTAACCAGTAATAATAAGCCATGTCAGTATTTCATATGAAAATCGGTATCAGTAAAATTAATAGCAGCATTAGTATAAGTGTTAGTATCATTATCAATATAATATCAATATTAATGTTAGTATTTATAATCATATTAGTAATAAGTAATTAGTAACATTGATCAGTATCAGTATAGTCAGAGTATGTGTAACAAAATTCAAATATTTAGAAGAGGGTATCTTGATCTTGCTCATGCACTTATAACTCCCAACCAGTCTTCCCTTAAGACTTTCAATCAATATAATCCTTATAACTTCCCTTGAATCATGTGACAACAACCCTAACTTCTTATAAATTCTAATCAATCTCTTACTCTTTATGACTCCCATCAATGAATTAGTGAATCTTGAGGATATCACGTGAGATCATCATATCATGTATATCTAATATCAATTAGTATACCATTTTCTATAAGAGAAGTATTAGTACAGTACATCCTTTCAGTCAAATCAGTATCACATTTTAGTATCACATCTTAGTATTACATTCCAGTTCATATCAATCATTTCAACATATCATACATTTAAAATTATCATATCAAATCGTAATACATCATTTTCTTAACTCTTTTTTAGTATATATTTTCCTATCCATTTACAGAGAAATTCCTATACACATATTTAATTGGCAGAAATATAATAAAATCATATAAAATTACTTAGAATGATAATATATGGAACATATTAAAATTTACACAATAAAAACTTACTAAATTAGGACATAATATTTTTTAATTTTTGGTAGATTTAGGAGAGATTAAATCCATATAAATCAAAATCATAGAAGACATAGGTAAGAGGATAGTTACTTACAATAAATAAAACACTTTTTATAAAAAGAATGACAAGAAAAAATCACCTAAAAGCCATTCTCTCACTTCTCTCTCTTCTCCTCTTCCCCCTTCTCTCCTTCTTCTCCTTTGATTCCTTTTCAAGCAAGGCATGTGATAGTAAGGGAGTGACGGAGGGTGGAAAGTATATTTATATAAAAAAATATATAAAAACACTATTAGTATCCTAGAATTGTAGTGTTCTGACACAACACCATAACACAAAATGAAATTTTTTTGCATCGTTGTACTCTCATACCTAGTGTCGCAACACTTATAAGCTCAACGCTGAAGCGCTCTAGTTCAAACATAAATTTAAAAATTTGTATTTTAAAATACTTCTTGTTTTTGAGTTGTTACATTAGAATTCTTCTAAGTTGGTCTGGATCAATGAGTCATCTAAAACCTAAAACAAATTTTAAGTCAATGATGATGTGAGCTTCTCAATGGCTAGAAGGGATGGATAAGGATTAGATTGATTACTAGAGGCTTAAGGACTGTAAGGGTTGGTTTTCCTAGCTTTGTGAATGATTATATGCTTATATAAATAAGAAAATGAGCTCATCCACAGCTTCTTCATGATTTTAACTCTTATTTGCTTATCACTTTTCTTGATCAAGGGAATCCAATGGTTGGGGAGTTTCTATGGAAGAGAATCAATTAGTACAATGAGCTTATACATAGAAAATTCATATTGGCTACTTCTAATAATACTAATCTCTTTTAACCCATCTTTAATTCATTATTATTTGTAGGTTAAATGGATTTATCTAAGGAAAATCTTTTTGGGGAGAATAATATACCAATTAGTTATTAGGTGTAAGGTTAATTCCATTAGTTTTCTCTTATTTTTAGATAAAGTTAAGAGGGGTTGATTGGGTTATACTTGGGTAATTTGACCCATATAGGTGGATTAAATTGGTTGAACTTCTTTAGATTTGTGTTTTCAACTTTCTTAGCTAAATTTAAGAATTTGGATTAGTTAGGAAAAATGGCTTGGTAAAACCCTTATGAAAAGGGTGTGTCCTTATTTTGGTTCCAAGGGCACATGTTGATCCATTTTGATCAATTGACCTCATAAAAGGGGTTATAATTGGTCAAGATCAGCAATAATTTCTTACCTAGCATATTAAACAAACATCATTCTCAAGGTTTAAGATCATCTTGGTCAATAAATTAGGTCAAATTACTTTGATAAGTGTATGCATCCTTTATGGGAAATTTGATCCTTTTTAACAAATATATTTAAAATATTAGATAAACTAAGTTGACCTAGTTTTGGTAATATTTGAAATCATCTCTAAAAAAATTTGTCCATTGATTTGGATTAAATTGGCATTTAAAGATAGTTTGACCTATTCAAACGCCTATACATTGGGTCAAAAAGGGCTAATGGTTGTCTCCCTTGATTAAGTAAATTTCCAAGGTTTTTAATAAACTAAAGATCTTCCATTAGGAGTTTAAAATAAATTATATATGAGCTTAGGGAATTGTTAGGCCTTTTAAGATTTGTGCAAAAAATTAGTTGAGACCCTTTAAGGTGGAGTGATCACTTTTTTATTTAATGCCTATTTTTTATGGGGGATCTAAAAATTTGTGCCCCAGCCTCTCCGTGCCTTTTTATATGAGGAGAGTTTTAACAAATTAGATTTGAGGGTAAAGTTTTAGAAGGTAGATTAGATTTAAGATAAGACACTATTAAGAGATTTCATCTTTATTTTATGAGGACTTCATGATATAGTTCTAGGTTTTCCATAGGCAAAAATCTCTTATTAATTCCCCCTCCCAATAATGAGAGAGCTTTCAATTACGGCTAGTTTTTAGATAGGTACTAAGTATCAAACATATAATAGAAATTGTTTTAGAATTTGGATTTTGGGTTTTTAGGGTCTTAACATTTACCACCATACACTTAAAAGCGATGGTGGGAGAATGACAAATAACCTAGTTAGGATCTCATGGTTCTATCCTCCTATATCATTATGGTCACTAGTCTACTTAGTAAAAGGAGTTAGTCAACTGAACCTAGTTAAAGGATCCCTATTGGCGATCTTAAGTTATTTTTCCAATGGTACCTTATAAGATTGGAGTGCATGTTTAATAAAAGGGACAAATTTAAGCCAAGCTTTCCTAATAGAGGGCTTTTTGTCTTATAAAATATATCTTATGATTCATTGCTTAAGGATTTTGATCCATTGCGGAACATACGAGCTCTCGATCTGACTGTAATTTAGTGGTATCATTTTACGGCAAAACCACCCGGTCATAAGTTTTTATCTATTGTGTTAGTTGTAAAAGCACTTGCTAGAGGATACACACTACGTCCTTACTAGTGAGAGATTATTTGAGAATGAATTTTAGCGATATGCTTTATAAAATATTTTTTTCTTTATGAGCTAGAGTTATTTTTAAATTTATCAACTTTTGGAAATCTATTATAGAGGATGGATGAACTTTCTTTAAGTTTTTAATTTCACTTTGAATATTTAAATTTTGTTAAATATCAAAATTTTGAGATTTTATTAAAATTTAAGCCCTTACGAAACTAATTTTGGGATTTGGGGATATTTAAGAAGGTATACCCCTTCAGTTGAAATTCATTTTCAACACAGTCATCATCGAGATTTTGTAGAAAACTTTATTTCATAGTTTAAAAATTGTCAACTCTATTTTTCCGCCGACCATGGATAGAGTTCAACTGCTGATTTTATGAATTATCATATGAATGTTGAAAGCCATAAGCTTGTATTATTTTGATAAGTTTCCTTAATGAGGATTTTGATACCTAATGTGAATTTAAAATTATATTTCTTAATATATTTTAAGATTGTATATTCTCTAGTTAATCCAAGTTGTGTTAATTTAGTCCTTTTAAGGAGGAGGATCAAACTTGAATTTGAGTCCATATTTAGCTCACACAATATTCTCAGACTTTAGATTTAAGAGTTTGCTATAATGGTCGGAGCACATAAAAGTATTTAATTTGAAAATATAACTTTAAGTTTAACTCATTCTTAACACCCACACATTATTCTTAAAATAATTATGCTTGCATAATTAGTGTTTATTGGAGCATATATGGATAATTAATTTGAAAAATAAGGTTTTTAGTTTAACTCATTTTTAACCTTCATGCAACACTCTCAAACATTTTGTCTTTACATGATTAACATGTTGTTCAGAGCACATGGAAGTATTTTAAGCTTCTTTTAAAACAATATTTGCACCTTTTAGTGCATTTGAATGATGATCCTACATGCCTTTTAATGCACATGCATGGTACATTCATGTACTTTGAATGTTTAGGTACACTTTTCAATGCATTCACACTATACACTTAAGAGGTTTATTTTATTTTTAATTTTTTTCCATTTGCACAACATTCGCAAACATCAGGATTACATATTCGTCATGCCCATTATATCACATGTGAACTTTTCATTTTTAAGAGAGTTATTTTTCATGCAAATTTTAGTGTACTTACATTACACAGTTGCATAATTTTCAGTGCATCTGTCTGACTCTTTAGTTCGACATCTAATGCGTTGAATGCATTTGCACACTTCTCAATGTAATTTTTGTAGAGTTGAGAGATTGCCTCAAGATGCATGCACAAAATTGAAATTATTCAAATTTGATTATTTGTTTGCCTTTGTATTTATTGCACAAAATTTGAGATGTTGCATATCAAAATTTGAAATTTGTCTTGCAAAATTCATGCAATTGATAATATTGTGCAAAATCTTAACTTTTAACTTTGTATTTTTTTAATTTTAAGAATTTTAATAAACACATTCTATCCACTTGCACGAAAAGAGGGGTTGCTAATTCAGTGGCGAAAAAAGTGAAATCAGAATGAGTACGGGGAATGAATACTTACACATTTTCTAATTCTTATACATTTATAGATTTAAGTATTATTATTCAATTATGAGTGTGGGTTCATAGGGCTTCTATCTCCCTTATAAATGTGAAAAGAATGAGAGGGTTCCTTTCATATTCCAAGGATTAAGGTTTCATTTGAGCTCATGCAATGGATTTTTTTAAAGGATTTTTGGAGTTCTATTGTGCTTGAGAGAACTTAAAAGTCCTAGGTTTGTTCCTTATTTTATTTTATTTTACTAATACTAGCTATTTATTTTTAAGTATTTATCTTGTATAGTTTTTTCTTAGATTACTTAGAATTTTATATCCTTAGGCTCCCTGTAGTGCATTTTTAGGTCCAAATTAAGTCAGAATTTTTGTATCCTCTCAGCATCTCGCTTATATAGAATGATTCTATAAGGAGTATTGGTCTAACCACCATGACAAAATATGTGTATATGGTTGATGTCTTGTGACACCATGATATGAAATTTAAAATTCTCACCACACCAAGAAAGGTGTGTATGAAATAAAAATAATTGGTTTCATTGCATAAGCTAATGATGAGGTTCCTACCATCATGCTAAGAAAAGCTTATATAGGCTCACCTCATAGTAATAAGCACATCATTAATAGGCTCTACCTGCTACATCATGAATGTCATCAATAAGCCTCCTCACATCTAATTGGGTTTGAAAGTGTTTGAAGTTTAGAAAAGAGGCTTTGAAATGATTAATTATCTTTGGAAAACTTAATCAATATGAGGTTAACAACATCCAGCTAAAAAAAGCATGTGTGAGATTATTTTCATCACATCGAGTTTGTAGCTAATAGGGTCCACCCACGGTGTTTTGAACACTATTGATGAACTTTTTGCCGCCACACTAAAAAAAGTGCATATATAACTTTGTTCATCATGTCAAATGCACCTACATACATTTCGAGAGGTTTTGAGTTTAGCAAAATTATACTTGTACACATGAACTAGTTGAGATGATAGTGATATGATGAAATCTACACTCAGGCATATTATTATATTATTTATATAATTCCTTATGCATTTCTTTTAGCTGATTTTTTATATCTATTTTTTATTATTTATTTTTTACCCACAAAAGTGATGGAGTCTCTCTCTTTACTAATATAAAGGAGTTGTGGAGGGGTTCTAGTGAGAGAAAGAGATTTTTCTCTTTGTTTCAAGAGAGAAAGAGAGTGAGAGAGGTGTTTTAGGTGGAAGATTAGAGAATTAGCTCTATCTTTGTGTTTTGAGAGGGAAAGAGAGAAAAGAGGTGGAGATTTTATTATGGTTGTTCTCTCGTACTATTTAAAGAGAGAAAGGATTTTAGTGGATAGAGGTGTAGGAAGTGGAAATAATGAGGTAAAGGTGGAGGTGGAAGATGAGGAAACTCTTTCTCTATCTCAATTTAAAGAGAGAAAGAGATTGAGGGAGGTGGAGAGAATGTGGAAGAATAAGAAGTAGAAATAAAAGGGGAAGAAGAAGTAAAAGAAGTAAAAGAAGAAATAGATGGAGGAGAGGAGAAGAAGAAAATAGAGAGAGGGGAAGAGGTTGAGAGGTGGAATTGGGTTGGCAAAGGCCAGAGTAGGGAAGTTGGCCTGCAATATTGAGTGCGATGGTTGTGAAATGGCTGGTCTCAAGGGTGATGGGGATGGAAGTTGCCACAAACTGTTGAAGAGCAATGGTGTTTACTTGGGGGTTTCTCATGGCACAAAGAGATTGAGGATGGAAGGCATATCTTACAAATAAGTTTGACAAAGGGGGTTTTGGCTACTTGGGTTGAAGACCATGCTGTGCAGATTGGAGATGGGTAAGAGAGTCTTGTGAGGTAGTATAAGGGCACCTGTTATGTAAATATGTCAAAAGTTTAAAGGGCTTTTCAACGTGAATGGTAGAGGGGAGAGGGGGCTAGACTGCTAGTTAAGTGAGGGAAATGAGGGAGTAGGGTTAGTTTATTCATCGAGCTAATATATGTGACTT
Organism: Dendrobium huoshanense; assembly: GCA_016618105.1. Classification (NCBI taxonomy): domain Eukaryota; kingdom Viridiplantae; phylum Streptophyta; class Magnoliopsida; order Asparagales; family Orchidaceae; genus Dendrobium; species Dendrobium huoshanense. The sequence goes on from CM028347.1 coordinate 25,883,007, forward strand.
TCCTAGCAATTTAAGCATTCTGAGCACAATGGCATGTTTCATTTTATGTGTCACACCCCAATTTAGCCTACCCCCTAACGGTCAATCTAGAGTATAACAAAGAAGGAAAATTAAAACTGGTTCCTTCTTACTAACACCCATTTTGAGCCACTACTTTTAGAATAAAGTGAGAAAAAGAAACATTTTTAGACTATCCTAACTTACCAACCTATCAAATTCTATAATTAATAATGGGAAGCATGTAATGTTCCTTAATGAACATAAAATATAATTGAAGTAAATACAGAGCTATACTAAAACTTTTAAAATTTACTTACATACCTGTTTTGATTGAAAAATATATAGTTTTGAAAAATATTAATTTTCTTTGAAAAAGATTAATTTTTTTGAAATTTTGAAATTGAACGCATCATTATGAATAATATATCACCTCGGGAGGTGAATGTATCATTCTCTAATGGGTTCAAATTACAAAATTTAAATTCATCCTGATTATCATAGTCAAACTCAAAAATGAATCACATATGACCCCGGAGGGTTAACATTAAATTCGATCGAGTGCTTGACTACATTAATTTGGATAAAGAAATCACTAATTTCATAATCAAAATCACGATAATTATTGATATATCTCTTCAAAGAAAGAAGGTATCACTCACTATCGATCGTTTGAAAATGACGATAATGATCGTCGGGTTTGATTTTTCCCAAAGATAATTAATTGAGAGTTTTGAAAAATTTTGATTTTTGAAAAGTTATATATGGGTTACTAAATCTCCTATGAGTGCAAGCCCTTGTAGTTAATTATATCATAGGAAAATTAAAATTTTCCTACGAATACTCTCGATTAAAATAGCGGTAGAAATTTTATTTAAAATTTTTAAAAATCGACATTAAAGGAGAAAAAGGGTTAAAATTTTTAATTGGGATTAGATCAAGTTTGAACACTTATTTTTGGAGTCAAAGGAAGAAGGGTAGGAGGCACCTTGGATTCTGAAACAATTCAGAAGTGCCATAGTCTATCCTATATGTTGGGCTTAAATTTGATTGAAAATGATATTTAATTTGAATGATCAATTTTATTAAAAATTTGGGATTCAATTCCCGGAAGTTGAGGTCTTATAGCCCGAGCTTGCCTCAAAACTTAAGTCTAAAGTGGGTACTAAAAAGTAACTCGGACCTAACTAATGAAGTGCAAATCTGGACTTACCCCGGCCTAGATTGGGGAGCCAGCTAAACCATCTAAGCGCTTTAAAAGCATGTATCCGGTCAATTAATATTGAGTGGTAGGGATGTTATTTAAGAAAAGTTTTTGAGAATATGACCGACATCTAGAGCAAATCCTAATTGGCCCTTTGACTTATGTTGGGTATTTAATGTCTGAATAAATGCAATTAAAATTTAGACTTAATTTAATTTGTATTAAATGCAATGCATGCTAGTTGACTCAATTAAATGCTTAAATTTGAGATGAAGAAAATTTAAAATCAGGCTTAAATTTTTTTTTTCCTAGTAGAATGCACAGATTCTCCTTGGACAGATCTGCACCCTCATAGGCAAGATGGTCTGCCAAAATCCGCAGGCGGGGAGGTGCCTAGCAAAAGGAGAGAAGATGCAGCAATTATGAAATGAGAACTCCCGGCGGTCCCGGGCTTACTTCTTAAAACATTAAAGTTTCTATGTTGACTTAAATTTTTTTTATTTGATTTAAGTAAAAATTTTTTAATAAGTCCTTAAGAGCCTACGATCGTATTTCAGGCGAAAACAAATACGGTATGCAAGCAAAAAGACTAGAAAAATATGTAGTTCTATTATGAAATCAAGTAAATAAATCAACTAAATTAATTATTCAAATTGAAAGTCCATAGGCAAGTGCCTTTTAATATTACATCCCAGAATTTACAGAAAAGTAAAGTGGTCGGGCACCACTGACAACAACCCAGATTTCTAATCCTAAGACTCAAGTGACTTTGAGAATGGGTCTTCTTGTTATCAACTTCTTCGTCCTTTTGCTGCTTCTTGGATCGTCGGGTTCGGATGTCCAAATGAAAAGAAACTCCCCTCTTGAATGGGGTGTTATCTTTTCTCTTTGGATATTTGCAAAGTCATCCAAATTTGGAGCTCTAAATGGATAGGAACTCTCCCCTAAAGGATGTCCCTTCCTCTTTGGATTCCAAATTAGATGTTATCCCATCTCAAATCACTTAACAATACAACTCAAATCAAATCAAATTTACATTAATTAAAATTAAAAAATATAGACTCAATCCTGTATGATTATCCTAATAATCAGTAGTTAATTAATATCCCAAGTAGTTATAATCAATCTCAAGAAATTAATATTTAAAATTTAAAATGCTCAATTACTCATAACACAGAGTGCAGAAAAGTAAGTAAACAAACACATCAATTCTAAGCTAGCAAACAACATGCAGTGAAAATCACGAAAAACATGGCACACAACTGCAGAAAAGTAAACACCGGCCTAGCCTAAAACTAGAGTTGGTTATCCTAGCAAATCGTCTAAAGTGTGTGAGTAAGGCTGTGTGGTTTGGATATGTTCTAAGTAGGATCATTAGTTAAAGTTATTTGATGTTTTGATTGGTTGAAAGGCTTAAGGGAATTTTTAGTTAAAGTTTAAATATTAATGATTTGAATTTAATTTTAAAATATATTTTAATTATTTGTTGGATACCACATTTATTTCTCACCGAGGCCATGAAGTTTATTTCACATTCTTGGGGCTAAGCTAATAGCCTCGTAGGCTTGGGTTACTAGTGGTACCCGGTATGATTAAGTGATTTAATTTGATTAATATTTGAATGTTAATAAATTTTAATTTAAGTTATTTAAATACTGATTTTGAAGTTGATTAAACATTTTTGGAGTTTTAAAGTGATTTTCAAGTTTTTAGGAATTTTTTATTATTTTAATCATTTAATTAAAGGGTCAAAAGTTAACTTTTTAATTAATATAGTTTTCTAGAAAATTAATATTTTATTAAAATGCTAGACCTTAATATGATCAATTAGATAGTATGTACGCTGAAATTGGATTTGTTTTGGAATTACTTATGAAGGTTTTAAGTTTTAGCTAAAATTTGACTTAGGTTTGACCAAAAGTTGACTTTTTAGATTTAATGATTTTCTGGAATTTTAAAATTTTTAATAAATATTAGGCATTATTATGAGTTAAATTCAATTGAGTTTGTTCAATTTGAATTTTTCTTGAATTAATTATGAATTTTCAAAGTTTGTGTATTTATTAGAATTATTTAATATTGTTTAATTAGAAGGGTTTTCTTGATTCGAGTTCAAATGAACTCTCAACTCCTTGAAATCAGCTCCAAAGGTCAAGAATGACCTAAGGAGAGATTTCTAAGTGTTTGAGAATTTTTTAGAACTTTTAATTATTTTTAATTAATTAAAGTAATTAAAGATTCAATCTTACTTAAAAAATAAATTAAGACCATATTTGCTTTTAAATTAAATTGGTTTTAATTTTCATTGATTAAGGGTTTAATTATGGTCAGTTAGAGGTATCATACGCATTTTTTGGGTTTAAATTTGATTTATTGGAATTTCTGGAATGTTTAAGGGCTTAATTAAGGGTTTTAATTTAATTAGGTTAATTAAAGGGCTTAATGACTTTTAAAACCAGTTAAAATTTTTCTATTGGCTGAGTATGTCACTATGTTCAAATGTTCAAAGTTTCAAGTCAAGAGGATGTATATCCTAATTTTTAGAATTATTCTAAGTTTTCTAGACAAAGGTCCTTAATTATTGTCCTTAATGATGTCACTAAATTAAATAGGTTTGAATCAAAGTTTTAACTAACCCTTGACTAAGCATGAAATAAACACACAATAACAATCAATTCCTAAATCTAGGAGAGCCTTAAACTATGTGCAAGTGTGTGTGCCCTAAGCATGCAAGGATTAACATAAAATATATAACTAAAGATAAGATTATTGAATAATCAAGAAATGATTATTCACTAATCATCCCCACTTAGGGCTGCAAGCGAACCCAACATTTGATGAGCTACTCGTTATTCGGTTCGATTAAAGCTCGTTTGCGATCGTTTAATTAAGTAAATAAATAAACTTGAACAATATTTTAAATACTCGATTCTTAAATAAACAAACTTGAACACTAATGCGTTCGGCTCATTTATGTTCGCGAACAATATCATTTGAAGTTCGTGAACAAGCTCGACATCAAGCTCGATTTGTGCTCGATTTTGAACTAGTGAATAAGCTCGATAAAAATAATTAATATTTGACTATAGAATTAATAAATATAATTAATCATTACCTTTGTTACATAGACAATTGCTTTTATTATAAATGTGTTTGTTCATAGATATGTTCATGAACGTATTTGTTTGATAGATAAAAAAATTTGTTAAATATGTTCACGAACAAGCTCGATAAACACTAAACGAACGAACATGAACTGAACATAAACCAAACATGAACACTCTTAATTTAAATGAACCAAACATGAACACAAACGCTAAAGCTCGAATAAACATGAACCAAACTTGAACAAGCTAAAATTAAATGAACACAAACATGAACACTCATATTCTCGGTTCAGCTCAGTTCGTTTGCAGCCCTATCCCCACTAATTCTATTCAAACATGTTTAATCTAGGTTTAAAATCCCAAGGGATCTCTCAAAGGTTCAAAATTTAGATGAATATATATTTTAAAATATACTTCAAAATATATAAATATTTAAGTGCATATATATATAAATATAAGTTTTAAAATAAAATAATTGAAAATATTATTAAAATAAAATTTGAGGGGTTGAGAGACCCACTGATTTTTCAAATTTATTTGAAAATAAATTTTAATTTTGAAAATAATTAATATAATACTTAATATATTATTAATTAAATATTATACTATTCAAGTAATTCAAATTAATTAGAATAAATTAAATTTTAATTATTGAAAATAACTTTAAATTAAAATTCTTAATTTTTTGAAAATTTCAATGTAATAGATGTATTTTTATGAATTGAATTAAATTTATTATGAATTTTTGAAATCTTAAGTTAATTAAGTTGATTAAATTAATTAAAATATTGCTTAATATTCAAAATAATTTTTAAATTAAATTAAATTAAATCTTTTCTGAAGTATCAATTTATTTAAAATAATTTTATATAAAATTTCAAATTATATATATATTTTTTAATTTTAATTAAATATTAGTTAAATACTTAAATATCTAATTAATTTATAATTATTTAAAATATAAATATTTATCAAATTTAATTTAATTTGAAATTAAATATCAAGATTAATTCTCTAATTTTATATAGAATTATTTAAAAACATTATTTAATTAATGTATTTGTGAATTTAAGATAATTAATAATTAACACTTTAAAATATTTTAAAATTTAATATAAAATATATTTAATATTTTAAATTAATATTAATTTAAAATTAAATTATTTAATTTTATAAATATTTTAATATATAATTATTTTTTTATTATTTAAAATAAATTTATAACATTTTTTTTAAGATTTTCTAGTTTTAAGTACACTTAAAAAGAATTAAAATTTGATTTAAAAAAGTTTAAATGCTCTATAGAACTGTGCCAATGATTGGCATGATCTAAACAGCGACGGCCCCACACGTTTTTAACTTAAATGACTCAGCATGCTTTCGGCGCCGCCTGATCTCCCGTGGAAACGAATCAACGGCTCAGATTGAGCCGGACGGGAGATGAAACTGCTGGATCGCCTGCGCAGGCGAATTGGGCTATGGGATGGCGAGATCAGAGCTGTTGATCTTCATATCAAAGGCTCAAAAAATGTAAGCCTACATCTGATTAATGAGACGCCCTAAGTATCATAATAAAATTTTAAATCTAGATTAAATAGATGAACATAAATCATGTGGATTTGATTTTATAGCTTGAAATGTACTATAGAAAAGTCTATTTAATCTAGTGTACTTAGACCTAGGGTTTGAGTTTTTCACCTCGATTTTGGATGGATTGAATCATTTATATATTTGTTGCATTTGTAGACTGTCCACGCTCCATTTTGTAGAAGATCCCTCGAGGTTCTAATGTCGGGATCGAGTGGTACGGTTCCTCGAACGGATTTGATCTAGGTTTATTGGGAAGCTTGCCGAAAAGGGCTTTGACCGGTGAGATTTGAGTGGGGAAATGTATAGGAGATTCAAGAAAGCTCAAATGAACAGAGAGTTTGGATGGAGGAGCTCTAGATGGGTTAGAGAACGTTAGGGTTAGAATGAATGCCAACGTGAGGATTTATCTTATTCAAACTTACCTGATGTGTTTGGGTGGCTGGGATTGATTGGATTAGCTCCTAAATGGCTGCCAAGTGTCCAAGGAGTTGTTGACAGCAGAGTATCAAAGGACAAGGGGGTACATCCCATGTGTAAAGAGATTTGGTCCCCCCTTAGACATGTGGATTGATAGGAGCCTTTTTATTTGAATCTAAGAGTTCAAAATAGCTCTAGGAATGTTCTAGAGACTGTTCAAATAGCTGGGAAGGCTAAGATTAAAGGGAATTAAATTTAAATGAGGTTTAGGCCAAGTTTGACCCCTCAAAACCCTTGGTTTGACTATTTGACCAGTCAAAGTCCATGTATACTGATGAAGTGGCAAGAAGTGGTCTCAAAGAGCTGCTGGAGTGATTTGGTGGGGATTGGGCTAGCTTGAGTCAAGCCATTTGGGCATTTAAAGGTTTGTTGACTAAGTGTTGACTGGTCAACTAACCATGTTGACTACTGAGGTGGTAGCCAAGTGGCCTCAAGAGCTAGTTAGACTTATTTAAAACAAAGGTAAAGTAAAGGGATTGAGACTTGAGTTTGATATGGGAGTTTGGAATAGATTTGACCAAATTTATTAAGTTGACTTGGTCAACTTGATTTAGATTTGACCAATGGTGGTTTAAGGAACATTGACACCATGGATTATAAAGAATTCAAAGCCTTGATATGGGTTAGATAGGCTAAATGGGTGAAAATGACCCATTAAGAACCTTAAGGGAGTGTGGGTCAACCTAGCTTGATTGGGTCAACCTAGTGGGTCCAGGGTCTGGAAATGGGTTCAACAAGTTTGGTTTGATGTTTTGAGTCTGTTGGACGTGGTATTAAAGTTTGGGAAGGTCAATTCAATCAAAATGCTTATTTTGACCCTTAAAGGCCTGTTTGGTCAACCTAGGTTGACTTGGTCAACCAAGTTGACCCAGGGTTTGGGTTTGGATCCAATAGGTTGGGTTTGATATTTGAAAATTGCTGAAAGTGGTTCCAAACAATTTGGAGGTCATTTGATTTGAAATTAATGTTTTAAATCCTTAAGGGATATTTTGGTCATTTTGACCCTTGGTCAACTGGGGGTCAAAGGGGTCCACCAATGTGTAGTTTAATGTTTAATAGGTCATAATCAAGTGTCTAGAAGTCATTGGAGGCTATGTAGAAAGCTCCAAGGTCAAAATCCACCGGGTGGCAGGTCCAGTGGCATAGACTGTAAATATTTAAAGGTTTTTATAGCCTTTGGATTTCAATTCAATTTCTGAGGTTAGGGACCTCAGAATGGGCTCAAATTTGGAGGGTTACCTCTAGAGATATGTCTTATCACTTTTCAAGTGATGGCTATTTGATTAGGTTTTGAAGTGTTTGAAAAAATCCTTGAAAAGGCTTTTAGGGTGGAGCCTTTAGCCTTGGATTTTGGGTTTGAAAGTATGGATTTGATCATAGGGTCTGGATTAGATCCTAAGGTATGGAGTCTAGAAGGATCCTAGGATCTAGAATAGATCCTAAGGTCTAGACCTTTCTAGAGGAATCCTAGGGTCTAGAGTAGATCACAGGGTCTGTATTCTAGGAGGATCCTAGAGTCTAGATTTGTCTAGAAGTTGAATTAATCTAGGGTCAGGATTGGTCCAAGTGACCTCATACAAAAATGAGGTCAACAATACCCAAAATTCTATAAATCTATCATTCATATTTCCTTTAATATCTCTTTATACACTAAAATATATTTATACAAAAAGGAATGGTTACTGCCTTTTACTGTCCCAAGGGCTCCTTCCCCTTTCCTGTAGTACAAAAATTACTAATGAGCTAGGCTCAATGAAATGCACAAGTAATTTATAAGAAATAAAAATAAATAGTTAAGAAATGCTTAACAATGCTAACATATTTAAAACACATATTGAAATGCAATATTGAGCCTAAAAAGCACCTAGCAGTATTATTCATCTTATCAAAATAGTTCAACACTTTTAAACAAGTCATATAATGGCTATAAGCTTTTGCATCTATTCAAATTTCCAATTTAAGGTTGGGTCCAGCTTCCCAACTTTTTTCCAACTTTTAGAATTGAGAGTGTAGGCTTGCCTCATCGGGTTGTTAGCCTTTACTTGTACGGACATATCCCCCATATATAACTTACACTTTTCTTATAATCATCCTTTTAAGCTCTAATCACATATACTTTGATGACATAGTTAAGCTTTAGCTGCATTTTAGCTGCCCTTTAGCTGCGCTTTAGTTGCCCTTTAACTGCACTTTTGCTGCAATTTATTGTCCTTTAACTGTGCTTTAGTTGTCCTTTATCTGCCCTTTTGCTGCACTTTAGCTGCCATTTTGCTACGCTTTACCTCCTTTAGCTGCCTTTTTGCTGCCCTTTAGCTACCCTTTTACTGCTCTTTTGCTACCCTTTTAATTATTTATCAGTTTATAAACATTTATCATTTTATGTTTATGAAATCTTTAACATTGATAAAGTTTACTCAATGCATAAATAATTTCATACATGTTTTTCCATTTTTATACAAACAAACTAAAGTAAACGAAAAATAATGAGGTCATAAAAATAATAAAGATAAAGTGCAATAATAAAATATTTACTAATTCTTATAGCTTCATTTGGGTATCTCATCTCGTCTTCCAGAACATTTAAGTAAATTAGTTCACCTAAAGTATTCTGTCTCTTTCTCCTTTTGTATACCACTTTAATTAAATTCTTCTTTATTCCATTCAAAATTCTTCGCTCATCTCTCTTTTCTCATTATCCCTTCTTTTATTTTTTAAATTGTTTTCTCTACAACAGTAGCTTTACTTCCCCTTACAGCCTATAGCTTGAGCTCCCTGGCCTTGCCGTCTATAAAGAATGTCGGGTAAGAAAAATGAAAACCAATTCAAAGGTTTTAACTTAACTTTTATTATATAATACTAAACTAATACTAATGCTCTGCCACAAATTTCCACTGCCACAATTTCCTCCACTCCCAACTATATGATTACATCCAGCCTCTGCATGTTATTGTAAGTGGATTTGTTATAGTGATGCATTTAAATAAATGGTTGATTGGTTTCTTACAATAAGTCATGATAACTACAATTAATAAAATGTGAAATTGAAATGTCTATAACTGAGATGAAAATAGAAATATATTATTGAGCTCCTAGTTTAACTATGGATATGTTGTTAGTTTAAAGAAAATTCATGCTTACATTTGACAAAACTTTAGGTATTATAATCCACCCCTCCTTGTTGACATTTCATCCTCAAATTTATTGTTTTAAGGACCATCAAATAATTGAGGAAACTTCAATCTAATATCTTCTTCTTTCTCCCAAGTTGCCTCTTTTTGTGATCTATATTTCCATTTCACTTTGATATAAGGGATTTGATGGTTTCTAAGCTATTTAGTATCAAAACTTATTAGTCTTTTTGATTCTTCAATGTACATCAGATTCTTTTGTAGACTAATTTCATCATATGAAATTCTCTGATGTACATTTGTAACTCATTTTCTTAGTAGTGACATGAGAAAGACATTATGAATATCTGACATGTCTGCTGTAAGAGCAAGTCTATAAGCAACCTTTCTAATTCTTTGAGTAGTTTCAAAAGGTCCTATGTATCTAGGATTTAATTTGCCTGTCTGACCAAATATAGTTGTTCCTTTCATAGGCTTAACCTTCAAGAATATAAAGTCACCCACTTCAAACTCTATTACTCTATGCTTAGAGTCATAATACCTTTGCTGACTATCTTGGATAGCTTTTAATCTATCTCAGATTAATCTAATTTTTTCTATTGCTTTACCAACTAACTCTGAACCTATTAGTATTCTTCCTCCTATCTCAACCCAAGTTAAGGGAGTTTTATATTTTCTACCATAAAGTGCTTCATATGGTGCCATTTGTATACTTGTTTGATAGCTATTGTTGTAAGCAAATTCGATCAATTGTATTTGGTCCTCCCAACTAGCTCTAAAATCTAAAACACATAATCTTAACAGGTCTTCTAGTACATGAATGGATCTTTCATATCGATCATCAGTTTGAGTATGAAAACTGTATTGAAGTGTAGATTTGTACTCAAGTTTTCATGAATGCTTTTCCACAGCCTAGAAGTAAATCTACCATCTCTATTAGAGACAATAACCTTTGGAATGCCTTGCAATTTGACAATTTCTTTTACATACAGGGGTGCCAATTTATCTACTAAAGCAGTTTGCTTGATAGGCAAAAAGTGAGCTAATTTTGTTAATCTGTCAATAATCACCCAAATGTTATCATGACCCTATTTAGATCGGGGAAACCCATAACAAAATTCATTGCAATTTATTCCCTCTTCCCCTTAGGGATAAGTAGTGATTACAGTAATCCACTAGGTCGCTGATGTTTAGCTTTCGCCATTTGACATGCTTCACATCTAGCTACATATTCAGCAATGTCTCTCTTCATACTGGACACCAGAATATTACTTTCAAGTTTTTATACATATTGGTACTACTTGGATGAATTGTGTATCCAACATGATGAGATTCTTATAAAATTTTTCTTCTTAAATCCAGATTATTGGGTTTCCATAATTATATTTTATGTCTAATAGCTCAATCAACATCCATAGAAAGATCTGGCCTTTTTTTCCTTATTGGGCTTTCTCCAATAATTTAGAATAGTCATTACTGAGTTTTTGAGTTTCTTTGATACTATTATTTATAGTGAGCTTTACTGTCATCTGGTGCAAATATTCCACATTCTTAAAACCTATAATTTCCAATTACATCTTTTCCATTTCTTTAATCAATTGAACCTCTTAAGTAACCATCTATTTCATCATTCATGTAGATTCGCAACTCAGAGGATCATGCATAATATTGGCTTTTCCTGGAAAATATTGAATATCAAAATCATAATCTTTAAAGATCTCTAACCATCTTCTCTATCTCAAATTGAGTTCTTATTTTGAAAATATATATTTAAACTCTGATGATCAGTGAAAATTTCATATCTTATCTCATGCAGGTAATGCCTCCAAATCTTCAAAGGAAATATTACTGCACTCAACTCTAAATCATGAGTGGGATAATTTCTTTCATGGGGCTTCAATTGTCTCGATGCATATGCAATCACCTTTTTATTCTACATTAGAATACATCCCAAACCTTTCAAAGATGCATTACTATAAATCTAAAACCCTTTTATTCCTAAGGAAAGTGTTAATATTGGTGTTGTAGTCAGATGCTCTTTCAATGCCTAAAATCTTTTTACACATTCAGTTATCCATTCAAATTTTACCTCGTTCCTCATTAGTTTGGACAAAGGCATAGAAATTTGTGAAAATCCTTTAAGAAACCTTATTTAATATCCTGCTAATCCAAAAAAACTACGAACCTCTGTAACATTATTTAGTGTAGGCTATTCCATATCTGCTTTCACTTTCTATGTATCTACTAAAATTCCTTCCCCATTGATAATATGCCCCAATAAGGAAATACTTCTTAGCCAAAATTTACATTTTGAATGTTTTGAATACAACTAATTTTTCCTCAATGTCTCCAAAATTATTCTTATTCAGCATGCTCTTCATCAGTCTTTGGGTACACCAAGATGAAAATAATAAAAATAATAAAAAACTTATCTATATAGTCTTTGAAATTTTTGTTCATCATATCCATAAAGATAGTATGAGCATTTGTTAACCAAAATAGCAGGATGCTAAACTCAAAATGACCATATCTAATTCCAAAACCTGTCTTACTAACAACTGCTTTTTTAACTCTCACTTGATAATATCCTGATCTTAAATCAATTCTAGAAAATACTATGACACATACTAACTAATTAAATAAGTCATCTAGTCATGATAATGAATATTTATTATTGATAGTTACTTTGTCCAGTTCTCTATAGTCAATACACATTCTCATGGATCCATCCTTCTTCTTAATAAAAAGTACAAGTACACTCCAAGGGGAATGACTAGCCCTAATAAATCTCTTATCCATTAATTCCTATAACTGAGTTTTTAGCTCCTACAATTCTTTTGGGGCCATCCTATAAGGAGATTTATAAATAATCGATGTTCGTGGCTACAATTCTATGCCAAATTCAACTTTTTTTCAGGTGGTAATCCAGGTAATTCTTTAGGAAATACATCTGAAAATTCAAAGTTGACTGGAACATTCTATAATGTTTGAACATCTTTATTTAAGACCTCCATTTTAGCCAAGAACACTAGCTCACCCCTCCTTAAGTATTTACCCATGTTTACTGCACTAACAAGAGAGGATGTTGCATTCTTCTCATAGTGAAAATGAAAGTTCTCATTTAGTAAATTAAATTTTATTCTCTTCTTTCAACATTGAATTGTAACAAAATATTTAACTAACCAATCCATCTCCAAGATGATGTCAAATATTTTAATAAGCAATATAATCAATTATATTGAAAATTTGTAACCCTGAATATCTAAATTCATAATACACATCTTATTCATAGGCAAACTATTGCGGTTGGCATCATAACACACAAGGTAGGTGTAAAATATACAGTCTCAACAAATACATCAGAACATAATTCTTCAAAAATAAATGAATAGGATGCACTAGAATAAAAAAGAACTCTACTAAACTTGTTAGAAATCAAAAGTATATCTACAACCACTTTCTATGAATTATTATCCTCTTGGGGTATAATGACAAATACTATAGTTTTCACAGGTTGATTGCCTCTAAGATCTGATGCTTCTCTTTTTAATTGAATTAGTAGTTTTCCTTATACTGCTGGCCTTTTTTGGAATTGAGTTTTTCTTATTTGATTGCCTTCTTCCAAATATCTCCTATGTGGAACCTGATCCTGATATCCTTGTTGCCTGATATTGGTTCTTTTCCCTTGAGAAAAATCCATCTTGCAATGACCCATCTCACCGAATTTAAAACATCTTCCCGATCCCACCAAACACTAACCAAAATGCCACTTCCCATATTGCTCACATAAAGGTTTTTCAAGCTGACTCTAATTTTGTTTATCATCAAACTTTGGCTTCTTATTTCTGAAGCGATCATCCCTTTCAAACGTTTTTCTTTTTCCTGGTTGTTACGGCTCCTAATTATACTTGAAGAAATTCAGCTCATTATCAATCCTTATGGCGCTCTCCACTAAGATAGAGAAGTCACTGATATCAAAAGGTACCAATGCTAGTCATATTTGATTTATGAGTCCTCTCAAAAATCTGTAGCACTTCTCCTCCTGGGTGCTAACATAATGAGGTGAGTAAAGAGACAAAGAAGTGAACTGAGCTTCATATTGCATAACTGTCTTAGAACCTTGAGTCAAATTGAAGAATTTATATTACAGAGCTAATCTAGTTGAAGGAGAAATGAACCAATCTCTGAAGACATTCATAAAATCATCCCACTGTATGTTAGTAATAGGCATCTGTCCAAAATTTTCTCTATGTTGTGCTTGCCACCATCTTTCTGCATCTCTTTCTAACACAAATTTAGCCAATGCTACTTTTCTATTTTCAGGATAGATCATTTCATCTAAAATCTTTCCAATCTTTATCAACCAATCTTCAGCTATGGTTGGATCACTTGCACCCTTAAATGATGGTGGTTTAAAAGTCTAAAATAATTTTAAATGTCGATCTACTTCACTATCACTTTCAAATCTGGATCCACCGCTAGTATAAAATTTCTCCATATATGTCATTTTTTCTACCACTTATGAGATCAAATGCATAATATCTTGAAGTTCTCTATACTTATTTTTCTCATTCATTCCTATTTTTGTATCTAGCCTGGATGATTGACCAGTCATTCTTTATGGCAACTCCTCAGACATAACTATCTGTATGCATATAAATAATTCATATACTTATGGTAATAATCATAATCATTCAAAGCATTAAATAAGCAAGTATGATATTATACTAAAATGAATGCACAATTCCATTAAAACATAATTCCATTAAAACTTGATTCAACCCATAGCTCTGTATACATCATATTCATTGTATCTCATCCTACTTTCTCTTCTAAATCCAATTATACTTCCACTTTATCTTGATTTAGCTCTGATACCAATTTCTATTACGCTCTAGTTTGGCCTATCCCCTAACAATCAATCTAAACCAGTTCCTTCTTACTAACAACCATTTTGAGCCACTACTTTCATAATAAAGTGAGTAAAAGAAATCTATTTAAATTCTCTTAACTTGCCAACCTATCAAATTCCATAATTAATAATTGGAAGCATGTAATGTCCCTTAATAAACATCAAATATAATTTAAGTAAATACCAATCTCTACTAAAACTTTTATAATTTACTTACATACCCAAAGTCTATACAACTATCATTCAAATATCCTTTAAGATCTCTTCGTACGCCAAAACATATTTACACCAAAAGGAATGGTCACCTCTTTTTACTATCCCAAGGGGCTCCTTCCCCTTTATTTCTGTACAATAACTATTAATGAGATAGGCTTAATGAATTATACAAGTAATTTATAAGAAATAATAAATAATTAAAAAAATGCTTAACAATACTAACATAGCAAAAACACATATTTAAATGCCATATTGAGTCTAAAATGTGGCTAGTAGTATTATTCATCTTGTCAAAATTGTTCAACACTTTTAAACAAGTCATATAATGGCTATAAGCATGCTTTCCAATTCAAGGTTGGGTCCATCTTCCCAACTTTTAGAATGGAAGCTATTCTCTCATTCAGGGTTGAGTCTAATTCCCCAACATCTAGAATTAAGAGTGTAGGCTTACCTCGTCGAATCTTCCTTCTTTACTTATGCAAGTCTTTCCCATATATAACTTATTTCACTTTTCCTATAGTCATCCTTTTTAGCCATAATGACATATGCTTTGATGACATTGTTGTGCTTTAACTGTCATTTAACTGCATTTTAGCTGTCCTTTACTACTCTTTAACTGTGTTTTAGCTTCCCTTTTGTTGCACTTTAACTGCCTTTTTGCTGCGCTTTAGTTGCCCTTTTGCTGCACTTTAGCTGCTCTTTTGCTGCCATTTAACTGCCTTTTTGCTACCCTTTTGCTGTCCTTTTGCTATCCTTTAGCTGCCCTTTTACTGTCTTTTTGCTCATTCATTAGTTTATAAATATTTATCATTTTATGTTTACAAAATCTTTAACATTGATAAAAATTACTCTCAGCATAAACAATTTCATACATTTTCATCCATGTTTATACAAACAAACTAAGGTAAACTAAAAATAATATGATTATAAATATAATAAAGATGAAGTATAATAATAGAATATTTACTAATTCTTATAGCCTCATTTGGATATCTCACATCATCTTCTAGAATAGTGGGGTAAAATGGTTCACCTAAAGTGTTCTGATTCATTCTCCTTTTGTATACCACTTCAATTAAACTCTTCTTCATTCAATTCAAAATTCTTCCCTCACCTCTCTTTTCTTATTCTCCCTTCTTTTATTTTTTGAATTTTTTTCTCTACAACAGCAGCTTTACTTCCTCTTACAGCCTACAGCTTGAGCTCCATGGCCTTGCCGCCTCTAGAGAATGTCGGGTAGGAAAAATTAAACCAATGCAAAGGTTTTAATTTAACTTTTATTATACAATACTAAACTAATACTAATTCTCAGCCACAAATTTCCTTCCTCCACTCCCAGCCGTATGATTACATTCAGCCTCTGCATGTTGTTTTATGTGGATTTGCTACAGTGATGCATTTAAATAAATGGTTGATTGGTTTCTTACAATAAGTCATGATAGCTACAATTAATAAAAGGTGAAATTGAATTGCCTATAACTGAGATGAAAATAGAAATATATTATTGAGTTCCTAGTTTAAATATGGATATGTTGTTAGTTTGAAGAAAATTTATGCTTATATTTGATAAAACTTTGGGTATTATATCATGAATGAAGGTCGTTCATGTAATTTTACGTAATGGAATGCATATATTTTTTAATCATTTTCATTTGATTTGGTCATGAGGGGCCATCCATGTTTAATTTTGATATTCTAAACTCAAGAACACAATCTATTTTATGCTAAGAGGTCATTCGGAGAAATTTGCAGATTAGCATACTAGTATGTCATTTTCATTATTATCTTGAGTTGTTTGTGATGAGCATCTCATAGGAGATTTTGACATTTTGAATGCTCTGGTATTTATTTTGCACATGGATGATGTTTTGGGTAATTTTGCACATCTTAGGGGAATATTGAACTTGCCTCACACAATGACACATCAATCTACCATCGTACTCGTCACAAATCCCCACACTTCTTCAATGAGTATTTTAGGGATTAATATTTTGGAGAATTCTGATAATCATATTAATTGAAAGGGAATTAGATGAACACTCAAATAAGTTATTGTGTCCATTGAAACCAATGAAGTTTGAGTATATGATAAGCTCCTTGGTAGAGGTTAACACATTGATCAATAGATTATGATAATGTTAACATTGTCAATGCCAATGACTTTTAATCATAGGAGCTCCTAATTTCTTATCCTTCCTAAGGGTGTCCCCATTTTTTATGATTGTTGAGAATGCATGTTTATGCTACATCAAAATTTCATGGTAAAGGTTTCTCTCCATTAATCATCTATGAATGTTAGGGAAGTCATTATTTTGTTATTTAGGATTGAATATAAAATTTGTACTCTAAAACCTATCCCCATAACAGCAAAAATAATCAAATTATCTATTATGAACTAATTAGAGCCATCTTCATCTTTGAACCATGTTTAAATAATGCCCAAATGGTTTTTGAACCATGGTTGAATAATAAGTAAATACTTTTCAAATAATTATCATATCATGATCAAATCATATTATAACCAACTTCGATCATGATTTAAATAATCTTAGCATCACATTTGACTAATGATCAAGAAATGATAAAAAAACAATATCAGAATCATGTTCGAATCATCTTCAAACCATAATCAAATAAGTTTGATTATTATTCAAAGTGCTCTATCATGGTTCAATCATTATTTGAAGGTGGTTCAAAGGTTATTCAAATCATGATCAATTATGGTTAGAAGATGATTTGATCATGATATAACCATTATTAGAAGATTATTTTAATCTTTCCTTGAAGGCTATTTGATCATTTTTTGAAGGTGGTTTGAAGATTATTCGATCTTAGATCTTCTATGGTAATTCTTCAAATTGCAAAATTATTAGGGTTTTATTTTATCCATTTGAGCTATTTTGTTACATATGTAAATGTATGACTTAATTATACCAGAGGAGAGGTATTATAGTGTTTAGGTTGCATATAGAGTAGAGGATGTGTAAAAATTAGTTAGATAATTTGATGCTTATGAATTCATTATCAAGGTTATGTGAATACCCTTTGATTAGTTCTTTAGAACTCCTAAAATGTAGTTCTCTAAGGTTCTGATTCATCAAATACTACTAAGAAAGGTTGGTAAGGAAGAGAATGATATATGCTATATTATATTCAATATTCAAGGGAAAATACAACATTTAGTTTCGTTGATCACTAGGTTACACATAGGAGAACTCTTATATGAGGAGGAGTTATAGATGATGAGCAAAATTAACATGCTTTGCAAGAACTATTTGGATGGGGACAACATTAAAAATATAAGCCTAGATGAAACCTTTCATGGAGTGCAATGTGATAGATGATTCATGAATGATTAGGATCTTTTTTTCATAGATGGTCTCTTCCTCAACCACAAAAATCACACTTATACTTCCATCATGGTGGTTTACTTGGTTGAAGATGAAGAGCTTATATATATATATATATATATATATATATATATATATATATATATATATATATATATATATATATATATATATATATATATATATATATATATATATATATATATATATATATATATATATATATATATATATATATATATATATATATATATATATATATATATATATATATATATATATATATATATATATATATATATATATGATTAAACAGAGATATGATCTACTATAAGGCACAAACTCTGAAGAAGCATGCCCCAACCCAGTATATTGTAATTGGATATACAAAATCATTACAATACTTTGCTTAAATGGTCATCCCATTGGTGGGAGGAGATACATTGAGTTCCTTGGGAAGAGAGCACTAATGATATTGCGTTGGAAGTGCAACAAGGTGCCCATGGGAAAGAATTTTTATATTTTTTTTATGGATATAATTGCAAGCATTAAAAATTATCACTATTTAAGCACCCATTATTATTTTTGTGGGGGGATTATTAACTCTAAACATGTTCCTTGCATAATTATTCATCTTATATTAGTGTAATGAGTTGATGAATACAACTTATATAACTCTGTTGCATATACTCCTACTCATCCTATCCCAGATAAAATTGTTAAAAGATGAAAGCAAGTACCTCCATTTTGAGGATAAAGTAGACGAGGGAAAGAAAGCATAATCAACTGCAAGTTAAGCCATACTTGTTTATGAAGTGTTAAATTAATTTTTAATCACTTTACGAGCTAAAGAGTAGAATATCAGGTTGGAGAAAAAATAGATAAGGTTGGAGTAAATTTTTGATGCTTTGACAAATTTTATCCATAGTTTTGTACATTAAAAGGAGCACTATAAGAATGAGAAGAGCAAGGAAGTGCACTCTATTGATCCAACTATTTACTCAAATGAGGTTATCAATGACATGTAGAAGGATAAATAGGTATAGGAGGAGTGGAGGTTATAGGTTGCAAATATCTTTCTATTATACCTACATAATAGGAGATCTAGAAGGTAAATATTGTAAGCCCATATGTTCAGGTTATACGTAAGAGTGATGCATACATATTAGGGGTTAAAAAAGACATAGAAGAATAAGTAAATTTTGTTTAAATAGTTCATAAATCCACAAATAAACATGCATAAACTCAGGCATCCATGCATCATTGATTCATTGTTCAATTGATGGGTCACAATTTCCCTCCTTTAAATCTTAGATTAGGATTAATTGATAACTCCACACACACACACACACACACACACACACACACACACACACACACACACACACACATATATATATATATATATATATATATATATATATATATATATATATATATATATATATATATATATATATATATATATATATATATATATATATATATATATATAGAGAGAGAGAGAGAGAGAGAGAGAGAGAGAGAGAGAGAGAGAGAGAGAGAGAAGGCAACATTGGAAGAACAACATTGTTCTAGTAGTTGAATACAATAATAACTTGGTTAGACGATAAGGAGAAATGTTATATGTCATTGAAAGTGTGAGCTTTTGAATGTTCTTTACATTAATTGCAAATTTTATTTTTACGACACATTAATTATTTATGTTTTCTAACAAGAGAGTACATATGATGCAACTCAAGCACCTATAGGTTTGTCATTGTTCTGTTGGAAGAACCAATTGATCAATTATGTAGATTAGTAGTCTCCACTTTCCATAAGCTCAAGAGAAAGGACTCCTTCAAGTGGTCTTCTATGACACTTATGTATGCCAATATAATGAATGAGAAGTTCTTGAAGTCATGGGTCTATGCATATATTTTCCAATGAATTTGAACAAAGTTTATTAGATTATTTATGAGATCTCACTTCTCATGAAGTTTATGATATTGCATGATAATCTCTTTTATCTCAATATAAACCTTATATAGAAAGATGAGTAAGTCCTTCCCAATGGTTCTTAAGAAATTAGGGTTATTTATCAATAAACAATAACTTTTTTTGCTCTAAATCTTCTTGGATGTGATAAATGACCTTCATATATGAGGTTTCTTTACCAGCAAGTAATCCAATTAATATTTTAAAAAATATAAGCAAATTAAGCGATTCTGGCATATGTAGTATGATGATTGCCTTATGTCTATTATACATAGATGATTGTAAAGTTAATACAATACAACATCTCAAATATCTGATTTTAAAACATCTTCTAGAAGTAATACCTGATTGCATATAATTCTACAAAGATAATTTTTGTTTATATGTATTTCACAATAATATAGATTCATAGGTCTTTTTTTTGTTGTAAATATTAATTTTTATATACATTGATTTTCAAACTAATCCATTTCGCATTAAAGATTGTAGTATGCTATCTTATAATCTATATACGAACAATGATCATATGATGATTGATTTAGCTGTAAACCATGTTCAATCATGATTCGAACCAATCCGCAAACTGTTTTGATTGAAAAATATATATTTATTTAAGTATATATAGTTTTGAAAATATTTAATTATCTTTGGGAAGATTAAATTTTGAATTTTAGTTTTGAAATCTAACACAACATTAGGAACTATATATCATCCCGAACGGGAGGATATCATTCACTAATTGGTTCAAATTTCAAAATCAAAATTTGAGATCAAATCCAAAAATCATTAATTTCATAATCAAATCCACGATAATAATTAATATACCTTTCCAAAGAAAGGAGATACCAATCATTATCGATCGTTTGAAAATGACGATAATGATCGTTGTATTTTAAATTTCCCAAAGAGAATTAATTAGAGTTTTTGAAAAAATTGGTTTTGAAAATCAATTCTGGGTTTCTAAATCTCCTACGAGCGCAAGCCCTCGTAGTTAATTACATCGTAGGAAATCGAAATTTCCTACGAAAACTCTCGATTAAAATAGCGGTGTAAATTTTATTTAAGATTTTCAAAGATCGATATCAAAGGAAGAAAAAGGTTGGAATTTTCAATCGGGATTGGATCAAGGTTGAACACTTATTTCTGGAGTCAAAGGAAGAAGTGTAGGAGGTGTTTTGAGATTCTGAATTACTTCAGAAACACCCCAGTCTATCCTAATTATTGGGCTCGAATTTGATTGAAAGATATTTTTAATTTGAATGGTCAATTTTATTAGAAATTTGGGATTCAATTCACGAAAATTGAGGTCTTATGGCCCGAGCCAGCCTCAGAACCTAAGTCTAAATTGGGCACTAAAAGTTAGCGCCCCGAACCTAGCTAATGCAATGCGAATCTGGTCTTACCCCGGCCTGGATTGGGGAGCCAGCTAAACCACCTAAACGATTTAAAATTATGAGTCTGGTCAATTTATATAGAGTGGTCGGGACGTTATTTAAGAAAGGTATTTGAGAACGGGACCGACATCTAGAGCAGATCCTAAATGGTCCCTTGAGCTTATGTTGGGTTTGATGCCTAAGCAATGCAATTAAACATTAGACTCTTTTAAATTTGTTGCTAATGCGATGCATGCTAATTGACTCGATTGAATGCAGAATTTGTATGTAGCAGTTTAAAAATTTTGGCTTAGAAAATAGGTTTTTCCCTAGAGATTGCATAACATCCCCTTGACAGATCGGCACCCTCATAGGTCAAGTGGTCTGCTAGAACCCGCAGGCGGGGAGATGCCTAACAAGGTTGAGAAAGTATAATATGAGTGCATGAAAAACCCTCGGCGAGTCCGAGCTTACTTCTTAAGACCGTTTAGAGTTTCTATCTTATCTTAAAAATTTTATTTAATTAAAGTAGAAGAATTTTTGACAGACCCCTAAGAGCCTAAATTCGAATTCCAGGCTAAATCAAACGCGACATGTAAATAAAAAGACTAGAAAAACAGGAGTTCTAATGCGAAATTAATTAAATAAATCAATTAAATATATCAAATTGAATGTCCATATGGCAAGTGTCACTCATTATTACATCTCAGAAATTACAAGAAATTAAAGTGGCCGGGCACCACTGACTACAACCCGGATTTCTAATCCTAAATCAAATGATTTTGAGACTTGGGATTCTTCTCGTTGTCCAATCCTTCATCTTCTCACAAACATCTTGATTCGTCGGTTCAGGATATCCAAATGGAAAGAAACTCCCCCTTGATCGGGGTGTTATCCTTCCTCTTTGGATATTTGCAAAGTATCCTAATTTGAATTCCAAATGGAAGAAGACTCTCCCCTTTAGGGATGTCTTCATCTCTTTGGAATTCAAATTGGATATTCATATCCCAATCTCAAATCATTTTAAAGAATTA
Source organism: Dendrobium huoshanense (assembly GCA_016618105.1). Lineage (NCBI taxonomy): Eukaryota > Viridiplantae > Streptophyta > Magnoliopsida > Asparagales > Orchidaceae > Dendrobium > Dendrobium huoshanense. Next base: position 25,905,372 of record CM028347.1, read on the forward strand.
CAACCTTAACTGAATTAAATTTACATTGAGAGAAATAAGAAAATCTAGACTCGATCCTGCAAGGTTATCCTAATAATCAACAATTGTATATATTCCCAAGCAGTTATAATATGAAAAATTGAAATGCATTTTTTAGCCACACTTGGCCATGCTCTTTTTATTTAAAGGGGGTCTTAAGCGCGGTAGGTACCTGTGCAAAGAGTATATATTTTTTTATTAACTGCCCCCTTTAATTTTCAGCTCCTTGTATGAGCATGGCCACCTGCATAAGATTGCACAAGTATAATTCGCTCCTAACCTAGGGGTAAATCTAACGTACAATCAATCACATAACGCAGGAAGTAAGTAAATAAACACATCAATTCTACACTAGCAAACAGCATGCAGTAAAAACTCGAAAAACTCGGCACACAATTGCAAAAAGTAAAACACCGGCCTATCCTAAAACTAGAGTCGGTGATCCTAGCAAACCATCTAAAGTGTGTGAGGTAGGTCGTGTGGTTTTGATGTATCCTAATTAGGATTATTAGTTAAAGTTATCTAAGGCTCGATTGGTTGGAAGGTTTAAGGGATTTTAAGTTTGAATTCAAATATTAATGGCTTGAGGTTAATTTTAAGACTTACTTAATTATTTATTGGATATCACCTTTGTTTCACACCGAGGCCGTGAAGTTTATTTCACCTTCCTTGGGGCTAAGTTAATAGCCTCGTAGGCCTTAGTTACCCAGTGGTATCCGGTATAATTAAATATTTTAGGTTGATTAAGGTTTAAGAATTAATGAATTTTATTAGAAATGTTTAGTTGCTGATTTTCAAAATTGATTAATTTAAGTTTGCCATTAATCGATTCGTGGCGTTGTGCCACCAGGCTCGAGGAACCAGCCTCCTTAGGACACTTAGCCCCGCAGCCCGGAGTAGTCCAGCCGATAAACCGAATTAATGTAGTTAAATTAGAAGTTTTAAAAGGTTAGATAATTAATGATTAATCTATTTTTAAGGTTTAACACCCCTTAGAATCCATTCGTGGCGTTGTGCCACCAGGCTCGAGGAACCAGCCTCCTTAGGACACTTAGCCCCGCAGCCCGGAGTAGTCCAGCCAATAAACTTCATCTTTAGGATGGTTGTTGTGTTTTAAAAGGTTTGTAGAATGTTTTAAACATTAAGTTAACATTTTCTGGAATTTTAGAATAATTTTGAATTTTATGAATTTTTGAATATTTTAATCATTTAATTAAGGGGTTGAAAATTGACTTTTTGATTAAGTTCAAATTCTGGAATGTTTATATTTTATTAAACTACTAGACCTTACTACGATCAGTTAGAAGGTAAGTACGTTGAAATCGGATTTTTCTGCATTTTATTACAAAGGTTTGAAGTTTTGAACTAGTTTTAACTACGATTTGACCGATTTGTTGACTTTTTGAAATATTACAGATTTCTGGAGTTTAACATTTTTAATAAATATTAGGGCTTATTAGGAATTGAATGCAAGTGAGTTTGGGTGATTTGGATTTTTCTGGAATTAGTTATGGATATTTGAAGATTTTACTATTTAATGAATTTTTGGAATTTCTTAATTAGAGGGCCTTTTTGTGATTTTGGTCCAAATGAGATCCCAACTCCTTGAAATCTTCTCCAAATGTCAGGAATGACCTAAGGAGAGATTCCCAAGTGTTTGGGAAATTTTTGGAATTTTTAATAATTATTAATTAATTATATTAATTAAATATTGATTTCCAACTAAAATTAAATTAAGGCTTAAATTGCTGTCAAATAATTTTGATTTTAATTTTCATTGGTTAAGGGTTGAATTATGGTCAGTTAGAGGGGTTAAACATAATTTTTGGATTTAAATTGAGTTTATTACATTTTTTGGAAGGTTTTAAGGCTTAATTAAGGCTTAAACTTAGGAAAATTAATTAAGGGACTTAACGATTCCTAAAATCAATGAAACATTTCCTAGTGGCTGTACATGTCACTAGGTTCAAGTGTTTGAAGTTTCAACTCAAGAGGAAGTGAATCCTAATTATTGAAAATATTCTAAATTTTCCAAACATGTCCTTAATTTTTGTCCTTAATTGTGTCACTAGGTTCACTAGGTTTGAATCAATATTTTCACTAACCCTTGACTAAGCATAAAATGCACAACACAATAACAATCAATTCCTAGATCTAAGAGAGCCTTAGACTAAGTGGTGTGTGCACAACCTAAGCATGCAAAAAATTGACGATAATTAAGGTAACAAAGTTTTGATTAGTGAATGGTTATGAAATAATCACTCACTAATCATTCCCCAAACATTTCTATTCAATCAAGCCTAATCTATGTTTAAAATTTCAAAGGGATCTCTCAAGTGCTCAAGGATTTAAATATATATAGTTTTAAAGTAGATTTTAAAATATATAAATATATAAATATATATATAAGTATATATATATATATATATATATATATATATATATATATATATATATATATATATATATATATATATATATATATATATATATATATATATATATATATATATATATATATTTTAAAATAAATATAATTAAAAAAAATATTATTAAAAGAAATTTTGAGGGGGTGAGAGACCCACTGACTTTTCAAATTAATTTCAAAATAAATTTTAATTTTTAAAATATTTAATATAATATTTAATTAAATACTAATTAAATATTAAAGATAATATTTAATAATTCAAATTATTTAAAATAAATTAATACTTAAATCTTAAAATTAACCTTAAATTAAAGTATTTAGAATTTCAAAATTTTTGATATATTATTTGTATTTTAATGATTTAAATTGAATTTGTTTGAAATTTTTGAATTTTGAAACTATTAAATCAATTTAAATAATTCAAAATTTAAAATAATATTTAAATTAAACTTAATTCAACATTAGTTATTTTCTGAAAACTTAATACTATTCAAGATATATATATATATATATATATATATATATATATATATATATATATATATATATATATATATATTAAAACAACTTTATCTTAAATTTAATTAAACATTAATAATATTTTAAAAAAAAATAAGTAATTTAAAATTACTTATAATATAAAATATTTTAAGTTAATTTGATTTGAAATTAAAACATTTTTAACTTATATCATTAATATTTTAAAATTAAAATAATTTTTTTTTAAATATTCAAATTAATATTTAACTAAATATTAAATATTTTAAAATTATTAAAAATATATAATCTATTTTTAAAATAATTTTAATTTTAAATTGAAGATTTTTAAATTCTGAAAATTTTAATGTATCTTATGGATTTTTTATTAGAATTAATTTTCTATAATTTTGTTTAAAGAAATCTAAATTTAAAAATGATTTAAAATTAATTTAAACCACTTTTAAATATCAGCCGGCGGGCTTGACACGTGGCGGCCCCTGATTTGGCCGACTAGAAACGGCGGCCAATCATTGACCTTAAATGCGCGGCGGTGGTCAACTGGGCCCACGCGTTTTCACTTAATCCAGTCAGCAAATGCCGCGGGCCGTCAAATCTAGCAGGCGGGAATCCAACGGTTGGATGAATACCGCGGATTTGAACTCCATCCAGAAAAGAACGGTCGGACGAGATCAATCCCGCGGTTTAAATGGACGGTCCAGATGCTGTTGGATGGGAAGATTGCATCAAGATCACGCGGGCGGTTGATCAAAGCCGCGGAATGGCTTGATCGGGACCGTTGATCGCGCGATCAACGGTCCAGAAAATGTGTGGCACATGCACTGTATGAACCGAGACCCAGATGCAATAAATGGCTCGCTCTCTCATCTCGCTCGATAAAATTAAATAAAATTTTAAACATAGAATCATCATATGAACAGAAGTTCTGGGGAGTTAATTATACAGTCTTAAAAGCACTTTATAAAATCCTATTTAACTCTAAGTGTATAAACTAGGGTTTAGGATTTTCACCTCAATAATGGACGGTTTGGACCGTTTTTGGATTCTCTGAGCTTGTAGACTGTCCACGATTAAGTTCCTAGTTGAACCCACGCTCCGACGCTCCACGAATCGCCTGGAATGAGCCTTGGAACGATTGGAGCTTGAGTTCGCCGAAAGACCGCCGGCCACCATTTTGACCGGCCGGATTTGAGTGGGGATGAGTTGGGAAATGTCTGGGGAGCTCAATGGAACAGGGGGCTGGGTTTGAGAAGGCTTGAGTGGAGAGAGAGAGTTAGGGTTAGAAAGAAATGGCTTTAGGACCTTTTCTCCCTATTCAAATATCCCCAAGCCAAATGGATGGCTGGGATGCATCAGGGGGCTCTCCCTGATGAGGGACAAGTGTCCCAAGCCGTCAGGTGACAGGGAGAAAGGCTGGGAAAGGCCCTCCAACCATTGGCCAAACTAAGGGAGGTGGGGGGACCACTGCCATTTGAGGCTAAACCAGGGCCTGATCTTTGTTAGGGGAGCTCTGAGTGAGCTTTAAACCATAAGGGGGGTCGGCCTAAAGCAGCCCTAATGGAGGAAAAGGGGTTTAGCACATGATGGTGCTCCCTTGAGGAGGTTTAAATGAAGGTTTGACAATGTTGACCAGTCAACTAGTCAAAGGAGGCTGAGGTGGCAGGTGAGGGAAAGTTTAGAATTGCTGGAATGGATTGGTGGGGAATGGGCTAGCTTGGATCAAGCCATTTGAGGCATTTAAGCCTCTTAAGGAGGTTTGTTGACTATGTTGACCAGTCAACTGGTTGACCAAGGGTGAGGTGGCAACCATGGTGATTTAGGAGATTGATTAAGAAGCATGGAAAGGGTTTGACAAAGGTTTGAGTGGATTTGGAATTTAATTCAAAGTGGAGGGCCTTAAGGGTTGGTTTGGTCAAACTAGGTTGACTGAGTCAACCAGGTTGACCCAGGATGTGGGTTTGGTCCAGGTGGGTTTGATACAATATTTGAAGTTTGGTAGAGCTGATTCCATGGTTAAATGGTTCATTCAGGTCAAAAGGGCTTAATGGGCCTTTAATGGGCCCCTTAAGCCAAAATTAGTTGACTTGGTCAACCGGCTGGGTTCAGGGTCTGGAAATGGGTTCAACAGATTTCGAATGACATTTCAAGACTAATGGAAGTGGTTCCATGGCCTGGAGAGGTCATTTGAGTCAAAATATCTATTTGGACTCTTAAAGGGTCACTTGGGTCAACTAAGTTGACTTGGTCAACCAGGTTGACCCAGGGCTTGGAAATGGGTCCAACAGGTTTCAAATGACGTTTCAAGACCAATGGAAGTGGTTCCATGGCCTGGAGAGGTCATTTGGGTCAAAACACCTATTTGGACCCTTAAAGGGTCACTTGGGTCAACTAGGTTGACTTGGTCAACCAGGTTGACCCAAAGCTTGGAAATGGGTCCAACAAGTTTGGTTTGATATTTGAAACTCGCTGGAGGTGGTTGCGTTCAATTCGGAGTTCATTTAGTTTGAAATCACCATTTGAGCCCCATAGGGGTATTTTGGTCATTTTGACCCCTGGTCAACTGGGGGTCAAAATGGATCAACCAAAATGCAGTTTAATGTTCAATAGGTGTTAATCAAGTATCTGGAGGTGATCAGAGGCTTTGTAGAAAGCTCCAAGGTCAAAATTCACTGGATGGCAAGTCCAGTGGCATAGGCTGTAAATATCTGAGGATTTTACAACCTATGAATTTTGATTAAGTTTCTGGGGTTAGAGACCTCAGAATGGGCTCAAATTTGGAGGGTTGCCTTCAGAGACATGTCCCATCAGTATGTAATTGACAGACTCTGAATCGGAGGTCATTTGATTGATTTTGAAGTGTTTGAAAATTTGCTGAAAAAGGCTTTTAGGACTTGGCCTTTTAGCATTGGATTTGGGTCTGGATTTTGGATTTGACCTGGATTTTGAGTTTGAAAGTGTGGACTTGATCATAGGGTCTGGGTTAGATCCTAAGTTCATGATTTATCTAAGATCTGGAGAGATTTTAGGGTCAGGATGGATTTGGATGGGTCCCTAATGACCTCATACAGAAATGAGGTCAACACAAACATATATCGATTGATATTTGAATTAGGGTTGAACATTGTTGAAACTTTCTTCAATCAATTTTTCAAATCATATTTGGACTTTTAAGAATACAAAATGTTCAAATATAATTCAAACAAGTACCAAACATAGATTCAAACCTAGTTGTAATTTGATTTACATCTTATTCTAACTAATGTTGATCACTATGGATTTTAAATGAAAAAACTATGGTAAAAAATGATACTATTTTTATTTGATATATATATTTTTCAATTTTTTTATTACGAGATAAATAAAATTTACCTTTTTTTATATAAATTCCTATAGATTATCAATCTGCCTAGTCTATTTTAGGGATTCCGATTGAGCTATGAAAATTTCAGAATATTATAAATAGGAGCAGGATATATAATTTAAATTAGGAATAGAAGTAAATTATTTAAAAAATAAATAAAGAAGCAAACTAGCCAAATAGAACGGTATATTCCATTGAATACACCAAATTGTTTGATGCATTGCTACAATAATATAAGACTTTAATTCTATTAGAACACCTGTTATTTGTACTTTACTTTATTCATCCATAACCAATCACAGGCTTCCATGTGTACCATCTTATATATTGTATCTATATATACTGCCATGTATGTTCACCAATGGAAGGAAGTAATGCAATACATTCATCTTCTTCCTGTTTTTTCGGCTGCTCTGTTCTTCTTCTTGGTTTCTTTATGGTATCAGAGCAGTTTGGTTGTCTGTCGGGATGGAGAATCTCTGAGAGTCTTGACATAGGTGAATTTCTTCACTAATTAACATGGCATAAAGATTGTCAAGAGAAAGAGGAGTTTGCAATGTCCTTATTGCGGTTTTAAACGATTGATATGGAGGTGGTAGACATTTTAGAATGTGAAGTATAATATCTTCACTGTCAAGATTGCATCTGGCGGAGATAATCAGATCTACCATTTTCTTGATCTCCATGAGGTATTCTTGCATAGACAGATTGCGCATTGAGATGTTTTGGATCTCGTTCTTGAGCTGCATTACTTTTGATCTATTTGCGGATTGAAATCTGGTTTGCAGTGCCGACCAGATTTTGTGCGTTGATTCGATATGCATGACGTAGGGTATCACGTGAGCGGAGATGGTAGATGAAATGGCTGCGGCAAGATTTCTGTCGGTGAGAAGCCATTTGGTTGTTTCGGAATCAAGATCACCTTGGTTTTGATTAGTGAGATCCAGAGAAGGAGCTTCAAGAAATGACTCAAACCCGTTCGCCTTTAGCAGCTTTGAGATCTGATTTCTCCATATTGGATAGTTGTCCATGGAGAGTTGATGCGGGACGAGACATTTGAGATTTGAGATGATGAACTTGAGGGAGGGATAGAGAAGAGGCTTGTATGAGGTCCAATTTAGTCAACGATAATAAGATTTCCATAACTTTCGATCCTAATGGTTCTCGTGTTAAGGACTTGCATACTCACAAAATTCTTCTTCAAGGACCTTGTAGAGCTGGACTCTACCCCATCCTGATCAAGAAACTCGAAACCTCAAAGATGGCTCTCGCCACCAGTACGCTGCGGCCTCCAAATTGGCACGAACGTCTCGGGCATCCTCATCAACGTATTCTTGATACTATTTCTCACGGCTATCCATCTCTTTGTATTGACAATAAGAACATCAATTGCACTTCTTGTAAAGCTTGCAAAAGCCATAAACTCGTTTTTCATAATTCTGTTAATCGCAAAAGATCTCCTATGGCTTTACTTCATTCGGATGTCTGGGGGCCTTCCCCAGTTTCGTCTCAACAGGGTTTTAGATACTACTTACATAATTTAGGTGATTATTTGCGTTTTGTTTGGATCTTTCCGTTCTTACACAAAACTGAAGTCGCTCCGCTTTTCATAAAATTTATTACATTCATTGAAAAACAAACTAATAATCCAGTGCAGGCTGTTCGAACTGACGGCGGAAGCGAATTCGTCAATCATCAATTTCAGAATTTCCTTCAATCCAAAGGAATTCACCACCAATTATCTTGCCCAAACACGCCGGAACAAAATGGCACCGCCGAGCGCAAACACCGCCACATTATTGACACAGCTAGGACTCTGCTCCATATAGCGTCCATGCCTCCCTCATACTGGCCCGATGCAGTCTTGACTGCTGCCCACCTCATTAATCGCATGCCTACGCCTACCACCAACAATACACCTCCCATTCAGCTCATGTTTAACACCAAACCTGATTACGCCTCCCTCCGCACATTCGGATGCGAATGTTTTCCTCTTCTCCCCAACCATTCTCGGCACAAACTTCAGCCCAAATCCACCTCATGCATTTTTCTTGGCTACACCGACAATTACAAACGATTTAAATGCCTTAACCTCAATACCAATCGCGTTATTATATCTCGGCACGTTCAATTCTTTGAAACCACGTTCCCTTTCTCCAGCGTCAGTAACCTTAAGACTCAACACGCTCAACAGGACACACCCCCATCCTTCCTTATTCTAGCTACTACTTTACACAAGAACCATATCAATCAACCTACAACAACCAAATCTACCACTTCCCAACAATCTCCTCCAAATGAATCGGCATCCACACCCATTCTCACATTCCCGAACCAACCTTCATACCAGCCCAACGGTCAGCCCTCTCCTAGCAATCCTAACAGTGAAGCCCCGCAACGCGATCCTACAAGCTACAACAAAGCCAACAAACATTTAGAATGGCACAACACAATGGCTGCCGAATTTCTTGCCCTTCAAAAATAGAGTACATGGCAACTCGTTCCCGCTCCGTCCAACAAACCTGTCCTGGGATGCAAATGGACATTCCGCAAGAAACTGCATTCGGATGGTTCCATAGCCCGATTCAAAGCAAGGCTAGTTGCACAAGGAAATCAGCAAGAATACGGGATAGATTACGGCGAAACTTTCAGCCCAGTTGCCAAGCTACCTACCATTCGGGTGCTCTTCACTGTCACGCTCCATCATAATTGGAAGATACACCAGCTCGACGTCGATAATGCATTCCTTCACGACAACCTACAGGAAACTGTCTACATGAGACAACCAAAGGGCTTCGAGGACCCAGCTCATCCTCATCACGTTTGCCTTCTTCGAAAAGCCATCTATGGCCTCAAATAAGCATCCAGGCAATGGTACACCACATTCTGCAACCATCTGCTCACTCTCGGGTTCTCTCACAGTACAACCGACTCCTCCCTTCTTGTGTTTCGACAAGGCCACACCACCATGTTCCTTCTGGTATACGTGGACGACATATTACTCACTGGCAATGACGAATCTACTATCTCCAAATTTCTTCAACAGCTCAACTCCACCTTCGCACTCAAACACCTAGGCACCGCAAATCATTTTCTTGGCATTCAGATTCAACATGACAAAGATAAGTATTTTCTTTCTCAGGAATCATACGCTTTCTCTATCATTCAACAAACTAATCTCATCAACTATAATGCCGTCGCTAATCCGTCTTGCACTAAACTCCCCGCAGAGCTCTCTCAAGACTCCTCCTTCACGACTGATCCAACGACCTACCGAAAGATCACCGGGGCTCTGCAATATCTCGTCATTACGCGTCCCGACATAGCGTACGCCGTCAATAACATTTCACAGCATATGCATGATCCTCAGCCCGAGCACTTCTATCTTCTCAAGAAATTGCTACGGTACATCAAAGGATCACTCCATTTCGGCCTCCCCATATTCAAGGCCGAACTCCGCCTCACCACCTTCTCCGACGCCGACTGGGCGAGTGATCCCCTCACCCGCAAATCAACATCAGGGTACTGTACATACCTCGGCTCAACACTGATGTCCTGGACAGTGAAGAAACAAACCACCGTTTCCAGGTCGTCTATTGAGTCGGAGTATCGAGCTCTCGCGGCAGCTACAGCAGACACAATAAGGCTTAAACGACTATTAGCAGACTTCCTCATTCCTCATGAAGCACCGGTTGATCTGTATTGCGACAACACTTCCTCCATTGCGCTAGCTACAAACCCGGTGTTTCACGCACGAACAAAGCATATCGAGATCGATCACAGATTCGTTCGCGGACATATCAGCAATGGCCATCTCCGTCTGTTGCCCATTAAAACGGAAGATCAAACCGCGGATGTTCTCACCAAGCCACTGTCTACCCCACGGTTCAAACTTCTGAGAACCAAACTCACAGTCGCTCCCGACCCGTTCATTTGAGAGGGGCTATTAGAACACCTGTTATTTGTACTTTACTTTATTCATCCATAACCAATCACAGGCTTCCACGTGTACCGTCTTATCTATTGTATCTATATATACCGCCATGTATGTTCACCAATGGAAGGAAGTAATACAATACATTCATCTTCTTCCTGTTTTCCCGGCTGCTCTGTTCTTCTTCTTGGTTTCTTTAAATTCGACTGACTGCGGTGAATGCACCAAATGATTTTGCGCATTCTAAAGAACTAGCCAAATCATTCGATGCATTTTAAAGAATGCACTAAATGATTTGGCTAGTTCTGAATGCACCAAATCGGTGCATTCTTTAATATGTGCCAAATGATTTGGCTAATTTGTTTATTTTTAATTTTTTTTTTAATATTTTGATTCTATTCCTAATTTAAATTAATAGCATGCTCATTTTTAAAAAAATTCCTGAAAATGTTGGTTTTTGGCGAAGCCAAATCCCGGTAACCAATCAAATCTCACCATACCACTTGTCGGGCGTGCTAGTAGAACACTTTGTCAACTATATATTATTGACGTTAACTAGAGATCTCCTCCGTTGATCTGTTTCCAAGTTCCCCAGGTAATCCATCTGTCTGCGCTTCCGGGCTTATTCCTGCATAAAACCTTTTCTTGATTTTGCCTAGCTTTGGTGGCCATCATTTTTTTTCCAAAACTGTTACTTTGAGATTTATATGAGAATAAAGAGAAGTAATTTTGGACATATACCTTATGAAATTGCTTTCAATGGTGCATGGGATTTGTGACTCATCTGTTGTATTGTGTTCTAGGGTTGATTTGATCTTTTGTCATGGTATGGATGGATAATATGATTTTTTTTTCTGTGAATCAGCTTGGGTTTTATCGGACTTATTAAGTTTGGATGCATATGGTTGCTGTTATTGCTCCATGAATGATTAGATAAAAATGACATTTCTTGGCTGAAGTAGAATCCATAGAGCTTATAGAACGCAGAAAACTATCTTGTGATTCTGATGCTAGCTTCTCACCAAGGTAAAAAAAAAAAAAAAAAACCTTACAGCACTAACCATAGACGATGATATCTGGTAAATAGCTGATAGTTTGGGCGCGGTCAAAATTAAACTTGAATGTGGAAGAGATGCTAATTTTGATGCACGTGTCAATATGAGAAACACCTTTATGATCAGATTTGAAGGGTTTTTTTTTTTTTAAATTCTCTTTGTATCTTATAGATTTTTTCTATCCACTAAGCAGATTGGTTGAATTCCAGATAGTATTGTTTCAGTTTTCCTAATTCCCACTTTTTCTGCTGTGAATTGGACATTTAAAAGTGCTTTAAATGTGAGCCAAACTTTTTCATGTGCATGCCATGAGCCAAGCCCTATTCACACTCTTTCCCCTGCTCGTCTCCCGCCCTTAAAATTGTTATTGAGTTTCAATGGTTGTTATTATTGCAAGTCTGATAATAACCTCTTGCAATCTTCCAATAATCAAATTTCAGATAATAATCAGATTGAGGTAATCCTGTAGATGTTTGTTAGGTGTCATTTCTTCTTTTCCAGTAATCAAAGGTTGCTAGGCAATGACTAGATTGAGGGATGGAATATAAAGAAATTGAGACTATTGAAAAGTAAGCATCTTCTATGAAAAAAGCTAGTAAGAGTTATTTTGAGAAGGATAGGAGGAAAGAATAACTGTAGGTGAATTTTTTCCAAACTTTATGTTCTGTCACTTCATGGTAGCATGGATAGTTTGTCAGACTCCATGGTAGCACATTTGTCATACTTCTACCTCTTTTAAAAGTTTTTATTTTTGACAATGAACTTGTCCTCAAACAGTAAATCTTTTCGAAGAAAAATAGCAAGAAACCGAACTTGAACATACTGCTTAGTGATGATAAAAACTCTTACTTTCATTCGTTGATTGTTCTTATTTGCCAAAATCTTTACTTTAACAAATTTAATTGTTTCCATGAATTTGGGTCTTACCTAGTTTATCTTAAAAACGTTTCTTTTGTTGAGCTTGTCCTTAATACCCTTGTGGCTTGCTATTTTCTTTTCTAAATGATAGTTCATTTTGTAGTGCCCAACTTTTTCACGCCTGTAGTACTTTTCAAAACTAAGAAGTCATTGCCCAAAATGTTTCTTTCCACACTGCTTACATGCTAGCTTGTCAAACTAAATTTTCTTAGTTTAATGTCCAATTGAACTTTTTACCATTGAAATTATCTTTCTTTATATTTTTTTAACCAAATTGTTGCTCTCAATTCTGTTTTGATTAACTCAACTCATTTTAGCTGTTGTAGCTCTTTCCATTAAAGCTAAAAATTCTTTGATATTAAAAGAAGCCAAATGGCCCAAAACTAACCTTAGCTGATATTTGCGACCTCTTAAAATTCGGTGGCACTTCTATTTTTGAGTACTGATATAATGAACATATCTAGATAAAGAGATGAACTCTACCTCATATTGCATAACTATATTTCACCCTTGAGATAGGTTGAAGAATTTATCCCGTAGTGCTAGTCTAGCTAATTATGGAATAAACCGGGTTTTAAGCATTCTCACAAAATAACCTCCCTTAATTGTTGATAAGGGCATCATTCTCAATTTTTCATGGTATTATGCTTGCCATCATCTCTTAGCTTCTCCCTCTAAAACAATGGTTGCAAGTATACTCTTATGTTGTCAGGGCAAACCACACTATCCAATATCTTTCCATTTTTTTTGCAATTAGTTCTTAGCAGTAGTTCGATCACTTGTTCGTTTGAATGATGGTGGCTTGGAAGTTTTCATATTCTCAAACATTGGTCTATTTCATTGCCAAGCTCAGACCTCAGTTCACTGCTTGAAGAAGATTTTTTAATAGATGCCAACTTGTGTACCACTTGAGAAATCTAAATCACAATGCCATACAGGTTTTTCAATTTAGTCTCCTAATTATTCTAAGCTCTATTTCTATTTGAATTACCCTTAACTTGCACTTATGTTTCTATGATTAGCCAAGATAACTGATCATTCATTCCATATGTCATTTTTTCAGGAAAATGTATTGAAAAATGTGGCCGAGATAACTAATCATTTATTAAGTATGTCATTTTTTTAAGCAATGCATCGAAAAATGTGCAAGTGCATCATGTGAATGTATAAAAAAATATGAGGATGTCTTGAAGCTTGTATGTTGTATCCAATCATTCAAAATAATTTTACCCACATGTGCTTTGACAAATGCATCAAAATTCCTTAGTTTGAGATCTTAGAATGCTGCGTAGGCTAAAATAAAGAATGAATTTAAACTTGATCTTGCATTGAGAAGAGTGTAACTATTTAAAAAAATGCGCAACATCTCTTTATTTAAAATTTTTGAAGACAAGCTCATCTGCATATGCTCGGATGAATGTACTAAGTGCTTGAACTTAACATTTAAGATTGGATATTACTGAAATCTCTAGGCACAGCAGCAACTGTTAAATTTTCAGCAGCATTTACATGCAAACAATCTTCAGTAAGGTATTAGCTCGTCTCAGCAATTTCTAATTTGAAACTACCTTATTGATAATGTACATGTAATCCTTTTTTTTTTCCTCCACTTTTATTCTGTTCCTTGAACTGATCCCATCAATTTTTATAACATATGTGATACATCATACTTGTTGTTATCAGGAATAATTGGAAAGCTAAATAGACGTGTGCCATGTCCACTAAAACCACTAGAAGGCGTCAACATCACGGGGAGATTGATGATAGCAAAGATGAGCATTTGAACACTTCCCAGTCAGATTCTCTAAGAGAGACTCTTCTTGCAGAGTATGATTCTAATGATAGTCATCTTGAGGTGCTAACTCATTTAGAATAATCAGAGAGAACCTGGAAAATTCTTCCTGTTCAACAGATATTTATTGCTTCATTTACAGGATTCCAGTCAGAAGAGTCAACAAAAGATCTGGGATCAGAAACAGAGAGAGCCTTTCTGCTTGACTTGTATCTCTCAGTTCGTGAATAGCTGCATAAGATGGATAGGTAATTAAGAATTATAGCTATAATGAACAAAGTTTGCACTTGCAATTGTATAAAGCTTATAAGAAGACGGTTATTGTTAACTTGCAATGAGTCATGTTCTAGTATTATATTAGTTTCCTGTCATCTTATTATTTTTTAGCTTACATCCACCTTATAAGCTCCCATTCTCTGTAGTCTTCAATAAAAATCATGATCTGGATCTGGAAGGATATATGTTGTGCTACTGATAAAGGTTATAATTAATTATTAGTTCACAAGGAACAAAAAAATTAAAGTAATAAGCATGATGAATTTATTCAATATATGATGAAATTTAATGGTTATCTTTGTAGTTTGAAATTTGGTAGGCGATTGCTTCGAAATGAAATGATGCTAAAAAAAAAAAAAAAAAAAAAAAAATGCTAAAGAAACATTAGCAAATATAGGTTGCATGGACTACCTAAAAGTGTGCTATATAATTCTAGTCTCACGTGGGCTGTCATTTGGTTTTTACTTTAATACTTTCTCATAATATCCAATAATTCCTATTTATATCTTCACTCTTCTATATTTTGTTCTTTTTTAACACTCCATAGGGTATCCACATGGGAGCATATATTAGTGTAGCAGTGGTATTGGCAGGTTCACGATTTAGGAGATCCATGCCATATCATGAAAATATTATATTTTAGTTGTTTTGAAACAAACAAATAAATAGAATTATAGGTCTATTTTTTTTTTTGAATTAATTTTATGCTTATATGATGTCTTATGATGTAATATCCCAAACTGCTCCAATCACTTGGAGTCGTGGGAGCCAAAGGGAGGTAGTCAGGATGACAAAGTACACAAAAGGGCTTGATCTGTTGTTGTTGATTCAATTACCTGGTGTCGATAAAGATGAAGAGATTTGTCTCCTTCGGTATTGACGAAGACGAAGAATTTCATCTCCTTATAACCATGTGAGAGAGGTAGACGGAAAGGGACCAAGAAAGAAATGTGTGTGACAGGCGAACGATTAGAGCTTGAGCATTAGCATCGGCTAGGGAGGAGAGAAAGAAAGATAATGATTTTTTATTATTTTCTATTAATAAAATTCAAGTTATTTCGATAAGCTTTTCAATGAAGATTGTGAGAATACAATTGAATTTAGTGACCTTAGAGAACCCTAAATAAAAAAAGAAAATTTTATTTTTATTTAAGCTTTTCAATGAAGATTGTAAGAATATGATTGAATTTAGTGACCTTAGAGAACCCTAAATAAAAATAGAAAATTTTATTTTTATTTTCATATTAGTAAAATAGAAGTTAGAGAGACTTTAAATAAAATGAAGTGTGAAAATGCTATTGGACATGATGTATTCCAATAGAGGTGTGTAAATGTTTAGGAGATGAAGGAATTTCTTACGAAAATTTTTAATATTATTTTGAAGACTAAGAAGATTCCAGATGGGTGTCGTTTCTATTTTTAAGAATAAAGGTGATGCACCAGAGTGTGCGAATTATAGATGAATTAATTTAATGTGTCATACATTAAAATTATGGGAGAGAGTTATTGAGTATAGGTTACGAATTGATACTAATATTTCTCAAAATTAATTTAGATTCATACCAGTTAGATCTATTATGGAAGCTATATATTTTTTGAGAAATTTGATGGAGAAGTATAGAGAGAATAAGTAGGACAATCATATTTATGAGTTAGGTATAAATTATAAATTATGATGATGAAAACATAATTATATAGGTGTTAAGCTGATGACGATTATGATAGGGACATCGACAAGAGGTTTCGACGCGTTTATCAGAGGCGACACAGGAGATCGATGGCCATGATGGAGAGTCTTTACTTTTGATGCATTTTCTGTATTAGCATTTTATGTATTAATCATTTTATTTCAGTTTTTCTGTTTTTGCCCTTATGAGTAGTTGGTCACTATTGTAGCCTAAGGTGCATTCTAGTCTTTTGTTTTATTTGTCATTTTGATGCTTATATATATGGTCATTTTCTTATGTATGAGGAGGATTATTGATGAATGAAAAGTTATCTTGGTGATCTCTTTGTGAGTTTCAAAACTCCTCTAGATCTCTTTGTGAGTTCTTGAGGAGAAAGCTCTTAGATCTCTTTGTGAATTCTAGTGGAAAGTGTGAGGTTTGTGATTCTCAATTTCCTTTTCTTCTCCACCAATCTCTCTCCCCCCCCCCTCACCTCAAGAGAAGATAACCACACCCATTGGCTTGGAAAACCGACACCCACCTCCTTGCCACCGTCCCTTGGAGCCCAAGCCAGCGGCTGCCATCCTACCACCGGCTGGCCACCTTGCCACTGACCCCCTTCCATCCACCCACCACTCCTCTTTTCCTCTAGCCATCATTTTGAAATTCAAATTTCAAATTTCAAATTCTTTCCAAATTGGAAAATCCAAATTAGGAAAGTTCTTTATGTTGAATCCAATTTTAAATTAAATCAAATTGGATTTAATAATTTTTCTTTCCTAGTCATCATTATGCATTTGGAAACCCCCTCCCTTCCTCCCAAATCTCCTCCTCCTCCTTGATGTCGCCGACCCCTTAATGGGGTTTCCCATTGAATGCTCATTCAATGCCCCTCCTTATTTGAAATCTGAAATTGATCTCAAATAACTTTCCCTCCAATTTTACTTAAAACTGAAATTGATTTCAGTTTTCCTCCACAAACCCCTCTCCCCTCTCCCTCTATGCCGCCGGCCCCCTTATGGCTCCCTCCCATTAATTCCCTCATTCAAAGGAGTTAATTATCACCTATTTGGATTCAAATTTTAAGAGTATTTCCCTCCCAATTAACTCAAAATCTGAGAGTAATTTCAGATTTAGAATTAATCCCCTCCACCTCAACCTAACCTAGTTTCCACCAAGAAACCTAGCCTCTCCCCTCCACCTCTCCAAGCCGGCCACCACCTCTCCTCTCTTGGGTTTTCTTATCATGCTCTCTCATCTCATGCAAACCATGCATGGCGGAACCCGAATGGAACTTTGGATTTGTGCATGACGATCGAGATCAAGTCGACATCCTCCAATCGCCATTCTTTGACGTGGGCTTTGATTTTGACGACACCGTTGAATAATACATCGACCGTATCCAATACACCTTAGTTGACGTGATCGACGAGCAAAGGTCAAAGGGATGTTGGATCATCATTGGACGACCATCTTCTTCCACCACTCCGGCTACCTTCCCAACAACGACGTTCCTCGGCTCGTCTGTCCTAGTGGTTAATTCATTTCTAGTGTGGAAGATCTTTCTCCGCTCAACCTAGATTCGTAGGGAAGAGAGTAGATCCTCAAAGGTGAACACCTCATTATTAACTTTTGGATTTATGTTACAAGCTTTTACATTACTTCACCTTGTATTTGATTGAAAGTTTCTTGGTTAATCTTCATGCAATTCTTTGCCTAAGCAAGTGGAAGACTGAGAATTCTTGTACCTACTTTGAATTGACGCATCATTTTATAAAGGTTAAACTTCTATTAAATTCTCTTGATAATCTTGTGTAACTCCAAGCATGTATCACATCAGATAAAGTAGTGATTAAAGTGAATTGTCAAGGCATTTGGTTATGGGGTGAGTACCTATGTTCCTATTTTTAAAGTAATAATGATGTGGAACGTACATGCGATGATGGGTTTCATAATGAAAGCTTGCACGCTTAATTTTAGATAGAACACATAATTATATCTTTACGATAATTTGAACGACGAGATAAAACATTAAGAACGGAAAAACGAGCTTACGGTTGAATCACACGGGTAAGAGTTAAGATCATATAACAATCAAGTCAATCTAACGTTGCGTACATGAATGGTTTTCCACAAATATCCCTAGACTAACAATAAGATTAGTTGCTATGAGAAGATCCCTCACACAACTCATCTAATTACTAGGTTTTAGCGGAGAGGATTAGCATGATTTTCATGAATCAAGATATCACAACAATAGATAAGTAGCTACAAAGATAAAAGGGTCGGATGATGAGTTTACCTAAAGAAATAGAAGACATGAAGCTTTAGTGGCTGTTTGGGTGCTGGAGATGAAGTAGACGGCAACCAAAACCCTTCTTGATGTGGTGGACAGCAATCGGAAACTTTAGGACAACATTCGAAGCTCTCCCGACTGGATGGACAGCAGGAAGAGATGCCGAATTCCTCTGGACAGCAGCAGTTTGGTCTTGGACAGATCTTGGACAGCAACCATGAAGGTGCAAGAGACGTTGGATGGCTCTTTTAGGCTGCTGGAAGCTCGGGACATCAACTTGTGGGCGTCCAGTGTGCTGGACAGCAATGTCTTCCTGCTGGCGTAAGGGGGCAGCAAGCCAAAAGTCAGGACAGTGGCAATTTGGGCTTTGGGCGAGACATGGGAAGGTGGAGCTGAGAAGGAATAACAAAACTGAAAAGAAATTTCAGTTTAGAGAAATTTAGGAGAGAAGGGTTAGGGATTTGAAATTTCAATTAATGTAATCAATGCATTAATTGAAAATTTCAATTAAGGAGAGATTGTAGGGAGAAAACTGAAATTATTTTCAGTTTTAAGAGGAGTGGAGGGGAGGTTTTAATCATAATTTGAATTTCAAATAGGATTTAAGAGGTTTAATGGAGCCTTGATGGGATTTCCCCATAAGGGGGCCGGCGGTATGCTTGAGGGGGGAGAGAGAATTATGGAGAGGGAGAGGGATTTAATGCTTGATTGGATGACGTGGCAAAAATATTAAAACTCCAAATTAAAATGATTTGAAATAATTTTACTCATGAAAACTTTCCTTATTTGGATTTCCAAATTAGGAAATAATTCAAATTTCAAATCTCTAATTTGAGGTTGGGGAAAACATGGGGTGATGCATATGGGAAGAGATCATCGGCGAGGTGGTGGGCGGCGGGAGGAGCTTGGCCGGCGGTGGGGAAATCCCTAGGGGGGTTCGGCGGCAAGAGCAAGGGGAGAGGAAATTGGAGGAATTTTCTAGTAGAAAGAATATCATGCAAACAAAACGAACCAAATAACAAAAGAGATAAATAGAGAACTCACTAAGAGATCTCAAGGGGAAGACCCAGCTAGTGGGACCAGTTTATGGATTGAACAAGAAGATGGATAGAACAAGTGAAGTGCGAGCTTCGTACACAGACACAGCAGCCAACGTCCCGGGGAGGGACGCTCTTACGATGCAGAGAGCAAACTCACAAAGAGAACTTCATGCACTCACAAAGAGAACAAAGAGAGCAAATTTTCATTCATTCAAAAAACTAACTCTTACATGAGAAATTGGCCATATAAATAGGCCTCAAAATGACAACGAAAGTAAAGTACTAAAATGCCCCTTGGGCTACAATAGCTACCAAATACCCATAAGGGTAAAAACGGAAAAACATAAAATAAAAATAAACTACTACATAAAATGATGGAAATACAAATCATGATCGTGGCCGTCGATCTCCGGCATCTCCTGAAGGTACATGTGTCGAAATCGTTGCTGATGTCCCCATCAAATAATTTTCTTTCTCTAATCTAATTGCATTGAATCAATTGATACTTATTAGTTAGTGATTATTTGTAGAATTCCAGCGTTATTTATCTTTTCTATTTCAATGAATGGTCATATCGAGTTTTTGATAGTCAGCATTATAATTTATCATATGTATTATAGAAAGTTCTTGAATGATATATAAATGAAATGATTGTATATAAATGCTTGTATGTGCATATTGATTGATGAAGCACACCCCCTTATGATATTGACTAGGATGCAATGTACTCATGCGTGTGAAATGAAAAAGAAAAAATGAAAAAGTGGGTACCTTAATTGATGTTATTTAGATGGTTTCTTTTGTGACAATTATCATAGTTACAAAAATGTTATAATAGGATATGAGTATTACATATATGCATAAGATATGATTGATAGTTATTTCTAAATTTAAATATTATTAAATAAAGTTATTTTATATTTTACAGCAAGCAGGCATGCTGATTAAAATGCCTTGTATTACTATAATTTAGAAGTATGGTACTCACTGAGTTATTTTATGACTCGCTCCTATATTTGTAAGCATCCATAGGTATCCAAGGAATTTATAAATGAGTGAAAGAGGAGAGAACATGTCTCCTAGGCGCGACCTCCCATAGGAAGTTATTTATTGAAATAGTTACAATAATTCTTATTAATGTGTTTGAGATTTTAATGGCTCTTTCAGTGTGTTAGAAATAGTTAGTTAGTAAACAAAAATTTAACTATATGTCCGACCGTTTGTTCCTGCTTCATTAAATCAAACCTCCGTCCGAGTCCTGACATATGATTTATTTCATAAGATATTATTTTGATGAGGGCTTTATTTTCTTGGAGTGATTCCAAAAACCTTACTTGTGCAGCATAGCAACTCTAGATATGCTCTTGATAGGATTATGCCAAGTGTTAAAAGGAATCTATTCTTTTCGACTCCTAAATAATTCTCTTCTCTATAGTTTCCCATATTAAATTGGTATAAGTGATTAATGAAAAAAATTTTGAGCCTTCAAGCAATTCTTACAATAAGTTCCATAAACACAGATAAATATTTATTCCATAATGAATAAAAAGAAATTAACATGAAAATATAAATCAAATTTCTGTGTTTTAAATCACCTTTAATAGTTAATGAATAAAATTTTTTATGTGGATCACATTCTCATAACCGAGAGAAGTTATGTAAAATAGATTTGATATGTTTAATGTTAGGACTAGCTAGCTAGATTTAGTTCTTAGTTACTCGAGTTCATGCAAATAGTTCATAGATTTGTCTAGTAATATGCCATAATCCTAAATTTATATTGTAAAGATAAACTATAAATATAAAGGAATTTATAAGCAAAGAGCCATGCAGAGTTTACCCAAAATGGAGAATAGCTTGATCACCACTTGCTAATGCCTTGATTGATACGATGGTTACTCTCCTTGTTGTGCCTTATGGATCTTTATATGCCTTGCTAGCAAGCACCCTTATGGCCTAGGCTTTGATGCTATTTTGATGGTGGTGGGAGGATCTTGATGAGGAAAACACTCCTTGTTGTGGAATTCAGAGAAATGATGGAATGCTTTTGTCTGGGTTGTAGGCCAGTTAGGGTAGGGTTGTGTAGGCTCTTGTGCTTCTTGGAGGATTATTTTTGTGGGGTTGTGGAGGGATGAGGTCTCGTATTGAGAGCTTTGAAGCCTTGGCTAATAGATATGGAGGAGAAAAAAAGGTATATAGTATGTGGAGGGAAGCTTGGAGGCTAGCGAAAGGCTTGGGATGGCTTTAGGGTCTGGGAGATTTTGCAAACCCGAGGTCTAACAATATCTTGGATTTTTGTGGTGAGGTGTTATTGGCTTGGGTATATGCTAGGGTTGTTGTGGAGTTGAGGAAGGGGAGGCGATTAGGGTTAGGATTTGGAGTATGGCCGAAAGAGGCAAGGAGGAAAGTAAAATGATAAACAAAAAATCAACTAGAGTTTCCTTGATTTTGTCATCAAGCCTTCGCTTGGATTTGCATGCAAATAAAATGACTCAGTACTTCACTCTAATTATTAAAGAGAGTATATGATGTTCTTCTACAAGGAAAAAATAAAGTAAAATACAAGCAAATATCCATACGGAGGCTGGCAACAATCAAACGAGTAAAATGAGTGGACTTCATTAGTTGTAATTTTCATGACCTTTAGAGTGGCTGACAAAAGATCTTTGAAGGGAGATTTGAATTCAATTTGATTTCATGTTATTTGAATGAAGACAATTTGGGAGTGGTGTTGTATTGAAGCACATGGTTGAATCCATCATTGGAGAGGCCAACCATTATGATCATGCTTCTGCTTTGAACATTGCAAATGTTGCTGCTGATGATATTCCTTAATCTTGATGTAATGCTTTGGTTTGAGATCTAATTATTGATTTATGTATGTATGTTGATGTTGCTTTATTGTTTATACGATAAAAGAAATTGAGCTTGTTTGTCTTTTATAACTTAAAAAAAATATTGACTATAAAGATCGTTTATTAAGCTTGTGAAATGTTATTTTTCATAATATTCTATCAATGCTAGAATGGAAGCATGGATTGATTTTCACTAGTATATTTTATTACTCAAGAGAAAATTCAATTGGATTTTGAAGGCCGGTGTAAATTGATTTTTGACATCATTTTCTGCCTCTTCTTGCAATAAATCTTAATTGTTCCATCAAATGTCCCTATGATGAGGACATTCAACTATGAAGAGTCTACCTGAGAAGGGCCGACGATCTACGACCACGATCGCACCACTTTATTTTTTTGCAATCATCTGTATTAGTCTTATTATTATTATATGTGTATTTAATTTATTATCGCTGTCTTTTCATTTTTAGCCTCATGTATGAGGGAGTAGTTGTTTATGATCCTTAGGGGCACTTTTGTCTTTTGGAGTTACTATTGTAATTTGATTATTTATAACCCCTCCTCTTCTTTGGAGAGGGTAATGATGATTATTATGATAAATTTTTGCACTTATGTTTTGATGAGTTTGAGAGCTCTTGTGAAAGTTTGAACTCCCTAGGCGAGGGCAATATACTATCCACCAATCACAGGAAGCACCCGGGTTCGTGGTCCACCTCTTCCACCAAATTCCTCCCCTTTCTTTTCTCCAAGATGCCGACCTCCCTCTATCTTCCTCCTAACCACCGGCCCAAAGCCTACCCCTTCCTCTTAACCGCCGGCCTCCACCCTTGTCACGACCCGACCCGGAGGCTCGACTTAACGAGGCAGGAACTAAAAAGTCGGACGGTAGGATCAAATCATTTTATTTCATAAGTAATTCAACATTTAAAACATCAAATTTTCTCCTAAATCTGAAGAGCCATTAACAAAATTCTTTAATTACTTAACATTTGAAAAGATCATAAATTTACCTGTTTTACTGTTGCGTCGTCTCTATAGACAAACTCTTCCTTTTTTGCCATTTCAAATCTTTGGTATCTTACCTTAAATATTTATTTAATGGAATGAGTTTACAAAGTAAACTCAATGGGTAATTATTGACAATTATAAAACATGAAAAAATAAATATATCGATATAATACATACAACTTTTTCCCTTACTATCAATCGATACACATACATATTTCATGCATTATAAACCTTATAATACCATATAAGTCCTTTTCTTGGTATTCATTCATAACAATCCATTTATATTTTCACAGTTGTTTTAATAGGTTTGACATTCAATTCCTTAGTATATCCATTTCCCCATTTCCATTTACAGGAGCACCATCTAAATGTACCAAATGAGGTACAATCATTTCCATTTCATTTCCTTTTTAACATGCACGGGTACGTTGCTTTCCCAGCCAGTACTATACGAGGGTGAGCTCTTGTAATTTGCAATATATTTTCCTTTCTATAATTATATCTTTTTTATTTCTATATATAACTTTTGTCTTTCATTTTGTTTTCCATTTTCCACTTTCCATTTGATCATTATTTATACCTTTGCAGATTTCATATCTTACATAATTTAATACATTTCTCTTTAATAAAACTTTCAAACATTTATAACAGATGAAATTTATTAGAAGACTTTTAAGATCATGAGATATCTATCTTCTCAACATTTGTAATTTATGCAAATAATCAAATGTTTAAAAGATTGTATGCATAAAAAAAATCATAAAATTTCATAATTTACCCATTTGATTCTCCTCTTCCAATATTCGTCATGTATTGAGAACTGTTCATCATAACATAATAATTAATTTATATTAAATTCAAATTTAAATGCCTCATCAACATTTGATTCCTTCTATAACATTACCTCACAATAGTTTTTTCTTCCTTCCTTCTCTATTGAATCATTAAACCAATGTTTGCTTTAATTGAATCCTTCCTATAATATTGATTTCTTCAATTAGAAAATAAGAATATAAATTAATATCTAAATTAAACTTAATTAGTATTTCATTTACTCTTTGTTCTACTTTCGGAAGAAAAGAATTCCCGAATTATTTACTCATTATTTCCAAATCTTTTCCTTCCCGCTTTCAATCTCTACCCTCATTTTCAAGTAATATTCTCCACTGATTAGATGAAGAATAGAGAAGTATTTATACAGAAAAAAACTAAATAAAATAACAAACCTTCGCTCACTTTCCTCTCAGCCGTTCCTCTCGACAGAACTTTCTTCTTCTTGTGTTTCTTTCTCAATTTCTGTTTCTTTAGCAATAGGAATGAAAACGAGTTTAAATTTTATCCTCAAATGAAATGATTCGCTTAAAATTGCGAAACAAACCTCACACTCATTTCTTCGCATGAGTTTGGTCGATTTGTTTGCATTCGATTTTCTCTGTTCGTGAATAAGGGAGACGGTTACGTGGTTTTTGTATTAAGGGTCAGCAGGTTCACTTGAACTAGCCAGACTGAGCCAGTCTGCCACAACCCTCCTCCCTCTCAGCCGTTGCCCAAAGCCCCTCCATCCTCATAGCTGTCAACCACAAGGGTCCCTCCCCTCCCCATAGTCGCCGACCCAAATCTAAAACCCTAGACCTAACCCTAGCCGCCGGCCCTAACCCTAATCCCCTCCTAGCCGCCGGCCACACCTTTTCCTTTGCCTCCAAATTTCAAATCCGTAATTGACACTTTCCATTTATAACACATCTTAAATTAGGAAGGTTCTTAATTTCATATTTCAATCTATTTTGAATTTGAAATTCCTTCCTAAAATAAGATGATCTATTTTAGGAAAGTTTTCCAAATAACACCAATTTAGTTTAATTAGAGATTTTCGATAATCCCTCCTTCCTTTTTCTAATATCCCAAGTTTATTAACTCTTTAATTCCCTCCAACATCTCCTTCCCCACTCCCATAGTAGCCCCACCCCCACCACACCTCCCCGAATTAATGGAGATTCAGATCCAAACCTTTCCCTCCTCTCCGATCATCAAAATCTGAAATTAAATTGCATTTTTTGAATTGTCTCCCTTCCCTTAATCACCCAATTCGATGTCCAAGAGCAGATCATATTATTTTCTGGAAATTTCAACAATTTCTCTTGCTTCCTGCTATCCGGAAGATTCCAGTTTGATGTCTAAAAATTTCAGTAAGTTCCCCTCGCGGTCCAAAAGGTCCCTGTTTGCTATCCAGACGTTCCAACACCTTGTAATTTGCCATCTACTCATGGATGGCTGATCCTGAACATGATCACGGCTTCGTATTCGACTACCAAGGGTTTTAATCGACATCTAACGATCTACATTCTTCAACATTGATCTAGATAACAACCACTCCGTTGAAGACTACGTGGAAAGAATCCTTTTCTACCTTGCCACAGCTATCAACCAATGACAACCTCTTGTTCAGTGGCGATTTTCTTCCGAATCCTGACAAAGTTGAACTTTCTTCCAAATCTTATCTCTTCTAAGTTTTCCTCAATTGTGGTATCGCAAAGATTATGTAAGCTTTCTCCGTTTCCAAATCATTAAAGAGTTGAGTAAGGGATCTTACACAATGATTATTCTAAATGTTAATTTAGGGATTTTTGTCGAAAGCCCCACATTAAGCAAAATTTGATTTGATTGTTTATTTTTGTGCTCTAAATCTTTTGTTGTGTACTCTATTGCTTGATCTAAATCATTGCTTTATTGTTTTTAATCACAATTTAAATCATGGAAGTTGACTAATTGTTCTTGCTCTTTCAAAAAGCATATAATTTCAATCGCAAAACATCAACTCACGCATTTAGTCTTACATCACCCTACTCATAGATTCTAATGAATTTTCTTAATTAATAAAATTGTTCTGTTGGTTATGATTGATTGGCTAACATAATTAAACATTTCACTAGAGTCATATTAGGCAATGAGGGTCAGATTTGACTGCAAGAATTACACTAGCGTTTCCTTCTCTTGTAAGTTTGTACCAGGGAACTTTTGAGTTTCTGCATGAGATATTGTATGACTCATCTTAAAACCTTTTCTATGCTTGCTATAAATTAAATTCCACCCAAGTAGAAGTGAATGGTTTAAAATCAGCATCATTTAAGAGCCACACTCCTGAGATCTCAGCCTGCTTATCATGCAAGCGTATTTATAGTAAGTTTGTTTGGAAAGAGTTTTCTTTTTTTTTTGTACCCAACATCGATTATTAGTTTTGGACTTAAGATAAAGGGGCATAAAATAAAAAATAAAGTAAAACGATTTTCTAGGATTAGATGGGGGCATTTAAAAAATATTAACAAAAATATTTTTGAGAATAAGATTTTAGATCTTAAGTTTTTGTCTGTGCATGAGGATGCTAATATTATGTGGGAAAAAGTGGCTAGTGATATTAAGAATATTGCAAAAGATGTCCTTGGAGTATCAACGAGAAAAGTTCCTAATAGTAAAAATAGTTGGTGGTGGAATCTAAATGTGCAAGAAAAGATTAAAAATAAGAAGTTTTGTTATAAAAATTGGTTTAATTTTAAAATTCTAATAATTGGGAAATATATAAAGTGGCTCGTAAGGATGCTAAGAATGCAATATGCGATGCAAAGACATTAGTTTTTAGTGATTTATATAATAGATTAGATACTAAAGAGGGAGAAAGATATATGTATAAGTTAGCCAAACAAAGAGATAGGAGTAGTAAGGATTTAGTTCAAGTGAAGTGTATTAAGGATGAAGATTAAAAAATTCTTTTCTTAGAAGATGATATTCAACAAAGGTGGATGAGATATTTTGCTAAACTTTTTAATGAAGATTGTTAAAATAAGATTGACTATAGTGACTTTAACACCCTAAATGAAAATAAAGATTTCTGCTTTTATCGGCGTCATGGTTTAAAATTGCGCAATTAGAGGCGCGCCTCAAGGCGCGCCTTTGCGCAATTTCACCAAAAAACGCCTCGAGGCTTACGCAATTCTGGACCTGGATGAGGCGTACGCCTCACCTGGACTGAGGCGCGCCTCAGAGGCGCAATTGCGCAATTTTGGGTGAGGCGTACGCCTCATAGAACCGGCCCCACCCACTTAAAATGTAGGCTTTTCTCCCCTTCAACCCGCACGGCATTCCTCCTCTCCGAAAAAAAGACCTCCCAGCTCTCTGTACGCGAAACTGGACGCGTCCCGCACGGTCGGCCAAGCTTCCCGCCGCTCCTCCCGCCGGCGCCGCCCCTCTCCGGCGAAGAGAAAAGTTCCGGCCACCCTCTAGGAGTACTCCACATTCGATTTTAGGTATTTTTTTTAAGTTTAGGGATTTATTTTGCAAGTTTTAGAGAAATTAGGGTTTAGTTTTTTTTGATTTTTTTGGAATGTATTTGTTTTTTTTTTTAGGAGACATGGTTAGAGGTAAAGAAAAGACGAATACGTCATTGCGGAGGGACCCTTCTTGGAAGTATAGTGTACAAGTTGACATTGGCGGCGGCGAGAAGAGCTATGTATATTTAAAGTGCAACTTTTGTGAGAAAGTTGTGAAGGGTGGAGTAACCCGCATGAAGGAGCACTTATCATGCTCTCACAAGAACGTAGCACCTTGTGCAAAAGTGCCGGACAATGTGAAGGAAGAAATATGTGCTTACATGAAGAAAACTACCACTGTCAAACACTTACAACAGCAACAATTTGATGAAAGGGTCGACCAAGGTGCCTATTTTGGGAGCGAGAGTGGAAAGGGCTCCTCCTCCACTATACATAATAGAGGTGCACGGGGTCCTATGGATCAGTACATGACTACTGAAGGAGCAGATAGAGGAGAAGCAGATATAATCCCTGCAGGTGGTACTAGAGAGGGGCGGCGACAGGTTTGCATGGACATTGGGAGGTTTTTTTTTGAAAATGCAATACCTTTTAATGTTGCTACATCGCCTGCCTACTTCAGTATGATGCGGTCTGTAGGATTGTATGGAAGAGGGTTGAAAGCACCTTCTATGTATGAGTTGCGCACTTGGATTTTAAAGGAGGAGTTGCAGAACACCGAGCGAACCATTGGTGAGATTAAAAGGACATGGATTGAGACAGGTGTGACTATAATGTCAGATGGATGGTCTGACATGAAGAGTAGGAGTTTGATAAACATCCTTGTCAACAATCCCTATGGTACAGTGTTCTTAAGATCTGTTGAAGCTTCTGATGAGGTGAAGAATGCTACATTTATTTTTAATTTACTTGATGGAGTTATTGAGGAGATTGGAGAGCAGTTGGTTGTCCAGGTAGTGACTGATAATGCCACTGCATACAAAGCAGCAGGTCAGATGTTGATGGAGAAGAGGACACACCTCTATTGGACACCTTGCGCAGCACATTGTATTGATCTCATATTGGAGGATCTTGGTGACTTACCTCAGCACAAGAGTGCTCTTGTTAGGGCGAAGAAGATTACAAAATTCATCTACAATCACTCTTGGGTATTAAGCTTAATGAGAAAATTTTCAAAGAAAGAAATCATTCGACCTGCAACCACTAGGTATGTTCATATTTTTTACATTGTAATTCATTCCAACTGTATGTTCATAGTTTTAACATTTGGGCACTGTGAATCTATAGGTTTGCCACCTCCTATTTGACACTACAGAGCTTGATGGAGGTGAGGCAACCTTTGGAAGCCATGTTTACATCAACTGAATGGCTAAACTCTGCTTGGGGGAAGAAGAGTGAGGGAAAGGAGATAAGAAAGATATTTCTGAATGATAAATTTTGGGCTACTGTGACCTATGCCATTTTGAGCACGAGACCCTTAGTGCAAGTTCTACGCTTAGTGGATGCAGAGAAGAAACCAGCTATGGGTTTTATTTATAATGCTATGGATGAGGCGAAGGAGTTGATTGCACATAACTTGGGAGGAGAGGAGGCAAGTTATAGGGAGATCTGGGATATCATTGATGCTCGGTGGGAGGTGCAGTTACACCGACATCTACATGCAGCTGCATATTATCTTAACCCTCAATTTCAATATTCAGAGAAAAAATCTTCAAATCCGGAAGTTAAGCTTGGTCTATATCACTGTATGGAAAGATTAATACCGGAGCAGGCAGATAGGGAGCTTGCAGATTTACAGCTTGTTCTGTTCCGGAATAAAGAGGGTTTTTTTGGTTTAAATGCAGCAAAAACGACCATTTCTAAACGGTCTCCAGGTATAATTAATTCGGTAAATGCAATACACTTTATTCAATATTCTGAATTTTGATTATATTTTCTTCTTGAAAACAGTTGAATGGTGGATCCAATTTGGTGATTCCACCCCTGAGCTACAGAGTTTTGCTGTGAGAGTGTTGGGCCTCACTTGTTCTTCTTCTGGGTGTGAGCGAAATTGGAGTACATATAGTCAAGTGCAAACAAAGAGAAGAAATCGACTATCTACACTCAGAATGAACTCCCTCGTATACATAATGCACAACAAGAGGTTAAGAGATAGGAGGTTGAGGAATAAGGGGTTGAAAGATGATGAGGACCCGTTGGTGTGTGATGATCTGTCGTCTGATAATGAGTGGTTCATAGATGATGAGGCAGATTTATCATTATCAGACTTACAGGTAGAAGATCTAAATGTGGATGTATTGAGGGGCGAAGCAGATCAAACGGGTACATCCACTAGTACCACACCACACACATCTACTAGCTCTGCAAGTAAAGGTATATGTTCTCTGCCAGTCTGCTTGATAATGAGTGGTTCATCCAATTAATATGCTAAAAATCTTTTCTTTTAATGAACAGGAAAGAGAAAAGTGAGCCATGTTGAAGATGAAGATGACATGGCATTCATAGATACAATTGGAGAAGAAGATTCACTTGAAGACTGATATTTTGTGATGGGATATGACTTCATTTTATGTGTTTTTTGTATTTTGGGAGTTTTGATAAACTGATATTTTGTGTTTTTGTACTTTGGGACATAATTTTATTGCATCTACTTTCTTATTTTCCATTATTGCTATTATTTTCCTGCTAAAATCCTTAATTTTTCATTTACGCAATTCTGTGTTCGTGAGGCTTACGCCTCAGACCGCCTCGAGGCTTACGCCTCGCCTCACGGACGAAAACCGCCTCGAGGCGCAGTTACGCAATTTTAAACCTTGATCGGCGTATTAGTAAAACTGAAGTTAGAGAGGCTTTAAAGAAAATAAAGGGTGGAAAAGTTGTTGGACTTGATGATATTCCAATAGAGGTGTGGAAATGCTTAGGAGATGAAGGAATTTCATGGCTTACTAAACTTTTTAATACTATTTTGAAGACTAAAAAGATGCCAGATGAGTGGAGAATGAGTATGTTAATTCATATTTTTAAGAATAAAGGTGATGCACAAGATTGTGCGAATTATAGAGGTATTAAGTTACTGTGTCATACTTTAAAACTATGGGAGCGAGTTATGTAGCATAGGTTGCGGCGTGGTACTAATGTTTCTCAAAATCAATTTGGATTCATGCCGGTTACACTGACTATGGAAGCCATACATTTATTAAGAGGTTTGATGGAGAAATATAGAGAAAATAAGGATGATCTACATATGATATTTATTGATTTAGAAAAAGCATATGATAAAGTTCCAAGAGAAGTGCTAAGAGTTTTTGAAAAGAAAGGAGTCAATAATTCTTATATTCAAATCATTAAAGATATGGATGCAGGAGCTATTACTTGTGTTCAAACACAAGGTGGATTGACCAAGTATTTCCCTATTTCGATTGGGTTACATCAAGGATCAGCCTTAAGCCCATATCTTTTTGCTTTAGTCATGGATGTTCTCACTAGACATTTGCATGAGGATGTACCTTGGTGTATGCTTTTTGCTGATGATATTCTTCTTGTTGATAAGACTAGAGAGGGAGTTGAAGGTAAACTTGAATTATGGAGGTCAACCTTAGAGTCTAAAGGTTTTCACTTGAGTAGATCTAAAACGGAATATATGGAGTGTAATTTTAGTAGTAATAGACCTAGTGAAGGGATTGTGACTTTGGGCGATCAAGTCATTAATAAGAGTATACATTTTAGATATCTTGGATCTATTGTTCAGAGTGATGGTGAAATAGATGGGGATATTATCAGCAGAATTCAAGTTGGATGGTTGAAGTGGAGGAATGCATCAAGCTTGCTAGGTGATAGAAATGTACCCCTCAAACTTAAGGGAAAATTCTATAAGATGGTAGTGAGGCCTGCAATGCTTTATGGTGCCAAATGTTGGCCATTAAAAGAGAAGCATAATACTAAGTTAAGTGTGATAGAGATGAGGATGCTCAGGTGGATGAGTGGCTTTACCCTTAGAGATAGGATACGAAATGAGCATATATGTGAAAAGGTTGGAGTAGCTCCAATAGAAGATAAGATAAGAGAGAGTCGCCTTAGATGGTTTGGTCACATAAAATGGCGGCCTTCCGATGACCCGGTTAAGAGAGTAGTGGTATTAGATTTGACTTATGTTAAGAAAGGTAGGGGTAGACCTAAAAAGACTTGGTTAGAAAATATTAGGAATGACTTTTCTTTATTAGATTTAAATGAGAATTTGACTTTTAATAGGACACAATGGAGAAAAAAGGATTCATGTAGCCTACCCCACGTAGTGGGATAAAGGCTTGTTGTTGTTGTTGGTAAAATTGTATCTCATATTTTTGTTAGGTGTGCCTAACATCAAATATAAGTAAGTATAAAGCGGGCACAAGAATAATTACAATTATAAGGAACATGATCAATTACAGATATTAGTTTATATTGGAGCAGGAGAAATTTATCATAATTGCATCCATTAAGATTGGTGCCTGAGACATCTAGGATTGAAACAAAGGAGCACGCTGTTCGAACCAAGGCTATTTGCCTGGTTTGGAAAGAATTTTCTTATTTAAATTCTCCAAAATAGATTTCATATTTGTCTTTTTCCTTTTTCTTCCTTTTATTTTTAATATTTCTTACATTTTTTTATGGTTTCTTCCACATCCTTAAATTCTTTTTTTCACCATTATTTATGAAATCCCTGGATGTTGCATGATGTTGATAGGGTATAAACTATATATTCACAAGGCAGCAGTGCTTACAAGGTACTTCTATATGCAATTTCCAAGAGGTGCATATCTAATGTCTCAGGCTCCCACCAAAGTTGAATTTGGGGAGGGCTTTGCATATGTAGCCTTATTTAATAGTAGAGAATCCATTTTTGTGATTCAAATTCATGATTAGAGGTCATAGTGGTAACCTAAATATATTTATTTTATTCTTTGCTTAATACTAGGTGCATTTGTGGCTATTTTGTTACGGGTGGAACTCTCGGCCTGGCTCAGTAGAGTCGAACCCAACCAAGAGGGGGGCAGGGAGGGGGGGGGGGGGGGGGGGGGGGGGTTCGGCCCTCCTTGTGGGGCCCAAGAAAGCTATAATTCATTATGTAAGAAGGAGAAATCTAGGGAGAGATAATTAGGAAGGTTTTAATGATGATTGTGAGGTGAATTATTTAGGGAAAGAGTTCTAAATTGAGAGGAAATTAATTTTAGGAAATGAGGCTGATTTGGGAGGGAATTAGGAGCCTATTTAAAGGCTAATTAGTATTATTTTGGATTATGCAATTGTTTTTTCTGCTATAGTTTTTTTTTTTTTGAGAATTTCCTAGTGTCGTCTAGGGTTTGTGGGAGAGCTGATCTACCTCTCGAATAGTAGATCAATTGTATATTTTATTATTTGTTGAAGGAGTAATAAAAAAATCAGCCCTCATATTTGTGTTCTTGTAATTTGTTTTTCTTTATTTGATGTTTTTGCTTCCAAAAGATATCAAATTGGTATCAGCGCAAGGTTTTGGAGAGATGACAACAAAGAAGGTGGATGCGTTGAAAGACGAGTTAGAGTAAATTAAGTTCGGGATGGAGAAAATGTTATCTACCCTGGAAGGAAGGTTTTCAACCATGAAGAATCAGATGGAGAGCTGATTGGAGGAATAGTGAGCCAATTTGGAGGGATGGAGGAGATGATGATGATGCTCCTGGAGATTCAACCCATAAGTCCACCGACAGTTCCGAGTGCTATCCCTCACCACATTTTTCAACCATTAGAAAGAGATCAGACGTAAATAGTTTGACAAAGAGAGTTCCTTTCATCAAGAGATGCATCCTTGGGCTATGATAAGGGGCATAATGGAAATTTCGGATTGGGGGACAACAAGGAGGGAGTTTTATGGTGGAGGTGATAGGGTGATTGATCACTATGGGAGGCCGTTTGGGCCACGGGAGGGGACAATCAGAGAAGGTGGTAGACGAGCCATGCCATGGGAGATCAGATCATGGGAGACGGATGGAATAAAGGTGGGATTCCCACCCTCGTTACATGGGGGGAACCAATGGCGGAAGAGGAGGGTGGGGTGGATAAGCGAATGTGAGGAAGCTGAAGATGTCGGTGTTTGAAGGGGAGGATGCCCATGGGTGGGTATACTGGGTGGAGAGATATTTTGCGGTGAATTAGTTGAGAGAGGAGGATAAGCTTACAACCATAGGGTTATGTCTAGAGGGGAAAGCCCTCGCGTGGTTCCTGTGAAGAGAGGTTAGATATTTGATTCGTTCGTTGGAGGAGTTTAAAGATTGCTTGTTGGAATTTTTTTGAGCCATGTTGGAAGGAGACCTACACGAGCAATTTCTTGCCTTGACTCAGGAGGGGACTGCCATCGAGTACATGGAGATATTTGAGTGTGGTCAGGAAGGTTAAGGGGAATTTTAGAGGCGGTCATGGAGGAAAATTTCATGAAGGGCCTCAAACTCGACATATGAGCGGACCTTCGATTGTTGAGGTCGAGGGGGTTAAAGAAGATGATGAAGCTAGCACAGATAGTAGAGGATCGAAGGCAGATGGAGAGAAGCAGTAAGAGTGGGGTTTACCTCAACTTCATTGGCACCAAGGACTTAGACGATATCATTTTAGAAGGAGGTACCAAGGAAAAAGAGTGAGGGAGTTCGCCCCAAGGGCCAACTTAAAGCATCTCACAGAGGTGGAGGTGTAGGACAAGAGAGCGAAAGGTCTGTGCTTTTGTTGTGATGAGAAGTATGCACCAGACCATCAGTGCATGGACTGCATAGTGTAGGTCCTTCTGGTTTATGAGGAGGAAGAGACTGACAGTGAGAACTTGGTGGAGGAAGCTGGATAAGGAAGAGAGCAACTGCACTTGATGTGATGGAAGTGTCCTTAAATTCTGTGGTGGGATTTACTTTAAATCCCACCATGAAGGTAAGGGGACAGATCATGGAGTAGCCAGTGGTAGCATTGGTGGATAGCGGGGCTACTCATAACTTCGTCTCCAATTGGGTCGTGGACCAGTGGGAATTGAAGTTGGTGGATACAAGGAGCTTTGGAGTCATGATGGGAATGAGAAAGGTAAAGAGGGGTAGGGTGATTTATATGAAGTTGGTGTTGGCACTCCAAGACATACAGATTGTGGAGGATTTTCTTTCCTTAGATTTGGGGAGCACTGATGTGATCCCAGGGATGAAATGATTGCAAACAATCGAGGAGACCAAGGTGGCCTGGAAGTCCTTGACCATGGAGATTTAAGTGGAGGGGAAGAAGGTTGATGTGAAACGTACATGCGATGGAGGAGTTACTTGATGAAATTAACGAGAGCAATTTAAACAAATAATCCCAAAGTAAAATTGTCATTTATAGCAAAAGATTGATCTTTGGAATTCGTGGTCTTTAACTTGGTTAGGCAAAGTAGAGCAAGATCCATCAACCAAACAATTCAAGAAACACAAAGATAATTGTAAAACTACGATGGTAACAAGAGTCCACAATTTAATAATGAATACTTTCACCTTTGGAGTCCATACGCTCGACTTGTTAGGCTTTAGCGGAAGAAGGGTCTCCACATTAGAAAACGAGGTCACTCCGAGGAAGAAGGAGCCTAAGATCGTCGTTTTGGAGAGGTGGCCGGAGAGGTGGAGGATGGCGGTCGTCCAGGGATGATCCAACTGGCGGGACAGCAGGAAAAGACGCAGAATTTCTCTGGACAGCAGCCTTTCAGGTGCAAAACCCGTTGGAATGTTCTTCTTGGCTGCCAGGAATGTGGGACAGCAAAGTGGTCTACTGAAAACAGCAGTTATAAGGCTTCCCGTTGCTGTGGATGCAATGGAAAAGGCTGGAATTTTCTAGCTGCAGGTTTAAGAGGTAGGAAACTCCATGTTTTAAGGAGTGTGGGAAGGTTTAAGTGGAGGGAGGGGGGTCACGGGCTGGAGAAGGGCTAGGTACGGGTGAAGCTATAGGAGAAATGAACAAAATCTGATTTGTAATTCAGATTTTGAATAAAGAAAATTAAAAGGGAATTAATGGGGAGCATAGCTGGCCTTGTGTAGAGGAGAGAGAGCAATCAGGTTAATTGCATGGCTTCTCATGAGGAAATCACGGAATTAATAAATCTGACAATTGATTATCAGATTTACTAATATAAGAAGGTTTCCTAATGGCTTGCTGTTAATCACGCTGGAATTCTTCCGTTAATGGGAAGAAATAAACCAGCAACGTTTCCTAATAAAGGGAGTTGTATAATAGGAAATAGAATAAAGCCTTGGCATGAGATTTCAGAATTTGAAAACATAGGATTTCAAAATTCCAAGTAACGGCTGGTTAAAGGAGCAATTAATCCAACATTAATGGCTTGCTTTCCACGGATTGGGCAAATCAGAGGGAAACGGCAGCAATGGGCTGCAGAGAAAATTATCTCTGTGAGCTGGGGCTCACAGGTTGGGGCTGCTCACGGTGGAGTGGAGGGACGGTGGAGGGGAAGAGGAAGTTGGCTGCTCGGGAGGGCTATGGGCCGACGACCAAAAGCTTGGAGAGTGGCTGGCCGGCGGGAGGAGGAGCAGCCAAGGTGGCCGGCGGCTTGAGCAGCTCAGGTTAGGCGGCGGCAAAAGCAAAGGGGAAGGGAGAGAGGGAAATTTTAAGGATTCGAGCGACTATAAAATTACTAACCTTAATTATCTTCAATTTGGATTTCCACAAGATAAGATGGTATGAAAACTAGAACTCACAAAGAGATCTAGTCTCCTCCGGCGAACTCACTAAGAGATCTCCGGCGAACTCACTAAGAGAACTTGGAGGGGGGAACTCACTAAGAGAACACAAAATATTTTTATTTCATCAAAAACTGAAATTACAATGCATGAGGCCTCATATAAATAGGCCAAAATGATAAAAACAAGAAATGACACAAATGCCCTTCCGGGCTACATAAGCGACTAAATGCCCATAAGGGCAAAAACGGAAAAACATCAAAATAAAATACGCTACTACAAAAATGACAAAATACAAGTCATGCTCGTGGCCGTCGATCTCTGGCGTCGAAAATGCTGACGATGTCCTCATCATTCTCCCCAGGTGGGAGAAAACTCGACCCCGTAGAGTAAATATCTATGAAGCCCTCGTACAACTCTAGTAGATCTGGGTCTAGGCTCTGTAGCTCGTCCAAGTATCCTCTACCTCCGGTGTCCTTTTCCAATGAACTCGGTATCTTTGGCACCCACTTTCCTTTGGGGAAATGACCTCATCATCTAGTATTGCTTCGACCTTCTTCCGCTATAGGTGAGTAGGGTAAGTTGGGGAGTGGAGCTAGGCTGGGGAATCTCACCAGGTGGGGTCACACAAGGCTAATTTAAAAAGTGGATTTTGGGGTTAAGATTCGGGTCCTTCAAAGACTAACAGGTCTTCTATATTAAATGTAGGATTCATGTTAAAGCCTCAAGAGAGGTCCAGTACGTAGACATTACTATTAATCTTTGAGATTTCCTTAAAATGTTCGGTGTTTCGAGCATGCAGCTTCCCGTACCATCACAAAGTCTCCAACTTTGAATTCTTTGGACCATCTTTTGTTATCAACAATAATTTTAGGATGGATGTTATTTTGTTCAATTTTCCTTTTAATTTCGATGAGTAACTCCTGAAGGTGAAATACAGATGCAAATGCAAGAGATCGGGTGTGCATGATGAAAGACAAGACTCAAAAGTTTAAAACAACAGACAAAATAGGAAGACAACAGACTACAATACTCACACAACATACTAACTCACACGAACACAGCTAGAAAAGTGGACAAGTCACAAAAGAGTGGTTTTAAAGTGTTCGATCTAATGGAACGGGTGTAGGGGGAGCAATGAAGACATCCTTAGCTAAAAGGGCATCTTAGCTCGGGTCACAGACAGTCTCCCAGGGGTAGTAAGGTGATTTAGTAAGGTCAGCCAACTAGGAGATGGAAGGTCCTTAACAGGGAAAGACAAGGATGCAGCGGGCACAATGTAAGAATCAGGAGTATGATAGGACGAGGGGTCATCACTCTCTACCATAAAAACATAGCCCAAAGAATCACCAGCAGGTATGGGACTCAAAAGTCGGGGTATCGTGTCCAGAGTAGATGTGGGTCCAACATGAAAGTGTGGGTTAATATTTTTATTCCAGTCGGTAGGCGGAGTGATGTGGTAAGCCCAATCAGGAAGGACAAACTCTTTCAAAGGTAAATCCAAAGGGACAACTCCAAAAATAGGCTCCAACAAGTCAAAAGATGACTTCTGGTACAAATTAGGCTCGAGAACTTTCAGACTCAAAGTACTGTCTTCCAAAGTAAAATCAGGTTTGGTTTCAATCCTAAGATCCGTAGGTTCCGTTTCACTTGAATCATGTGACAAATCCGATTGACTTACATTCAACTTGAGATTAGCTAAGCCGCCATCAGAACTATTCAAAATTAAATCAGAGTTATCCGAATTCATCTCAGTAATTAAATTAGAATCTTCCAATTTTAATTTCATTGTGTTCAAGGTCAGATCAATCTCTTTCGGAATCAAATCAATATTGTCCAGACAGACCTTATCCAAAGGGATATCGTTAATGATATTAGTCTCAAGAGGGGCTAAGGTCTCGAGGTTAAAATGTTCTAGACCTCCTAAATCAGGGTTTAAGTCCGGCAGGGGGTCTAATTCAATCACTTCAGTTTCATCCTCAAAGTAGCCCTCGTTATCATTAATATCATTAGCATCCACAAAATGGATGCACTCAGTTTTAGGTTCAGCGGACTTTTTCTTGTTAATTACACTTGCAGGGTCAATGATTGGGGAGGCTAAAGGTTGACTGGGATGACTAAAAGTTGGTCCAAGTGGGGAGCCATAAGAGTTAGGTCTAACAGAAGGCCCAGTAGAGGGTCGGCCACCATGGTTAGGTGAAGACCTATAGGGTGGGGCAGCAACCCTGATGTTACTAACAGTTGGGTGACCATACGTAAGGGAAAGGTATTTTAATTCAAGTTCTCGTCTCATGTTTTTCCAATCGGAGGTAGGGTATTCGCCACGAGATTCTTTATGATCTTCTAACCTCATCCAAAATTGGAGAGCATTACCGCTCAGGTGTGACCTAGCAATGCTAAACTGGCGAGAATTAGGGATTTCATGAGATTCAAAATAGTCCTCTAATTGTCTAACCCATTCTCTAAAGTAGTAAGGGTCCAAGGAACCATCAAAGGTGGGTAGACGATAAGGTGGCTCAAAGCGAGGTCGTTGTGGCTTAAACTTGGGTCTAGGTTGAAAAGCAGAGTGGGACACATAATTCGAGTGGGGATAATCAACGGGTTTCTCTGTCATAATTCTAGTCATATTGCCCACTAGGTTAACGATGTCATCTAAGCTCTTTTGAAGCCTTATCGGGTCCATTGGTTCGGGTTGGGGTTGGTTAGGGACGGTGTCGGGGCGGTGGACAGCAGTTATACACGCAGTTAGATGGATCCTAAAGCTCCTAATTACTGCTGGAATACTAGGGACAACAACCTAACACAAGGTGGCACGTTGTCTAATCTAGTTAGGGTCTGATGTAAAGCGGGGACAGCAACTAGCACAGCTTTCAGGTCACCTAATTGTCTCTAACAAGTGCAGTTTGTGAGTGGACAACAAAACTACACAGCTAGGAATACTATCCTAAGGGTTCAGAGAGACTCCTAAGGTGTGGACAGCACCTAGGACTTAAGTTATAGACTCCCAAAGACCTCTAATCACTGCAGGAATTAAAAGACAGCAGCTAGACACAGGGTTATAAGTCCACTAAACAATGTCTAACAGCTGTAGG
The DNA here is from genome assembly GCA_016618105.1 of Dendrobium huoshanense. Taxonomy (NCBI): domain Eukaryota; kingdom Viridiplantae; phylum Streptophyta; class Magnoliopsida; order Asparagales; family Orchidaceae; genus Dendrobium; species Dendrobium huoshanense. The sequence goes on from CM028347.1 coordinate 25,944,634, forward strand.
AACATTGATGACAGCAGTTAAACTTAAGGTTGTGATTGTCCTAAGCAAGTAGAAGCAAAGTGGGTTTAAAGGCAGCACTCTTACACTACCTAAAATGTCTCAAACCTTAATGTATGCATGCAGGAATTTGATGGACAGCAAAGTAAAACAGTGAATAAGATAACCTCGACGACGTTTAGCATGTGATTGAAGAATGGCAAAGTAAACTAGACTCCTAGGATGCATCTAGCACAAACAAAGCATGCTAGCCATGCTCTGATACCAAAAATGATGTGAAACGTACATGCGATGGAGGAGTTACTTGATGAAATTAACGAGAGCAATTTAAACAAATAATCCCAAAGTAAAATTGTCATTTATAGCAAAAGATTGATCTTTGGAATTCGTGGTCTTTAACTTGGTTAGGCAAAGTAGAGCAAGATCCATCAACCAAACAATTCAAGAAACACAAAGATAATTGTAAAACTACGATGGTAACAAGAGTCCACAATTTAATAATGAATACTTTCACCTTTGGAGTCCATACGCTCGACTTGTTAGGCTTTAGCGGAAGAAGGGTCTCCACATTAGAAAACGAGGTCACTCCGAGGAAGAAGGAGCCTAAGATCGTCGTTTTGGAGAGGTGGCCGGAGAGGTGGAGGATGGCGGTCGTCCAGGGATGATCCAATTGGCGGGACAGCAGGAAAAGACGCAGAATTTCTCTGGACAGCAGCCTTTCAGGTGCAAAACCCGTTGGAATGTTCTTCTTGGCTGCCAGGAATGTGGGACAGCAAAGTGGTCTACTGAAAACAGCAGTTATAAGGCTTCCCGTTGCTGTGGATGCAATGGCAAAGGCTGGAATTTTCTGGCTGCAGGTTTAAGAGGTAGGAAACTCCATGTTTTAAGGAGTGTGGGAAGGTTTAAGTGGAGGGAGGGGGGTCACGGGCTGGAGAAGGGCTAGGTACGGGTGAAGCTATAGGAGAAATGAACAAAATCTGATTTGTAATTCATATTTTGAATAAAGAAAATTAAAAGGGAATTAATGGGGAGCATAGCTGGCCTTGTGTAGAGGAGAGAGAGCAATCAGGTTAATTGCATGGCTTCTCATGAGGAAATCACGGAATTAATAAATCTGACAATTGATTATCAGATTTACTAATACAAGAAGGTTTCCTAATGGCTTGCTGTTAATCACGCTGGAATTCTTCCGTTAATGGGAAGAAATAAACCAGCAACGTTTCCTAATAAAGGGAGTTGTATAATAGGAAATAGAATAAAGCCTTGGCATGAGATTTCAGAATTTGAAAACATAGGATTCAAAATTCCAAGTAACGGCTGGTTAAAGGAGCAATTAATCCAACATTAATGGCTTGCTTTCCACGGATTGGGCAAATCAGAGGGAAACGGCAGCAATGGGCTGCAGAGAAAATTATCTCTGTGAGCTGGGGCTCACAGGTTGGGGCTGCTCACGGTGGAGTGGAGGGACGGTGGAGGGGAAGAGGAAGTTGGCTGCTCGGGAGGGCTATGGGCCGACGACCAAAAGCTTGGAGAGTGGCTGGCCGGCGGGAGGAGGAGCAGCCAAGGTGGCCGGCGGCTTGAGCAGCTCAGGTTAGGCGGCAGCAAAAGCAAAGGGGAAGGGAGAGAGGGAAATTTTAAGGATTCGAGCGACTATAAAATTACTAACCTTAATTATCTTCACTTTGGATTTCCACAAGATAAGATGGTATGAAAACTAGAACTCACAAAGAGATCTAGTCTCCTCCGGCGAACTCACTAAGAGATCTCCGGCGAACTCACTAAGAGATCTTGGAGGGGGGAACTCACTAAGAGAACACAAAATATTTTCATTTCATCAAAAACTGAAATTATAATGCATGAGGCCTCATATAAATAGGCCAAAATAATAAAAACAAGAAATGACACAAATGCCCTTCCGGGCTACATAAGCGACTAAATGCCCATAAGGGCAAAAACGGAAAAACATCAAAATAAAATACGCTACTACAAAAAATGACAAAATACAAGTCATGCTCGTGGCCGTCGATCTCTGGCGTCGAAAATGCTGACGATGTCCTCATCAAAGGTGGTGCTACAAGGAGATGCCATCCTATGCAGAACCAAAATCATGTTCAAGGCGATATAGGGAGCAGGGCTGGGATACTAGGTAGAGCTGCAAAGTTTAAAAGGGATACTAGGTAGAGCTGCAAAGTTTAAAAAGGATCTGAAATTTAGAGGCAAACAAGGTTCTAGAGTGTGTACATCAGCTTCTTTAGTAGTTTCTTGGGGTTTTTCAGCAGCCTAGCAAATTACTGCCACCCCGGAAGCACTGGCATGTTATTACCTTAAAGGAGGGAGCTTCTCCTATTAGTGTCCGACCATACTGGTACCCATATTCAAAAGGATGAGATAGAGAGACTCATCAGAGAGATGCTAGAGGTAATGTGAGCCCCTTTGTCAGACCAATTTTATTAGTGAAAAAAAGGACGATAGTTGGAGGTTTTGAATGGACTATAGAGTACTAAACAAGGAAACTGTGTTGGATAAATTTCCTATCCCGTGATTGATGAGCCATTGGAGGAGCTATTTGGGTTGGTCATCTTCTCAAACAATTACCTGAAATTAGGATACTACCAGATCACAATGAAGTTGGAGGATGTGGACAAGACAACTTTCAGGACTCATGAAGGTCACTACGAATTTTTGGTGATGCCTTTCCAACTTACTAACGCTCCAGTCACTTTTCAGTCCGTAATGATTCGGGTCTTTCAACCATGCCTCAAAAAGTTTGTCTTGGTATTTTTTGATGACATCCTGATCTACTGTTATATGGAGACAGAGTATGTGGGTCACCTGAGGACCGTTTTAGAGAAATTGAGGGAGCACCGACTGTATGCCAACTTGAAGAAATATTCTTTTGCAGAGCCATAGGTGTACCTAGGACATGTGGTGAGCAAAGCAGGGGTAGCAGCAGACCAGTCCAAGATTGAGGAGATGCTGGACTGGCCTTTACCTAAGAACCTTAAGGAGCTGAGAGGTTTCTTAGGCCTTATTGGATACTATCAAAAGTTTGTGCAACAATATAACATGATAGCATGACCATTGACTGAGCAGCTAAAGGACAATTTCAATTAGGGGGACATAGCGACATAGGCTTTCGAGCAATTAAAGAAAGTCATGACCAACATACTAATGTTAGCACTTCCCACCTTCAGCAGGCCATATGGCATGAGAGTAGTGTTCATACAGGATCATCGGTCCATTGATTATTTCAGTCAGGTGCTCACTACTAGGTTGAGGCTCAAGTCCGTATACGATTATGAGTTGATGACGATTGTCTTGGCCATCCAAAAGTGGCGATCCTATTTGTTTGGACAACATTTATCACCAGGTTAGACTAGAGGAGCTTGAAATTTCTATTGGAGCAGAGGATGGTGATTGAGGAGCACCTGAGGTGGTTGTCCAAGTTATTAGGATATGACTTTGAGATTCAGTATTAACCTTGTTTGGAGAATAAGGCCGTGAACGTGCTATCAAGAAAAACGGAATGACAGCTTTGCAGTACCTATAATTCTAGATTGGGAAGCTCTCAAACAGGAGAGTGAGCAGGATGAGGGACTGAGGAAGATCAGAATTAAATTGCTGTAGAACCCAGACAGTCATCCCAGTTACACCCTGAGAGGAGCCCAGCTACTACATTAGGGGAGATTTGTTTTAATGGGGGGATCAGGATATATCCCCAAGCTGTTGTAGGAGTTTCAAGGAAGCGTAGTTGGAGGATATTCAGGGGATTAGAAGACCTACAGTCGGTTATCAACAGAATTATACTGGGTGGGGATGTGTTGCGATGTGGAGGACTGGTAGTGAGATGTGATGTATGCCAGAGGTACAAGTACTTTGCCATGATGTTAGTAGGGTCATTACAGCCTCTAGCTTTGCCAGAGAAGATGTGGGAGGAGTTGATGATGGATTTCATTGAGGGGTTGCCTCATTCAGAGGGATATTTAGTGATACTGGTAGTAGTGGATCGTCTGAGCAAATGTGTACACTTCATCCCTCTAAAGCACCCCTTACACTGTGGTCTCTGTGGCTATTGCTTTCATATGAGAGGTGGCCCGCTTGCATGGATTTTCAAAATTCATTGTGTCATACATAAACAATGTATTCCTTAGCCATTCTTTAAGGAGTCATTTTGTTTACAAGGGACAATCCTAAAGAGAAGTATAACGTACCATCCTCAGATAAATGGCTAAACAGAGGTAGTCAATAGACATATTTGAGATGCATCGTATCAGACATGCCTAAGAGTTTGGCAAAGTGGATTGCTTGGGCCGAATATTGGTACAACACCTCATAGCATTCAACAGCACAAACTACCCTTCTCAAGATTCTCTATGGGAGAGATCCACCTCATTTGATTCATTATGGATATAGCACTACAGCAATATCCAGTGTAGACCAATACTTAGAGGAAAGGGACAGGATATTATCTGAGCTCATGGGACATTTGTTGAGAGCCCAATAGATCATCAAAGGGAAGGCGGATGAGCATAGGAGAGAAGTACACTTCTAGCCAAGGGACATGGTTTATTTAAAGTTGAGAACCTACAGGTAGAAGACATTAGCAAGGATGAGGATTAAAAAATTATCTCCACGATACTTCTGACCTTATGTGGTTTTGGGGCACATTGGAGCCATGGCCTATCGATTGAGGCTACCACCTTCATCAGCATTGCACCCAGTCTTTCATGTCTCACAGCTAGGGAATGTGATAGGAGACAACATACCATCTTCGCTACCCCCGACCTTGACAGAAGACATGTAGGTCATTTTAGAACCTTTAGGAGTAGAAGTGGTGCACGGAAGAGAAACAGGGGCACCACAAGTATTAATCAAATGGAAGGATTTGCCGGAGCGCGATGCTACATGGGAGCCATACAAGGCGATCATGAGACAATTCCCCTTGAGGGCAAGGTGCGTATTTGGGAGGCGAGTATTGTTACAGGCGGAATTCCGCCCAGCTCAACATAGTCGAACCTAGCCAAAGAAGGGGGGATGGGGTAACTAGATCAGTAGAGCGGATTCGACTCCCCTTGTGGGGCCCAAGAAAGCTATAATTCATTATGTAAGAAGGAAAAGTCTAGAGAGCAATAATTATGAAGGATTTAATGATGATTGGGAGGTAATTATATAGGGAAAGAGTTCAAAATTGAGAAGGAATTAATTTATGAAAGGAGGCTGATTTGGAATGGGAGTAGGAGCCTATTTAAAGGCTAATTATGTATTATTTTTGGTTATGCAATTGTTTTTTTTGCTATAGTTTTTCTTTGATAATTTTCTAGCTGCATCTAGGATTTGTGGGAGAGCCGATCTACCTCTTGAATAATAGATCAATTGTATCTTTTATTATTTGTTGAAGGAGTAATAAAATATCAGCCCTCATATTTGTATTACAACAATGTCTTCTTTTCTACTTTGCTGTTTTTACTTCCAAAATGCATCATATTTGTCCATAATTTCATTAAAGCATAAGCAACACATGGTATACATGAAATAAAGAATAATGTCCTCCGAACATTAATATAATAGTATTGATTGGTTATTTAAGTGTATACAGTGGTACCCGTCCCGCCAAGTATAATGATTAGTTGAGGTTTCATCTAAAGACTTACCACTGTTCTAAAGGGTCATGTGAGGAAGTTGTGACTCGAGTAGAATGTAAAATAATTCACAGTGCCTTTTTTTGAGGTAGCTTATGAAGCCTCTTAGGAAGAAAGTAGTGCCATTACTTGCATGATTAAATTCTTTGAATGCCCATGTAATCTCAATTCCTCTTTTCAATATAGCATGATGAATGCAAAGATGCCTATTTAGAAAAATCATGTAGTTATCATGGGGTGCAATATTCCAAGGCCTAGTTAAAAAAGCGTTAGATAAGCATATGCATTTAAAACTTACCAACCAAAACTTGCCTTTAAATATTTAGGCTATGGCTTGTCACTATTAACAACCCATGCAAATTTTCTATATTATAAATTTTAAGTTTGTTTAATAGTTTTTACCATTTCTTATAAAAAACTTATATTCAATGCTTCTTCTTCGAGAAATATATCACGTAGCAGGTATAGATTCTTACTAAACCTTGGAACTTTGTATTGTTTCACTATCCATAACGTGATATTTCTGTAAAAAAAAGGGAGAAAAAAATTCCTTAAATTCAAATTCGGTCCTTTCTCTTTGGGTGCTATTTGGTTTGTTGCATTAGAAGTGTAATGTATTCCAAATTTAGGGGTTTTGAAAATATTGGTATTTGATTTGAAGTAGAAGGAATATAGAGTAAAATTTTGAAGTTAAAAGAATTCACCCTCTAGTTCAAATCTAATATATTTGGGCAATTTTCAAATATACTAGAAACTCACTGACATTGCCATCGCTTCTAGTAGCTGGCCCCTGCCGGCCGGCAACCTCTACCACCGCTGGTTCCCACCCGCCATCGTCGGCTGCCCACCGCCATCGTTAGCTGTTGCCATCGGCCCCCACTCACCACCAACCCCGCTTGTTATTACTGGTCGCCCTCACCGCCATTGCATTCACTTTACTTCAAGCAAAAAAAAAAGTAAAAACCTGCCTTTACTTTATACAACCAAATAACTCCAAAGTATTTCAAATACACTGTAATCTTCTTACATTGCATTTTTTTTAGACAACCAAACAGTCCATTAGTCTTTATATGAGTTTCGCCTTACTTTGTAAAGAAATTGATCATCATTTGAGTTGACAAAATTTTCCATTGCCAGCTAGTATTGTTGTCAACTCTGGTTCAATTCTTGGAAGGCTACTATGTCTGCAGTCGGTGAATCAATGTGGAAAATATGATGAGAAGATTTTGTTTTCCCTTAGTCCTCTACAGGTATCTACTTCACATGCTTATTTTGTTATATGATGAATTTGATGTTTTTATCTTCACTTCTTATTCAACAAGTGAATGTATTCACTTGTAGATTAACCACAAATATCGACATATATTATGTTTAATGTTAGTAAAATATGCTTTTCTATGCCATGGCTCAAATTTTTCTTCATATGTTGGAGTTTATATGTAATATATTTCGTTACTTCAATTTCTTTGACTCCAACTGTTTAGTAATTTGATTTGCAAAGCTTGTTGCCTTTGTACATGTAAGCAAATTTAAAGGAAACGAGATTGTTGCCATAATTATAATGAATTGGTTGGGAGAGGGATGCGCAAAGAGAGGAATTACTATGTTAGGTAGTGAAGCAAACTTATTGTTGGTATGAATTATATCATTTTATGAAACTTTTTTTTTCTTTTATTCTTAACCTTTCAGGAGGAAAGATTGCAGTATTTAAAGAAGAGACTGGATGTTTCATTTGATATTTCTCGTCTTGATCATCAGGTACACCCTCTATTCTTATCTCCTAAATAACTTTATAACTTCTATAATGCCATGCTAACCAACTGACCTGCTGACTCTCTCATTTGGTAGGTTACATTCCATAGTTGATTTAAACTACGTTCATGCCAGAATGATATCATTCTTCTTATTATAATGTGATTACTTGTTCTGTCAATGGCTCAAATTTTTTATTTCCTTACGACTTATCTGTCTCAGGTTGCTCTGAAGCAGCTATGGAAACTGGCTTATCCACAGCGTGAACTTCCTCCTCTCAAATCAGAAAAATGGAAGGATATGGGTTGGCAAAGTGCAGATCCATCAACAGATTTCAGGTTTTCCTCTATGAGAACAGCAAGTCATGCCATTAGCATGTAACTGCTTCTTAACAGGAATTAATTCTGATAAATTCTTTCAGGAGTGCTGGATTTTTATCCTTAGAAAATCTCATCTTCTTTGCCATGCATTATCCAGTGAAGTTTTCATCCTTAACTGATCTACTGCTCCTGATTTCTGTATATGTTATCTTCTACAAGTTTTTGACTATTTTTGCCGTAGGAATCCTTCCAAAGGATTTTACACAAACAGGATGGAAAGAGGTCTGAATTCGAGTATCCATTTGCAGCAGCTGGTGTCAATATATCTTTCATGCTTACCCAGATGTTGGGGCTGCAACCAGGTAATCAGTATACAAATCATCTCACATCAACATGATATGTAGGTTTTCCGCTCAAGCTGTAGTATGTTGATTTCTACAGATTCCCAAACAACTATACCCGGAAGTCATTTTCTTGAACTACTAGAGCTTGATGATATGGCATTTGATCGTCTTTATTGTGTCGCATTTCAGCTTCTAGACTCTCTATGGCTTTCTAAACATGCAACTTATATGGAATTCAATGTAACAGATTTGTCTTTTTAATATAATTAACAGTAATTCATTCATTGGATCATCTCTTTTCATTACTATATGGGTTCTTTCCAGGAGATTCTGAAATCTACACGAGCACAATTGGAGAAAGAGCTGTTGCAGGAAAGTGTATCCAGGATTGAGGATTTGCCAGCATACCGACTTTTAAATAGGTAGTAGCTTGTTTTCTATGATAATTGCAAGGCAGATATTCTTTTTATTGTAACGATGATTTCATAATTTATTGAAAAAAAAGAATTTTTTTTAATATTATTAGATTTGTTCATTGCTCACGCATGTCATATATTTGTCAAACTCCTGAAAATACAATTGTTAGTTATTCAAAATTTGGATAATTCAGTGTTAAGTAAATGATAGGAATGCAACACAAACTCTGTTTGTTTAGGTTATAATATCCAAAGCGCCATTTAAGTATTTATTTACATGTGTTTGATCAGCACTTGTGATTTAATGACAAAGTTACTTATTAGAGGATATGTGCCATGTTAATTATTTTAGAATGAATTGTAACAATACACTTGATAAGACATTAAGTCATTATGAGTTGAGAATTTTCTCAAATTTATCATTCTAAACAAATGATTGCAGATGAATTTTGCTTTAGATTTTAAAGGTAGATTTGACTTGAAATATTTTTATATTTCAAACTTTGAGATTTCAAATCTTGTCGAGATTTACGCTGGAATTAATTTTCCATGGGTATTTTTTATATAAAGAGTCATCTTCGGTTGAGATGTACTTTCAACATGATCATCATCAGGTTGACCTTGAAGTCAATTAAATTATTTATGTTTGCAATATCAAAATTGAATTTTAAAAAATGGATCCTTTCAATCGAGATTTTCTTTCAACATAGTCATTTTTAGGCAGATGTTGAAGTCACTTGAATTATTTATATTTACAACATGAAAATTTAATTTTAAAAATGGACTCCAATTGAAAATGCACCCAACAAACTAGACCACTTCAAGTGATTTTTTAGAGAGGGGTCCTCTGCCTTCTCACTGTGAAGTCCATGATCTATTTCATCTAGCCATATAAGTATTGAAACTGAACCCTAGCTGCATTTCTAGTGGGTTGGTCTATAGGGATTAGCAAGTCATGGTTAGGTGTACCAAACTTGTGCTTAGAGAGCCTTTGTCCCTGAAGGCTTTAGCGACTTGCCATTGCACCAATTGATGTGGTGAATGACATGGCACGCAAGTTGCTTAGTGATGATCAACTGGGTGGGTGTCATGGCGGGGCATGAGTCGCTAACACCACTAGCAACTGGGCTTGGCTAAAAAAAGGATGATCTGCATTATCACCGTGAGAGCCATGGGAGAAATGAAAAAAGTTGCATTAGACTTATGAGTTAGGAGTTTTGAGAAGGAGAAGCTCTCCATCTCAAATCTCACTGTTAGAAGTCATCTCGGAGCTCATTCTGCTGGTAAAGCCGCTAGCAATTTCTCCACCAGATCTAGTCGACGATTGCCAGATCGCGCTCGTTCTAAACCAAAGTTGCCCATCTCTAACGAGAAAGCATTGTGATTTTTTCTTTTAGAAAATTTTGACTGAGTTAGATCAAAATTATTTTGTGCAGTATAACTTTTTTTAATTTTTTGGAAAATATATATGTGAGTTAATTATTTTGCAGAATAGTTCTGTAATAATAAAGAATTGATTAATTTAATTTTTCAATAAAATGTTTAAATGAGTTTAGTAGTAGTTATAAGTTCAATAATTTTTTTAAGCATTTTTTTACTTGATTAACTACTACTAATACAACAATATCAAGCCTTTATCCCACTATGTGGGGTCGGCTACATGAATCATTTTTCTCTATTATGTCTTGTTAATAGTCAAATTTTTATTTAAATCTAATAATGAAAGATCATTTATAGTTTCTAACAAAGTTTTTTTAGGTCTACCACTACCTTTCCTAACATGAACCAAATCTAATACATCTACTCTCATAAACGGGTCATCGAAAGGCTGTCGTTTTATATGACCAAACCATCTAAGGCGACTCTCTCTATTCTTATTGGCCACTGGTGCTACTCCAAACTTTTCACATATATGCTCGTTACGTATCCTTTCTCTAAGAGTAAAGCCACTCATTCACCTGAGCATCCTCATCTCCGCAACTCTTAATTTAATATTATGCTCCTCTTTTAATGGCCAACATTCTGTGTCATAAAAGCATTGCAGGTCTCACCATCATTTTATAGAATTATCCCTTAAGTTTGAGTGGTACTTTTCTATCACACAACAAGCCTGATGCATTCCTCCACTTCAACCAACCAACTTGAATTTTATTAATAATATCCTCATCTATTTCACCATCACTCTAAACAATAGATCTAAGATATCTAAAATGTGTACTCTTATTAATGACTTCACTTAAAGTCATAAACCCCCTCATTAGATCTATTACTACTAAAATTATACTCAATGTATTCAGTTTTAGATCTATTCAAACGAAAATCCTTAGACTCTAATGTTGACCTCCATAATTCAAGTTTACCTTCAACTACCTCTCTAATCAACAAAGAAGAATGTCATCAACAAGAAGCATACACCAAAATACATCCTCTTGCAAATGTCTAGTCAGAACATTCATGACTAAAGCAAAAAGTTATGAGCTTAAGGCTGATCCTTGATGCAATCCAACTGCAATAGGAAAATACTTGGTCAAACCACCTTGCGTTTGAACACAAGTAACAACTCCTGCATACATATTCTTTATGACTTGAATATAAGCATTATTAAACCCTTTCTTATGTATTACTCTCTATAGCACTTCTCTTGGAACTTTATCATATACTTTCTCTAAATCAATAAAAATCATATGTAGATCCCCTTATTCTCTCTATGCTTATCCATCAACCTCTCAATAAATATATAGCTTCCATAGTAGACCTACCCGGTATGAATCCATCTTGATTTTGAGAAACATTAGTATCATGATGTAACCTATTTTCTATAACTCTCTCTCATAGTTTTAAAGTATGTCACATCAACTTAATTCATCTATAATTCGCACAATCTTGTGTGTCACCTTTATTCTTAAAAATAGGAATCAAGACACTCATTCTCCACTCATCTGACATCTTTTGTCTTCAAAATAATATTAAAAGTTCAGTAAGCAAAGGAATTCATTCATCTTCTAAGCATTTCTACATCTCTATTGGAATATCATCAGGTCTAACAGTTTTTTCAATTTTCATTTTCTTTAAATCCTCTTTATCTTCAATTTTACTAATACACTAATAAAAATAAAAATATCTATTTTTATTTAGAGTGCTGAGGTCACTAAAGTCAATCGTATTTTCACAATCTTCATTAAAAAGCTTAACAAAATATCTCATGCATCTTTGTTGAATATCCTCTCCTAAAAAAACATCTTTTTTTTACTTTATTAACTAATGAAAAATATGATCATATAAAATTAGAAGAATATTTAGAATATCATTGTGAGTTGTAGTGCAGTAATAAATTTAAATTTTTATTATATAAGCAAAGTCGCTGGCTAAAAAGATTTAATTAATTTTTAAAATGGTTGATTATAAACTTTTTAAGTTGTAGTGATTTGGATAAGGAGCTTATAGCGCATTAAGCATTGTATTTTAATTATAAACCTGTTATTAGTCTATGTTAATCATATAAAATGCAATGAATGGGTGCTCGACATCACTTATGATCCTGCATAATGGCCAGTTGAATATCGATGATCAGTTTCACCTATATGGAGGTAGAATTCATCTATTACAAGTCCTGACATACACAAATCTATAGCAGGTTAAAATACATGTTCTTAAGGCATTTAAGTATGACACGTTATGATGTATAGTGAAGTTGGTATGTCGTATACCTGTGAGAATTTTGTCGCAACTTATGTTAATGAAGAAGTCTATAATCTATATATGAAGTTTTGTTGTATCATGCTTCTAGAGAACTTATTTTTTATGTTAAAGTTGACACAATGAGTACTGAAATAACCAATGTCGATAATCTAAATGTCCATATTAGGGATTCCTATAACTTCGATCATGAGCTTGAAAGAAGTACAACCACTCAAATGCAAGTGACAGATGCAGTTCCATCTGTACAATAAGTGTTTAAATAACTTTATGTTCAATCATCCTACCTCTACTATGTTGAATGTCTCAACTGTTTTGTTGAATTCCTGCTACTCGATAGGTTCATTTAAAATTAAGCTGATCAAATTATGGCAGCGTCATCAATATAATAATCTTGTTGTAACATGTGTGAAGGAGAAGGTTATGAGTGTATCAGGCCTACACTTGTTGAAGGGTATGAGACAATGAGTAGTAATTTTATTGAACAGTCTGCTAATAGTACAGGTGACTCAGCATCTAATTTAGGTGAATATGATACAACAAATTATTATGTCCTGCAAAATCTCATTAGAAATTATTGTGTTATGACTATCAGTACAGAAGAATGTATGATTTGCAATAATGATTTTGCATATGCAAGAGTGGGATGAGGATATTGCCTTTCACGATGCAAGTGAGAGGAATATAGCAAGAGAAGAATTACATATTTAAGATAAATTAGTTGAAGGGATGTGCTTTGCAAGTAAGAAAAACATACTGTTCGCCTTATATGATTAATTTATATTGAATTTATAATACTACCATTGAACAAACAGAAGTTAATCGTAGCATTTTTACAATATGGAGCTGCTTTTAGGCCTTGCTTATGGCGTTTGCATGCTATTTCAAGCAAGCACTTTAGGGGAGCGTAGAAGATTTATAGTCTAAGAAATGATCACACATGCATAACTCGGATGCTTTTGATTAGACACAGACAATACACCTTTAGATTTATCAGCTACTTCATGGTGCCAGCAATTAGACAACATATAGACCTAAAACCCAAGGAGATAATAGGCCATATGGAAGCCAAATTCAATATTATGGTGTCCTACATCTAGGCATGAGATGCTAGAGGAAAGGCCACTAGAGTTATCTTTAGTAGTTAAGAGTGTATAGGACATTTAACTTGTTCATGAAAGTCATTACCTTAGTTATGCTAGAATGACGCTGGCGGCGGAGGCGACACGGCGACGGACAAGAACATGCGAGCTGCAAGAACTCGCAACTCACACAAGACCCAAGAACTTCTTGGAAGTGGGATCACCACCTGAAATCCTTCAGGATACAGAAACCCAAAACAAGAGAAACTAAATTCTTACTCATCTCAACCATCTCTCTATTACAAGTGTTAGCTATGTATTTATAGCCAAAAGAAGCAACATACTAGGCTACACAAACAAAAGAAAGCATTACACCTATATAGAAATACAAAATATCATATGAAATTAAATGGCTGTGAAGTTCAACATGATCAATGGCTCAGCTCCGACGTCATTCTACCGGGGTAGGAGAAACTTCAGACTCATATGAATATGTTCGGTTGGCCGTCATAAGGAGGCGGATTTGGTTGGCTAGATCGATCTAGATATTCCCACCCGGTATCAATTTGCCTACCAATCTTTAATTTCTCAATTGTAGCATAAGCAGATATGTAATTGGCTTATCATAATCCTTGGAATTCCGAAACTCATTTATACCAAAAATGGTTACAGATCTTATTTTTGGCTTTGCAATGTTGAGTGTTGCCCCCAACCCTGTGAAAATACTACAACCGAGAATACAAACTTTGTCGAGAGGAGTAGATGGATCAAGCTTGACAAAACAACCATCATGAACTACTGTGTATTCACTGAAGGTTGAAGTTCCAAGGAAGTGGTGGATGGAAGTTCCTTTTACTGTAAATCTTGATCTTCCATCACTTAACATTATACTTCTATCAGTATTAATCCACAACAAATCACACATATTATTCTTTTCTGATTTACAATGCACACCTTCCTTGCTTTCGCCTGTGAAGATAGGAATTGAAGAACATTGTCTCCTTCCTTTTGTCCATTAACACCCTCACCAATACATTCAACAATTTATGTGGCTTTGTGGCCGAGGATGCAAGGAAATAAGGGAGTATGATGCTTAGCCTCCCAACAATAGAGATTGGTGCGGCGAAGCGAAGCTTACTTGATCTTATCATAATTATCATCTGCGGGTTGCTCCAAATCAAAAACTCCATCGAACATGTCATCATCATACGCGTCGTACACAGGCTTATCGTAGAGAGGTAAAGATGAATTCGGCAACGGATCTTCAAGTCCTTCGAAACTGAACTCGATCGAGCGTGGGGTGGAAGACTGACGAGGTGTTCTTTCAAACACATCTTTGTGGGTAGAAGAGATTTGATCATCTGAGATGCCCTCGCCATTGTCAAAGGTTCGTAAGGATTTAGTTGGAATGAGGGATCTCGAATCCGTCGTGGAAGCATACTTGCCCCGAACACCATTAAAGTCCCGGCCAAGGGAGCTCAAGTTTTCTTTTCGTTCAATCCTTGATAGTCGTAATTTGAGTCGTGACAATTCTTGTAGAAGATCTTCAATTTCTTCATCTTGATGTGATCACTGCATCGTCCACCAAGAAAGCATCTTGCTCTATTTTGGTGCTAATTTATGGACCAAGAATTAAGAATTATGTTGTTTTTGGCGCTCAAAATGGCATCAGAAGCGGGCACCGAACAGGACGTCTGGATGGAACATGGTGGCTGGACTGTGGCTATTTTTTTTTCTTTTATTTATTTGGACCCTACGAACCACTTGACACTGAACACGCACAAACAGGTCTCGGCCAAGCAGATCTACAAGATCTTCAAAGCAAGCAATAGCCTCCAAAGGAAATGGAATGGATGGCCCAACACTCGGGTGGGACAAACAGAGCAAAACTAGAATCACCACCGGCGTTCAGCGCTACTGTGCTTTCTATTGGAGGCTTAAGCGTTGACGAGTACAATGGCTTTGATGAGCAAGTTTTGACCATTTTCTCAGAGAAGAATGAATTCAAAGAAATTTGGTGGTAAGTCTTGTTATGCTATAGCGGGTGAAGTAGGTACTTCCTTTAAGAACTAACAGCTCTGTTAGTTGCTATCCAAGACTTGAATAGCTAAGCAGTGAAAGAAGCTTGCTGTATTTTTTCATTTCTTGACTTGTTATGGATGTTTGGAGGAAATCATTTGGAGAAGATAACAGCAGGAATCTAGCGGCGGAAGATGACATCACCCTTCTTCTGGACCGCGATCGCATTTCTTGACTGCTTGTAGGAGAAAGAAACCGCCAAAATGCAAGAGAGGAAGAGATGGAAACCTATTTCACGGATGAGACTCACGAATGGACGAAAATAACGCCCAGCACTCTTCCGGGATGGATAGCATGGCTGCAGGAAACGGGAAGAACCTGATGACACCAATCCATACACTTGGGGGATTGGCTCTGATACCAAATGACGCCGGCGACGGAGGCAACACGGCGAAAAACAAGAACATGCGAGCTGCAAGAACTCGCAACTCACACAAGACCCAAGAATTCCTTGGAAGTGAGATCACCACCTGAAATCCTTCAGGATACAGAAGCCTAAAACAAGAGTAAAACTACTCAATTCTTATTCATCTAAACCATCTCTCTATTACAAGTGTTGGCTATGTATTTATAGCCAAAAGAAGCAACATACTAGGCTACACAAACAAAAGAAAGCATTACACCTATATAGCAATACAAAATATCATATGAAATTAAATGGCTCTGAAGTTCAACATGATCAACGACTCAGCTCCGGCGTCACAGAAACAATGTACTGATACAATATGATAATTTTTTGGGCTTTCGATCCCTCTACTTTTGGTTGGAGATTTTGTTGTCCAGTGCAGAGCCTTTTTTTTTCCGAACTAACTGCAATTTGCATGGAAGTAACTAATGGTCTAATCATCTTGGTTTTTGCTATAGTATAATCAGAATGGAATGAATCTCAGATAGTTCCTTGGTTGCATTCATATAATTCTTCCAATTAGCTAGCGATCAAAACCCCCAACTGCTAGTACGTATTCATAATATAATCAGTCAAACATGGATGATAATAATACCTTTCTTAAGGACAAATAATTTTGCATTGTATACTTTGATCCTTATGATAAAACTCTTTTTCTAGCCATGAGTTTTTAATACATCTAGAGTTCATCCTAATATGCTAGGTAGCGGCAGACCTGACCCATTATAAGTCTGGTTCAATAGTTATTGTTGCATTTAACTAAGCTATTGTATTCACTTCTTTTTATAATCTTCTATATCACTAGAGATTGTAAGTCTTGTATCTTTTTAGATTTACCTTTTAGAATTCATCTGTCTATGAATTTTTGATTTGTTCTTTCTCAAATTGAGATCATAATGTCAATTATGAAGGATGTTATTCAAGGTTGTTAACAATGCGTCTCACGGTTGGGTCGGACTAATTAACTATTATAATAAGTTATTTGAGGCTTGATAACCTGGCTCTAATTAACCTATGAAATGTTGACCAATGCTATTTTTATCTCTTGTTGAACTTCTTACTCATCACTTATTGTCCTTTTTGTGCCCATTGTACTCGTTTGTTGACTCTTTAATGATTTAATTAATTTGATTATATAAACTTCAATGTGAAAAGATGATATTTTTGTTTGGTTACAGTGATTCACTCTTTATCTTATAGATTGACATATTTTTAGTATATACTGCACTATTAGATCAATAATTTTTTAATCATATTCTTTCTTTTGATAATTGACTTAAACAAATTAAGATAAATACATATTTTACTTATCAAGAGTTGCCCTTGGAAGTGTTCTCAAACATAATTAATCTGAGGGAGTCTAGTCTTTTCAGGAGAGAGTAACTCATATTTTTTTACTTGACTTTACTTTGATGATATGCACATTAACCTATTCATTTACATTGCACATTAACCTATTCATTTACAAACTACTAACATGAGACTTGTGATTAAATATAGCGAAATCACATTAAATAATGTGCACATTAACCTATTCATTACATTGTTTGTCCATCTTCGACCCACAAATTCAGTCAAAACGACATAAAAATCTTTCTTTTCCAACATGAAATGCCATTCTTCTATTTCACTGTACATTTTAAGTTAACATCAGAAATATAAACCAACCAACTATTCTATTTCGGAAACCAAAGAGAATGAACCACCAACTCCTCTACAAGAACTACAACACCTTAAACTCCTCGTCTATATCTTCATCATCTTCACCATCATCATTCTTACAAGACAAGTGATTACTATACTGTCGAACTACTAAAACTGAACCAAACCCCATAAAATCACAGGAAGCCAATAGATCTCCTACTGACCCCAACTCTGGGCATTCCACCCACTGATTCATCCCTCTAGTTAATGGCGACACTCTATCCCTTCCTCTCCCCACAATAAACAAAGAGTACATGTTATCCATGGCGCATATCACTGCCACAGTCTCTGCAGCATTTCTTACATATTTCTCCACGTACATTGCCCGCCCAGTCGACATGGACCTGCTCATGAAAGTTGCCATGAAGGCTTCATCGGCCTCCATTTCTCTTTCATGGTTAGAGATGGCAACGAGAACTTCCTTATCGTCATTTGCTGCAGCCATCTCTAAGCCTGCATCGTGTTCAGCCCTTGATTCTGGGAGGAAGCGGATGACTGTGAGGACAACGGAAGGGTGGAGGGCGAGTCGCATTCCGACGGCGAGGGCCTCGCGATCGTCGGCGCCGCCGAAGAAGAGGACGGCCACCTGGTGCATGGGGTGGTGGGGGTTAGGCCCATTCGTTGGGGTGTGGCCACCAACGCTGCCGTCGAGGCCTCGGTCGACCAGCACTCCCACTGTGCAAGGTATTCGTTTCATCACTCGTTCATTCAACTGTTGCACTGCAATCTTCCCTACCTGCATGTGTTAAAATACTTATAAGAAGTACCTCTCACATTTAACAAGTTATATATAAGAGCAATATGATAGGAGATGTTCATATCTTTTTATAGAGAAATAATATTAAAAAGCATAAGTGAGATTTAGACTTTTGTTTGGGATGACTTTCTTACTATTTAAATTAACTTTTTAATATAAAAATGAATGTTTTTATACTTAAAAAGTGTTTTAAGAATCAATAAGAAAGCGGTCTCAAACGGAGCCTTTATATCATTAGATTATTATAAGATATAATAATCTTATATAATATTTATGATTAAATGGCATAGAACTAAAAAATAAATATCTTCTATAATATCCATGGTTTTATATTGTCTTAAATTTATAAATATTTTATATAGTTGATAATAATTTATGATTAGTATAAAATAATGTATGAAAAAGCATTAATTTAACTAAAAAATATGAGTAGGAAAATTCTTTAAAGAGCGATGAGCAATATATAATATATGCATAATATCATCCCTATTTATTAGAATAAAATTAATGATAAGGCGAAGATGAATATTCTTATTAATAGTTATCTGCAAAGTGAAAATTTAATCCTTAAACTGTAGAAAGTATGTTCAGCTCATCAATTACCCTAAATTCATTTAGGTTTCTTTTGAGATTGTTTTTTTACTATGTTTTCTACTATTAGTTTTTTTTTGAAAGCAGTAAAAAAGTAAAAAAATAATGACAAAAATTATCCCAATTGAAAGAGGTCAAAAGCTATCCCAATCAAAGTTTTAATTAGTATAAACTAAGGTTTTGTTTTAGAGGGTTTTTTTACTGCTTCTTAAAAACAACTTTCTAGTATAAAAATTAAAGAAAGCTGTTTTTAAGAAGCAGGAAGAAAACCGTCTTAAATAAAACATAAGGTTTCATTTGAGATATATTTCTTACAACTTTTTAAATTGTCAAAATGAAGCCTTTGTCAAATTAAATAGACAAGCCAAGCATGGGATAAACTTTAGGATTAAAAATGACTAAAAGCACTTTCAGCTTTTAAAAAAATGATTAAAAAATAGTAATAGGTTTTTTTTTTTTTTTTTTTTCTGTAGTAAGAAAAGAAGGTGGTAGCTAGAGAACTATGACTTACCTGCATCCTTCCATCCACCCTCTGGTGCTTATGAAATGGCATGAGCACCAACGACGCCCTGACATCCACCGTCGCATTATACACGTCCTCCTGCATCGTCTCCATCGCCGACACCACCGTCACCTGCCGGAGCCCTATGCCAGTCTCAATACTGAACACGTCGGCAGCAGCAGTGATAATCCGCGCATCATCGCCACCGTGCTCCCACCCGCCGTCATCCTCGACGTCGTGCTGGTGGTACATAACGTAGGAGGCGGCGCCGGCGGTGAGCTCCACGAGGTGCATTAGGTAGGCTGCCAGGGGGGATTCCGGTGCGCCGCCGCCGCATATCTCAACAAGGTTGAGCATTGTGGGCACGTCGCGGGGGCCGTGGATGCAGGTGAGTATGCGGAGCTCCGCACCTATGGGATGGTGGTGCAGGTACGCACCGCGGTAGCGGAGGGAGCTGCGTTCTAAGCGGATGACGAAGGCGGCGGCGGGGCCAGCGGCGAGGGTGGCCATGAGCACGGTAACTAGGAGGACTTTTTGGGCTTCTTCTCCCCATATCTACGTGGAGTTTCACAATAGAGATTGCCACGTTAGAGAAATTACAATTTTAAATTATTTTTTTATTTATAAAGTTACATTTATGATCGTCAGATCTAATTTTTAAATGAGACTAGATGTAAAACGGGTATATAGGCCAAGAAAAGTGTGGGTGCTTTTTAGATTTGTTTTAGCTCTAACTAAAACACGGATGAAAATCGATGGCCGATCTATCAGCGAGACAATGTTATATCCGCAGGTGAAAATGTTAGTTTCTAACTATAGCGAAAAATTACTCCGACATTAATTCGCATGTTGGAAATTTATTCCGTCGAAAAAATCTGACAGTGGACTTCACAGGCAGAAATTTTATCGTAACTTGTTTTCCTGAAAAGAATTCAGGTGTTTTATCCGCCGGAATTTCCGGTGAAAACTTTCTGCCATTAGCGCCGGCGGATAATCCGCTGGCCGGATGGTTTCAACGGTGGACAGTTTCCGACGGAAACCTCGGTAAATGAACTCTAATATTAGCACATATAGAACATACGTGTTCTAGTCTGTCTATGATATATAATACACAGTATACTGTAGTCTCTCACCTCTGCCCCTCTTGCTAAAGAAACAAGAACAAGATCCACATGCCCTTTGATATTGAGAAGAAAGCCAAGCACAATCCCCTCATACACTGCCATTCCAAGGTACCTTGTAGCCGCAAGCGTTCCCACCACCTTCGCAGCAATATTCAGCACCACCATCACAACCACCGCTCCCATCATCCCACCACTAATACTGCTCATATCAGTACTAATCCCCGCAAATCCAAAAAATATCGGAAGAACAAACTTATTAATCGGATAACTAAGCTTATCCACCAACGTCCTCACTGTACAGCCTTCCCTCGGCATTACTAATCCCAACATGAAGCACGCCATAGTACTGTTATACCCCATCATCTCCATCATCACAGCCACTATGAACACAAAGAGTAATAATCCCACCATCTCCAAATGTCTGATGTGTCTTCTTCCTTCATTACGTTTGTTCATCCATCGAACCAGTGGCTTTAAAACCCAGGCTGAAATGGTCAGCATTAGAAGCGCTGTTAACCCACCTATAAGCTTCTGCGTTTGGGTTCTTTGGTTGTATGGGCCGGGACTGGTCGTGGTGGCGACGGCGAGGACGAGAAGGCAAGCCATGTCGTTGAGAAGGGACGATGATACGGCGAGGCGGCCGAGGTCTGAGGTGGCGAGCTTTAGTTCGGTGCACATGCGGATGACGATAGTGGAGGAGGTGTTGGTGTAGAGGAGGGCGAGGATAAGGAAAAAGAGGAGTGGGTTGCCGTTGGGGCCGGTGGCCCGGTAGATGATGGTGGAGGAGGAGATGGCTGCTATGAAGCAGGAGACGGCGGAGCCGGTTGTGATGATGATGGAGCGGCGGACGGAGCGGAGGAGGAAGGGGATGTCCATTTCTAATCCTACTAAGAGCATGAAGAACATGCGACCTGTTATGGCTATTGATCCCATGAGTTTGGTGTTGCTGCTGCCGAATGCGAATAACTCGCGCAATATTTTTATCTTTGATGTCATTGTTGGTCCCATCATCATTCCTGTCTGTTTAAAATAAAATCCATGTTGATCAGAATATCAGTAGTAAAGCTATGATTTTTTGAGAATTAAAGATTGAAAAAAAGACAACATACGAATATTTGGGAGATGACAGCAGGTTGGCCAATGCGATGGAAGATTGCTCGGTGGAGAAGGTGGGACAAGATGATGAGAGCTGCGCACTCGACGAGGATTCTCATCATGCCGGCCTCAAACGAGTTGCTGCAAAGACCAGTAAACTTGGCCAGAGGATTGTGCGCGTCCGCCGGAGTTACTGGTATCGTCGTCGCCATTGTTGCAGATGATTTAATGCTTAAATAGTTGAAGACCGAAGATGACGAGGTAAGGGATTTTTTTTCCTATCTTCTAATTCATATCGCCATTGTTTTAGTTACCACCATGATTGGTGTCTCTGCTGTAGTTCGGTGATTATCTTTCTTCTTCATTTCTAGTTTCTGAAGTGGAGGTTTTTTTATTTGTTGGGGAAGAGAATGGTGTTTGTTTATTCGGTTTGGTATGGTGGGATGAGCGAATTTCAATCTCTGATAACTGTTGTGTGAAAGGCTTTTAATTAGCAGTTTGGTTTGTTCAGTGATCTTCATTTTACCTGCTGCAGGAGCAGCTTAGGAGCAGATTAGTAACCGGTTTTATAAAGACGAAAGTCGAAAAGCAAAATAAAATGAATTAAAATAGGCGGATTTACGTAAAATTTTTATGCATTTATATATTTAATATATAAATCTTCATATATATATATATATATATATATATATATATATATATATATATATATATATATATATATATATATTATGATTTAAAAATTTTAATATTATATAAAAATATGCAATTTTAAATATTAAATATGTGAATACATTAAAATTATGATAATTTTAAAAAGGGATTTTTACATACATAACACCTTAAACTATAGTATATACATATTTAATATCTAAACATTAGTATTTACTTATATACTACCTACAAACCCTCTCTCATATATATCACCATTATGTTACATCCCTTTAAAGCCACACCCCAAAAACATTCTTCTCCGCGGTCGCCTCATATCTTCTTTGCTCGGAATTTGCCACTTTGCCACTTAAAACTTGCCTCACGTCAGAAAGTTTTGATTTTTTGTTTTCTCTATCTTGTCGTCACTCGAGATCGGCTTGTTTGGTTTTTGTCTTCCCCATTCGATCTTGATGTT
Organism: Dendrobium huoshanense; assembly: GCA_016618105.1. NCBI lineage: Eukaryota > Viridiplantae > Streptophyta > Magnoliopsida > Asparagales > Orchidaceae > Dendrobium > Dendrobium huoshanense. Next base: position 25,967,267 of record CM028347.1, read on the forward strand.
CGATTTTTGTCTGCTTCATTTATTTGTTACAACGGTTGTTTTCTTTTCGTCAGCCCTGTTGATGTTCGATTTTTCTTCTGCTCGCGATTCAGCTTGACGAAGGATTTTTCACTACAGGAAAATCAGGGATTACCAGCGGCCTTTACCGATAGTCCTATAACTGCCGGAATTACTGGCGATTAAACCGGCTGTCTGATCGCCGGTATTTTCCGGTGGTGTATCTGATAGTTTTTAATAATACACCACCGAAATTAGCTGCGGTATAATAACCCCCGGCTAGGCCATCGATATTTTGATTTCTAGGCGCTGTTACCGATGGCCATGTCGCGAGGTCTAAGCTGTTGGAAAACTACCTTAAATTGCCATAATATTGGCCAAACCGAGCATTCCTCTTTATTTCTTTGCGTATCCGACTGAAAAGATGCTCGCTCGTGATCGCGCCTTTAACTTCCTCAGTAGAAATCTGGCCGCCGACACCCTCTCTACGGTCGACGATCTCTCCCTCACTCTGGCTGCCGATCACACTTGCATTCTACCGCCAAAAGCCGTCAATCGACAACACACCGAACCGAAGGTTTACATTTTCAAAACTGTTGGAGAGATTTATGGAGCATAGATTGCAGCGTGATGCTAATGTTTTGCAAAATCAATTTGGATTCATGCTAGGTAGCTCAACTATGGAAGCTATGTATTTTTTTATTATGCTATAGAAAAGAAAGAGGTTAATAATGCTTATATTCATGTCATTAAGAATATGTATGCAAGAGTTATTACTTGTTGGATTATAGAAAAGAAAGGGGTTAATAATGCTTATATTCATGTCATTAAGGATATGTATGTAAGAGTTATTACTTGTTGGATTACGTCAAGGATCGGCCTTAAGTCCATATCTTTTTGCTTTAGTCATTGATGTTCTCACTAGAAATTTGCAAGAGATTGTACCTTGGTGTATGTTTATTGTTGAAGATTTTTTTTTCGTTTAAGCATATATTTTAAATAATAGTTATTGTGGAGAGATTGCGATCATGAGTGATCAAGTCATTAATAAGAGTATATATTTTAAATATATTTGGTCTATTATTTTGAGTGATGGTGAAATAGATATGATTTTTATTAGTAGAATTCAAGTTGGATGGTTAAAGTGAAGGAATGTTTTGGACTTGTTGTGTGATAGAAATGCCCGCTCAAACTTAAGGGAAAATTCTATAAGAGGGTGGTTAGAACTGTAATGCTTAAATATATTGTTCAAATATAGGTATCAGATCCTAAACTATTATTGGATAGTTGGTGAATGCATTCCAATTCACGTAAAGCACACTTGTTCAGGTTACATATATTCTAATAATTGATTTCACAACTATGTAGGGAACGTTTGCTTTAACATCCAAATGACTATCCAAGAAGAGAGATATATTGGATGTATAACAGATTATTACTAAGTCGAAGAGAATTGACAAATAAATTTATACAGGGAGTTGAGACTTTTATTCATGTTGCATCTAATCTACCTTCCTTTAAGTTTGGTAGAATGTTTATATATCCATATTCGAAGCACAAAAATCAAGCATTCCTCAAGCCCGATGATGTGAAGGTCAATTTATATCGTAGGGATTTATTCTAGACTATTGGATTTGGACCTCATATGGCGAGTACGAGCCACATATAGATACTCATACTGGTCCATACACAACTTTTGAAATATTTGATGAAGATCAAATGACTAGACTGTATCAAGAACTTATTTTTGATGTAGCAAATCATTAGTTAAGGGCTAGTATAGAAGAGCCACCAAATGTAGAAATCAAAAAATTCTTTAGGTTGCAAAACTCATTAAAAATTATCGATTGCAGTAAGGATGCTAAGTATCAAAATTGAATATAATATTTCTCGTGATTGTCTCAATGACTTCATTAGTCTTCTCAAGGAAACAAATCCAATGAAAGATTTAATTCCTTTAGATTTATAAAGAACGAAGAAATTATTAATCAATTTGGGTCTCATTGTTACAAAATTTGATTATTGTATTAATGGATGTATGTTATACTACAAGAATGATGCAATAAAAGTTTATTATCACACTTGCAATGCACCTTGGTTTAAACCAAACTTGGAAAAATAAGATTGTCAAAAGAAAGATATTCCATATTCTCGTTTATTTTATTTATCGATCATTTCAAGATTTAAGCAATTCTATGAATCAATGAGTTCAGCAGGTCATATGAGATGACATAAAGGAAAATTAACAAATAGTGGTATTCTTTCTCATCCATTAAATGCTGAAGCGTGAAAATATTTTAATCGAACATATGCTTCATTTGTTGTTGAGCAACACAACATAAGATTGAGATTAAGTGCTGATGATTTTACTTTATATAGTCAAGCAGCTTCACAGTACTCTTATTGGCCAATTATGCTAACACCATACAACCTTCCATCAAAGATATGTATGACTATCTCGTACAAGTTCTTAACACTTATAATATTTTGACCACATAATCCAAAAATAAAAATTGATATTTTTTGTAACCATTAATTGATGATCTCAAGTTATTATGAAAATGTGTCTTGACATATGATATATCAACCAAATAAAATATTCTCCTTCGAGCTGCATTGCTTTGGACCATTGGTAATTTTTCAGTTTATGATATATTATCTGGTTAGAGCACAACAGAAAAATTAGCTTGCCCTTAAAACATGGAGAATATTAAAGCTTTCACATTAAAACATGGAGGAAAAAATACTTAGTTTGATTGTCATCGTATGTTCCTGCATGCTGATCATCTATTTAGGAGGAATAATGAAGCATTAGTTAAAAAAAAAGTTAAGAGGTCATCTCCTCCAGCCAGATTAAGTAGTGATTGTTGCAAATCTATTTTCATGACTTATGTTTTGATGATTGACAAACACTATTGATTCTCTTGGACTGCATGTTGCTTCTAACTTTTCAGGAATCGAAGATCGGACGAACAGACGAAGCCAGTTCAAGATTGCGTAGGTCTAGGGTTGAGTCAGTATGTACTTTATTTTTTCTCTTCTTGAGTCTATTTGTAATGGTCAAAGAGACTGATGCTAAATAACCCTACACACACACACTTGAGAGAATTAGAATTTCTATTTTTACTCATATCGGCTAAGACGATATTTACATCGTCTTGGACGATCAGGCTTAAAACAGAAAGTCTAAATAAGGATTCTTAATTAATGCACCCGTTATTAACAGATCGTCCTGGACGATACGTGTATCGACCAGGACGATAAGCTCAAAACAGAAAGAAGTTGCCGCCATAGACAATTAAGGTATACTGCATTTTTAAATTATCGGCTAGGACGATCATTGATCGGCCTGGACAATATTCACAAATTATGCCTTAATTGATTAGGAAATCAAGGGAGTAATTAAGGATGATTGATACGATCATATCGTCCTGAACGATCACAGGATCGGCCAGGACGATCTATTCAAAAAAACTTTAGTTACTTCAGGACGATAAATATCGGCCAGCTCGAATTCAGGGCGATGCTCTGGATGATTTTCCTCTGATTTGTACTAATCACCCGGGACGATCGTGAGATCGGCCTGGACGATCAAGCTAATTTTAAATCATCTAGTTTGCATTCAGGGCGATGCTCTGGCCGATCTTCTGAGATTTGTACTGATCGGCCAGGCCGATGTCCATATCAGCCTGGACGATATTGTCGGCAACTTACAATTAATGAGCTCCTTTGAAGCTCTTCTATTTAAGAGCTATTGTTCAACGTTTTAAAAAATCTTTGGCTGCTGCCTTGACCTGAGAAGGCCTTGAGGAGAGAAAGAGAGTGAGGGAGAGAGAGAGGATCTTGTGAGGGGGAGCTTGTGAGAGGATAAAAATATTTTGTGATTGTGTCTCTTTTTCTAACCTATTTTAGTGGCATAATTTTCTTTTCTAATCAAAATTTTATCTCAAATTAAAGATTGTTTATGAAATTGAGATCTTTTCTTAAGCTTGCTTAAGCAAATCTATCTTGTATTTATAATGTTTAAAGTTTCTTTGTCACATCAAGATCCCTCGTTACTCTTGTCTTTGATTATTAATTCTGTTTGTGGTAAATCTTCCTTATGTTAGAGAGAGAGCTCATATTCTCTAATATCTGAGAAGATATATTCACAACTAAGTTTTTTTTAAGAGATCATAAAAGAGAATGTAGCTTGCAAAAATAAAAGAAATTTTTAGCCAATGATGCCAACAAAAGAAGCTCAAAGACGCCAAAATTGAAAAATCTATAAAAAGATGCGCAAAGCGCCACTCAAATTGACAAGAGGCATAAAATGAGCCAACTCAAAAGCAAGCTATTCTCTCTTTTTAAATCTTTTAGAACTTAGTAGTTTTGGTTCTCAAAGACTTGATTTCGATTGTTTTGCGATCATGACAGTTTTACTTTGGTTCATTATTTTATAAAGATTGTTTTATCTTAAACCAAGTGATGGATGAATTCTTTTTCTCATATTCAATTAATTCTTTGAGTTAGGTCATTGATTTTAAAAGATGATTCTACCCTAAGAAATTGTCTGAGCTAAGGGTAACCATGATCGGATATTCTACTATTCTATGGATGGTTGAGATTGTTAACTCATTAACCCACAAGTTTTTAAATTAATCACATGGAATACTACATTATTTTCATGCCTTGGTTTAAAAAAAAAATTGTTGTGATTTGCTATTGTTCTTTTGTGTTCTCTCCTCTTTTTTGATATGTCAAAAGGGGGAGAAGTTTATGATGTTCTTATACTTGTCGATCCTGAAATTTTTTATACTAATTATCTTCGTAGTGTTTTGCCATCATCAAAAAGGGGGAGATTGTTGCAAATCTATTTTTATGACATATGTTTTGATGATTGACAAACACTATTGATTCTCTTGGACTGCATGTTGCTTCTAACTTTTCAAGAATCGAAGATCGGACGAACAGACGAAGCCAGTTCAAGATTGCGTAGATCTAGGGTTGAGTCAGTCTGTACTTTGTTTTTTCTCTTATTGAGTCTATTTGTAATGGTCAAAGAGACTGATGCTAAATAACCCTACACACACACACACTTGAGAGAATTAGAATTTCTGTTTTTACTCATATCGGCCAGGACGATATTTACATCGTCCTGGACGATCAGGCTTAAAACAGAAAGTCTAAATAAGGATTCTTAATTAAGGCAGTCGTCATTAACAGATCGTATCAGTCAGGACGATAAGCTCAAAACAGAAAGAAATTGCCGCCACAGACAATTAAGGTATAGTGTATTTTTAAATTATCGATCAGGACGATCATTGATCGGCCTGGACGATATTCACAAATTATGCCTTAATTGATCAGGAAATCAAGGGAGTAATTAAGGATGATTGATACGATCATATCGTCCTGGACGATCGCAGGATCGACCATGACGATCTATTCAAAAAACCTTAGTTACTTCAGGATGATAAATATCGCCCAGCTCGAATTCAGGGTGATGCTCTGGACGATTTTCCTCTGATTTGAACTGATCGGCCGGGACGGTCGTGAGATCGGCCTGGACAATCAAGCCAATTTTAAATCGTCCAGTTTGCATTCAGGGCGATGCTTTGGCCGATCTTATGAGATTTGTACTGATCGGCCAGGCCGATGTCCATATCAGCCTGGACGATATTGTCGGCAACTTACAATTAATGAGCTCCTTTGAAGCTCTTCTATTTAAGAGCTATTGTTCAACGTTTTAAAAAATCTTTGGCTGCTGCCTTGACCTGAGAAGGCCTTGAGGAGAGAAAGAGAGTGAGGGAGAGAGAGAGGATCTTGTGAGGGGGAGCTTGTGAGAGGATTCACAAGGGTTGCTTCAAGGATCGCTCTTCTTATTTTTCGTCTAGACTTTCTCGTCCGTGGAAGGGTCAGTAGAGGTAAGGAGTCAGCATTTGGTTGTGGTTCTCTGCCAGCTTCAGGAGGAAGCAAAAGGAGATAGGTTCTCTGCCTTGTCGGGGTGGCAAAAAGAGGTTCTTTGTGAGGGCTTCTCCGCCTAGCCGTGGGGGCTAAAGGAGAGTCACATTTGTAGTGCAGTACTTGGAGGGTGCCTCCAAGAAGTGGACGTAGGTCATGTTGACCGAACCACTATAAATCCATGTGTTCTTGTTTTCTTGCTTCCGCACTTTAATTTCCGCATTGTTTATTTTTTTCCTGTGGTGTGATTTTGGTTTATGTGATTTTTGTTCTTTGTGAAAAGAATTTTTTAAAATACCAATTCACCCACCCTCTTGGTTAGCTTGAGACTAAGTTCATAGGGCTTAACATCCCTAACGAACTTTCAGTGATGGCGTACTACAGAGACTTTTTAATTTTTTATCAATGATTGATTTTTGAATATTGTTAGAATCTAAATTTTTTAGATATGGTGTTTAACATAATTGGATCAAACTTAAAATAATATATGTTAACTACTGAGAGTTGATCAAACTTAAGCTGATATGTAGACCTTAAATCTGCGAGGTTATTTCTAAACAGTTACGATTGTCACATAATTATGGAGATTCTCATTTTGATCATAATATGTATGTTATCAGATTACATATCAAATTTGTTGACTAAGCTTAGTATTTTTTTCAAAGACTTATGTTCATCTGAACTAAGCAAATATGTTTTACGGAGGAGCAAAGAGAACATACCAATCATCCTATGTAAGTTAGAAAAAAATTTCTCCCATGATTTTTTGATTTTATAGAACATCTTTCAATCCATCTACCTTATGAATCTAGAGTTAGTGGACCTGTGCAATATCATTGGATGTACTCTTTTGAGAGGTGAAACATATTTTTATTAAGTTGTCTTAAATATTTTTTATGGTAACTGATAATTGTAATCGTTTAACAGATATTTAAATAAGTTGAAATAATATGTTAATAATAAAGCACGACTAGAAGGATCGATGTGTGAAGCATATTTATCTCAAGAAATCACTCACTTCTACTCCTACTATTTTGAGCCCCATATAAGGAGTATAAGAATAAAAAATTGGTCGTAACATGAACTTCGATGTAGAGGAACAATAAGGGCTGCACTATCAATCTTTAGAAGTCATAAGAAGCCAAATGACAAATGTGTTGAAAGATTCCTCAATGACTTAGAAATCAAAACAACTACTTTATATATGGTACTAAACTATAAAGAAGTTCAACAAATCTTAGAGTAAGTTCTTTCGTAATGTACAAAAGGAGTAATATTTATTTGAAATACTAATGTCTTATTTGAAAGATTTGTCACCAAGTATTTCATAAGCAATTTGCCTCTAACAGATACTACAGATGTGATCAACTTTTTGTAAATAAGTTTCTAGCTTAGTTTAGATCTTATGTGAGATATTAAATTTTAAAATTTTTATTTGAATTATATCCTATTTAATACTAAAAATCCTAACATTTTAAAATTTTCTTAGGTATATAACCTTGATAATAAGTATTTCAATAAAGGTTTGTAAGCACTAGCATGGAGCCCAATGCAAAAAATAAATACCTAGCCAATATATATAGTGAATGGGCTAAGATTTCATTCCAAGTTATGGAATGAAAAAAGAAAAATTGAAAATTACAGAGTATGTGTTAGAGGGAATACTCATAAAGAAGATGAGAGTGATTATTATAGTATTTTAAATGAGATTCTTGAGTTGGAGTACCCAGACGAAGATGGGAATTTTGTATGTTTGTTTAATTGTTAATGGTAGGATACAGTACAGAATAAAGCCACAATGGTTCATCTTGCATATGGTTTAGTAGACGTAAAATATAGTAGAAGATATGAAAAGTTTGATCCATGTGTGTTAACAAGTTAAACTGTTCAAGTTTATTTCAGCAAATATCTTAGTTATGGTAGGGATAAATAAGATTAGCTAACTGTCATAAAAATAAAAGCACGAAAGATAATTGATTAATAATACATCATAATAACTGCACATCAAGAGGATGAGATGTCAAATTATATGTCTATTGTGATTAATGAGATGTAAACTATAGCCCATAATATTGAAATGTAGTTAAAAGATGTGAATAGTTCAACTAGCTCATCAAGTGAGAATGAGGATGAAAGTGAAGATATCCTCGAGAGTAATAAAAATATTTTTGATTCTGAATAGTTCTTATAATTTAAGTGATAAATTTATTATAATGTACTTATTGAATTATATTTTTTGGAAATCAAGTTAGTAAATATATCTTACTAAATATCTCTTATCAAATCCTATTTGTATGTTAATCATTGCGTATTTTATAATTCTTTATGTTTGTTATAACTAATTTATATACATTCTATTTTTTATTTCTACTCACGCAAATATCTGAATACTTACAATTTAATTTTTTTATATGTTACACTGATTTACTAATTTCTTCTTTTAATACAGATGGCTTCAGGTGACATTCCTCCTCATAGATCATTCACTTTAAAGTTTTCTCGTAAGAAATATTTGAGCGTTGGACCAAGCAAACCTAGACATGATGATTAAAGTGAGGTGTAGAGATTAATTCAACCAATGATACCATCACCACCAGCACCTAGGAGTTAGTAGTAATCCCTTAGTGAGCAGGGTCAGGGATAATCAGATCCATTTGTGGTTGGAGCACTATCACCCTTTCCTGGGTACTTCCCTCATACATCGATGAGTCCTTAATTTCCCTCTCCAGATCAGACACATACAGCTCCATTATATCCATATTATCTCCCACCAACATCACAAGCTGGTTCATCCACTATCTCTTACCCTCATTATCCCCACCCATATTATTACCCATATCATTTGCAGCTAGAACATGGTGGACCATCTACATAAATAGAGATTGGTGCTAGGGATCCTACAGCTACAGAAGATAAGCATCTATATATTGAGCCTGAGGGTGATATGTAAGTTTAATTTATTTTAAAAAGTTATTATAATTTGATATATTATAAGTTATTGACAAAAAATTTAACCTGCAGCTTCAATCTCTCAAGGCCACCTACCCATAAGATTCAGGATAATATACGAAGCAAATATGATGCTCATTACATGGGAGAAGATCCCAAAAGGAAATTAGGAATATGTGATATAGAAAAATTCAGATATATTTATTTGGCATGAATTAAAATATTTCATTTAATTTATATTAATAGTATTTATTATACCTATGTTTTTACAAAAAAGATTTTAGGTGGTTGTCTGAGCATGACACGGGGATCAAAATAAATTTTGAGAGGAGAGTCAACCCATCTTAGGGACATATTCATAGATATTAGAAAGTTTGGGCAATATCTACATTATAGATGGAGAGGGTGTATGGACAGATTTGAGTAGAGCTTGGGCAAGCCCTAAATTCACAAAATTAAGAGAGCAAAATAAGCAGAATAGAGTATCTGATTATTGGTGTTTAGGAAGCTCTCTTCATACTGGAGGATATGTTCCTCATACTAAATATAGATGACGACTGATAAAAGTTTTTAATTAGTTTAATAAATACATGTATATTATTTTAACTATATCTTCTATTTTTAGAAAGAGTTTATTGGCTGGGAGTCAACACCACTGGAGTTGCATACGATGACTCACAAACATTAAGCTGATCATCAATGAGTTGATGAAAAGATGAAAAAAACTCATTTGAGTATAATTTTTGAAGTAATAAAATAGAATATAATAAATTTTATAATATATGTTTATTTATGAATTTATTCTCCTAAGATGATTTTATACGAGTTCAGAAAAGTCATCACTCTACTGGTGAGGGATCATCTTTAGGATTGATCCAATATTCTGAGTATCATACGTGGTCAGATGTTGTTGGAGGAAGACAGAGGGGGAGGGTATATAGCTTGGGTTCGCAAAGTTATGCTTATGAGGACAGTTCATATACATTAGCATTTTATGATGCTAGTGGAGTAAAAGAAACTATTAGCTAGAGGGTTGCTGGCCTGACAATAGAGATAGAAGAGATGAGAAAGATTTAAAATGAGATGCAGGTAGAGCTGCGATCCTATAGAGATGAAAATCAAAGGTAGAAAGAGCAAGAGTCGACACATGAATCACAAGACAACGAGAACACGGGGGATAATTAGTGCTGTTATTTGTTTGATGAACTTTTTGGTGTATTCTGGACATCTTATTATGGATTTCATATGTTATGTTTATTGTAGAACATATGCATTTCTCTTTATTTAAACATTTGGTTCTACTTATTATAAATTTTGATTTATTGATTATGTTTTGCTATTGAATATTATATATGTTGATTTTAGACTCCATTTGTGGGTTAATTATAGTGTTGTGTTGCCCTTATGCATGTGTTATATATATTTTGAATTCTATACAAGTATTGTGGAAATTGGAGTAAATAGAGGGGGGACAATCAATATTTTTTTGAAAATGCTAAAGGTTTTCGGCGGCTAACTGGCAGTTTGGCCAGAATTTTAATATAGCCACCGGTAAATATCGGTGATTTACCGGCGATAAACAATCGGTCAATCGGAGGTTAACTAGCATCTAGATCACTAGTAAAACCGACGTTTGAGATGGATGGTAAGCCTTCGGTAATTAACCGATGGTCACCGGCGCTATGACCGCTAGACATTACCAGCTGTTTATGCCGCCAGTAAAATTAACTGCCATAGTTTGTTTGCTAGGCGCTTTATACCTGTGGTTTATAAACTGCCAACAGCCAGAAAATTAATGATAACCGCTATAAAAAACCGTTGGTAATTGATAATTTTCATGTAGTGAAAGAAGCTGCTCAAAATATGGAATTCAACAGCCATTTTCAATTTTAACCTTTATCTGGATTTACCTATTGAAGCCACATTGAAATTCCACTAAGAAATCTATGCCGGAAATTTCCACATAGGCTTTCCACGGGCCACCATTTTATTGGCGTCCAAACTCAGAGCAATGTCCAGATTCTGCACAAAATAATTTCTCTGTTCTATGTGCGGTTCATAGAAAGCGAATGGGACGAGCGGGAATACTACTTCATGTGTGAGAGTCATAATGAGAGGGGGCGAGCAATTTGAGTGTTTGCTTTAATGCCATGAGTTGAAGCTACATGAGGAGAGCTTTTGTAGTTTTGGGAGCAAATCGGCGTGTGGTGGTGCCAGTCGAGTTGATTAGTGGTCAAAAATCCTAAAATATAATTTTCTAAAAAAATACGACATATCATACATTTCGATCAAGTCATCATATATTATGATTAATTCAAATAGAAAATTGTCATGAAAATCAAACTTTGTTTAATTGTCCAAAATAATTGACATTGTATTATACCATTACTTATGCTAGATTTTCATTTATTGTCCACTTTATTTTCATGGCATAATTAGATTAATTTAGCAAGTTAATCATACAATCTTTGTGTTATATGATTAATTCATGTTTTAAGTTAACCTAATTAAAAAATAACCTTAAAATGATGTTTTATTTAAAATTAATATTGATTGTATGGTTCAATTAATATCATATAGTATAATTAATTCATGATAATAAATATACAAAATTTTAAATTAATACAGATTGATCTTATCTTATATAATATAATTTAGTAGATCATTCTGTACTTATTATTTTTAAATGAAAATGTAAGAATTCTTTTTTCCATATACTGTAGTGTGTGCGCGCACTAGTTTTTCATAAATGTCTCTTTTCATTTTTTCTATCGATTTCTTTTTCAAGAAATTTTGATAGATAAAAAATAAAATTATAATTCATGAGTTGACTCTTATACCTTACAGTTTGGATCATCCTAAAATAGGCTTTTTTTACTTTTGGTCTTTTCTTCTTGGTCTTGTCCTCATGATCTTGATTCATATTTTTACTTGAGTCATCTTATTTTTAAGTTGACATACTTAATTTGAATTTAGCCCTTGTACACATACACTTGTTAATTGTAATTCATGCATAAATTCTATTAGTCCAAATATATATATATATATATATATATATTTGTGATTTTCAAAATATGTGTTGTGAGTTAAAGCTAATGGCGGCCAATAATTTCCACATTTTTTATGATGGAAAACATATTTTGAATAATTTTTATATCTCTACCTAAATATAAATGCCTTAGTCAAAATTGCAAGCAAAATGTATTTTGACAAAAAAATTTACTTTATAAGTAGACAATAAAATATTATATTTGAAATGATACATGTATAGATAATATAGAAATATAATGACTAAAAACTACTGTTATAATATCTCTAGATTCACTATTCAGTTCAACTTGCTTTGATCCAATCTGAAAGATATAAGTTGTTAAATTTCTTTATTTGAAACTTTTTACATGTGTCTAGGAATGTTTTGGTCGCATATGAGAGTCTGCATTTATTCTGAAGTAGGTCCTATAAGTCTTTTTGTATGTTTGAAAAATATGAAGTTTTTCCCTTGGGGTGTTTTGGCGTTGGTTTTAGCGACATTGCGACACCAGTACTATTAGATTTTTGGCAAATTAATTTGGCTCGGCGGCACTAGTGGCGGAGTTGTGGCTTCTCTAAAGGCGCATCATGGATGGTGTTATGTGGCACCACAGCGCTAGTACAAATTTTAATATTTAAAATATTCAAATCCACTATTCCATCCAATCGATCTATTTGGGCAGCCGACATTAGAGAGAAAAAGGGCATTTTGAGTTGCTTCGGGTCATTTTTTAGCTTGTGACCTAGCTCTGAAAGTTATTTGGATCGAGGAAGGTGATATTATGTCTATCTCAATTTTTAAAAATGTAAAATTTTCTCATTTTTTGATTAAATTTATATTTTCGTAATCGAAAAATAAGGAAAACTTTACAAAAGTAAAACTTATGTGTAACTTTCTATATGTTGTAGAGACATCAATTTTGAATCTTTAGGATTTTTTTTGAAAATTTTACACCTGATTTTTTAAATTTGTTTAATTATTGCAATAAAATGAATTTTATGCTTTAGTGTTTAAAAATAAAAAATTATGAGGAAATAGGGTGAAATAGGAGAAAGTTTGTTTTAGTGCTTATAAGACATGTTCTAGTGACTAAAAGTCATGTTCTTGTATCTACGGACATGTTTTACTGCCTATGTGAATGTTCTAGTGCTATAAGCGCATTCTATTTTGGTGATGGTCATGAGGAGTTATAAGAAGGAATTTTATTAGTTATTGCTTTGAGATATGAAGTATCTATTTATTTACTTCCTTATAATAAAATTTAATTTTTTTATTGCAAGTGTGATTTGATTTAAAACATTTATTATCTTGAAATACTTTTATTATTCAACTACTTATTGTAATAAATAAATAATTTGAAAATTCAGATCAATTAAATTGTGGCTTGTTAAGCTGTGTTAGCTTTGTTGGTGGAATTTTGAAAATATGTTTTGAAAAATATTAGTTTTCTTTGGGGATTTTAAGATTAAGGTTAAGTTCTAATTCTAAGGTCGAATCGACTCGTTAGAAAGAGTATATCACCCCGAAGGATGAAAATAAACTTTCATAGCGGTGTTCAAACTTAGAATTATGTAAACTCATCTTGAATGTTATGATCGGGTTCTAAGGAGAACTCTATATGACCCCGAGGGGACACAATATAGTTCAACTAAGTACCCAATTACAATATTCAAGAAACATGATCGTCGCATTCACATCCAAAGCCTTATCGAAGAAGGGTGTATCTCCCCAAAGGGAAATGAGACCATTCAACGATGATCCTTCTAATGCAACTATGACGATCATTATTTAACTTTTCCCAAAGAAATCTAATGAAGTTTTAGAAATTGAGTTTTCTTTAAAATCAGGTGTGTGTGGGGTTCCAAATCTCCTACGAGCGCAAGCCCTCGTAGTTAATTACATCGTAGGGAGATAAAATCCCCTCCGAAAACTCTCGATTAAAATAATGGCAGAATTTTGTTTAGAGTTTCTAGGAGTGATATCAAAGTATGAATAGAATTATTGGAAAATCAAAAGGGAATGGATCAAAATTGAGCAGTTATTAACGGAGTTAAAGGATGAGAGGTAGGGGACACTTTAAGATTCTAGAACCATCCGGAAGTGTCCCAACTTAATCTAAGTGTTGGGCTTTATGTTTTGGACTTGAAATGATATTTAATTAGAGTTGAGCATTTTATTAGAAATTTGGGATTAGATTCCCGAAGTTTGGGGTCTTATAATCAAAGATCTGCCCCGGATCCTAAATCTATTTTGGACACTGGACCACAGTCGTCCGATCCTAACTAATGCAGTGCAAGATCTGGACTTACCCCGGCCTGGATTGGGGAGCCAGCTAATCACCTAATCGATTTAAAATACATGAATCCGGTCTTTTATGAAAGAGTGGTAGGGACGTTGTAATTAAAGTTTTGGAAAGTTGGGGCCGACATCTAGAGATTCTCCTAATTGGCCCCATGGACTTATGTTGGGTGCTAAAATGCTAAGGACTATGAAATTAAAATTTTGACTCTTTAATTTGTATCTAATGCAATGCGTGCTGGTTAACAACCTCAAATCAAATATGCTTGAAATTTTTAAAAACAGGCTTATAAAATAATTTTTAGAAGACTGGACTTCCCCAGGTCCGGCACCTCGTCCTCATAGGTCAGACTATCCGGACTCTACCCACAGGCGGGGAAGGGTCTAAAACAAGGAAAGAAGAATGCAAAAATATGCATGCGACCCCGGGGTCGATCCCCGGCTAATTCCCTAGATTCGTTATCTTTCTATGTTATTTAGACTCACTAAAATTTTAGACTTTTAGAATTATGAGTAGAAAACTTTCACACCCTCACGAGCCTCGCGTGTCCAGGCGAAAACAAAGAGCGGCATGCAATCGCCAAAAAACTAGTAAGAGCAAGTAATCCTAAAGGCAATCAAATCATTACATCAAATACAAATTAATTAATAAATGTCCATAGGCAGAATTGCCTTGCTTATTACAAACCAGAATATTACAGAAAGTAAAGTGGCCGGGCACCACTGACAACAACCCGGATTCTAAGCCTAGTAATGACGCAAGTTATTTTGAGTGGGATACTCTCAATCTTCAAGTCTTCAAATCTTCAATTTCATTCTTCTTTGGACTCCTTTTCTTCAATCTTCTTGGAATCTTCGTAGTGGATTACCCAAATGGACAAGAGGGCACTTCCCTCTAAGGGGAAGGCCACTCTTTCCTCTTTGGGTAAGGAAGAGGTATGATCCAAATTTGGATTTCCAAATGGAAAAGGAGTGTTCCCCAAAGGGGTATCCTTTCCTCTTTGGAATCCAAGCTTTAGATCTACGTATCCCAACTCAAAATAAACTTTCACAACACTTGACACTTGCACAAATTACATTGATATCAAAATAAAAATCTAGACTCACCTGCAGGGTTATCCTAAGCAATTAATATATAAAAAAAAAGCAGTTATTCCCAAGCAGTTGTATATGAGCAGAAAAGAAAGTAAACACACTGGCCACGCTCTTTTTATGATTTGGGGGCTTTAGCAGCTGAAGCACCTGTGCAAAGAGTTTATAATATTTATGCATTTTTTTGATTTGCCCCCTTTTTTATATTGCCCTGCATGAGCGTGGCCACCTGCAGAAAACTGTGTCAACATCCAGATCGTACCTAACCTAAGGGTAATCTAGTCGCCAAACACATCAATCCATCCACAAAGTATAGAAAAAGTAAGCAGACACAGCAAAGCAATTTCATCCACAATATGAAGTGAAAACTACGAAAAATTCGGCACACAGCAGTAAAGTAAACACCGGCCTATCCTAGATCTAAAGTTGGTTGTCCTAGCACATCATCTAAAGTGTGTGAGAAAGGTCGTGTGGCTGGGATAGATCCTAAAGTGGGTGATTAGTTAAAGTTGTCTAAAAGTTTGGATTTGTTAAGGCTTAGAAGGGGATTTAAATTTAAATTTAAATATTAATGAATTAAGAATTTTAATTAAACATATTTTAAAAGTTAATTGATTGCTACCTTTGTTTCACACCGAGGCCGTGAAGTTTATTTCACCTTCCTTGGGGCTAAGCTAATAGCCTCGTAGGCCTGGGTTACCCAGTAGCAATCGGGGTTGATTAAGTTATTTAAATTGGTTAGAATTAAAAGAGTGGATTAATATTAAAATGAGTTAGTTACTGATTTTAAAAGCTTGATTAATTTAAGTTTGCCATTAATTGATTCGTGGCGTTGTGCCACCAGGCTCGAGGAACCAGCCTCCTTAGGACACTTAGCCCCGCAGCCCGGAGTAGTCCAGCCGATAAACCAAATTAATGTAATTGAAATAGAGATTTTAAAAATGTTAAATAATTAAAGATTAATCTATTTTAAGATTTAACACCCCTTAGAATCCATTCGTGGCGTTGTGCCACCAGGCTCGAGGAACCAGCCTCCTTAGGACACTTAGCTCCGCAGCCCGGAGTAGTCCAGCCAATAAACTTCAACTTTAGGGTGGTTGTTGTGTTTTAAAGGATTTGTTAAGTATTTTAAGCATTAAACCAATATTTTTTGGAGTTTTAGAATGATTTGAGCTCTTATGAATTTTTTAGAATATTTTAATGAATTGATTAAAGGGTTGAAAATTGACTTTTTAATTAAGTTCAAATTCTGGAATGTTTGTATTTTATTAAAATACTAGACCTCACTAAGATCAGTTAAAAGATGAGTACGTTGAAATCGGATTTTTCTGCATTTTATTACAAAGGTTTGAAGTTTTGAACTAGTTTTGACTTAAAGTTGACCGATTTGTTGACTTTTTAAAATATTGCAAATTTCTGGAATTTAATATTTTTAATAAATATTAGACCTTATTAGGAATTGAATGCAAGTGAGTTTGGGTGATTTGGATTTTTCTGGAATTAGTTATGGATTATCGAAGTTTGGATATTTATTGAAATTATTAAATTGTTTCAATTAAGGGTCATTTTAGTGATTTGATCCCAAATCAGTCCCAAACTTCTTGAAATCAACTCCAAAGATCAGAAATGATCTAAGGAGAGATCAGAAAGTGTTTAAAGATTTTTTGGGATTTTTAATAATTTTTAATTAATTAAAATTGATTAAACATTGATTTTGATTAAAATTAAATTAAAGTGGATTTTAATGTCAAATTAAAGGATATTAAATTTTCAATGATTACGACTTTAAATATGGTTAATTAGAGGTATTATGGGTATTTTTTGGAATTAATATAAGTTTTTAATGATTTATTGAATTTTTTAAGTCCTTAAAGGGGCTGAAATTTGACATGCTCAATTTTCTAACCTAATGACCTCCAAATTGAGTAAAATTTGAACCTAAGGTATATGATGTCACTAAGTTTACTATGTTCAAGTTTCACCCCTATTGGATGTGTTTACAATGCCCTATGAATTTTCTAAGTTTTCTAGACATTTCCTTAATTATTTTTCCTAGGTGTCTCTACTATTCAAATAGGCATGAAACTTGGTGTGTCTAACCCTAACATACATTCAATCATACCACAGAAATATCACAGCAAAATACTAAAACCCTAAAGAGTTATGAATTTTCAAAGTTTAGGGTCCAAAATAGACCATTTACCTTAAAAATTCATATCACAGAAATCTATTGAGCATATGAACCTAGAAAAATTATTAAACATGCCTAAGATACTCAATAATCATCCACCAAAATTTGGGCTTCATTTGATCACTGGATTGTGAGAAAATAACAATAAATGAAATTCACTTAAACTCAAATATCTCACAATACAGAAATCAAATCAATATAATTTTAATTTTAATAAATACTACATTAGATTATCTTTCCAACGAGCCCAAGAACGCTCTATTTGGTGGAAAACTCGATTTTCTGTGAATTTTTGAAGATTTGGAGCATTTAAAGCATTTTTTATTCAAATTTGGGTCAAATCAGCTGACGGTGACGTGGCGGCGTGGCGTGACGCCACATCACCCTCCCATACCACGGGATGATCCACGTTCAAACATGGAGGAAACCGCATGGTATACCCAGATCTGAGCCGTCTGATCGTCGATCGGACGGGCCAGATCTGCTCTAGTTCATTTTGAATAGAAATCTTTAAACGCTCATATCTTTCAAAATACTCAATGAAATTGCACGAAATTTGAACTGTAGCTAGAGGGCAATATGATCTTACAATGCCTGGAGTTTGGAGGCTCCATTCATTGTAAAATTGCTACAGTTTCAAATTGAAATTTAAACTTAAGATGAGCATAACTTACGATCCAACCGTCGGATTTTTGAGATCTTTCGCTTGTTGGAAAGCTGCAGCAATCCTCTACAACTTTACTGAAGACTCCAAAAGCTGGATCTCGCTGGATCGAAAGGTATATTGGAAAGTCCTCTTTCTCTCTCTAGAATGCTCTCTCTTCACTAAAATTGTGATTTGAGGCTTGGAAATGGTTGGGAAAAGCTTGGGAAGGACTTGAAATGTGTTGGAGTGTATGGGAGGAGCTCTTGGAAGGTTGGGAGCTACTGGAGTTTTTGAGATTTTGTACATATGAGAGGGAATGATGAAGAAGCCACCTTTAGGTCAAGTTTTCCCTCACTTTACCTTTGGCTTTTGGATTGGATGGTTGAGATTTGATTTGGAGTGGTTTTGGATGAGTGCCAAGTGTCCCCTATGCTGCCCAAAGCTATGGAATAGGGTTGGTGGTTGAGAGTGACATCTCTTGGTCCATGTGAAGAGGGACCACACCTTTTCCCCCATTTGGATGAACCAATGCTTGTCTTGGTTAATAGAGCTTGTTTAATGATCAATTAGGGAGGGAAAAAGCATATTCTCATTAGCAAAAAGGAGATTTTGGCTTGAAAAAAGGGTTTGCTTTATGGGATGATGAGGTGGCCAAGTTATGGTCTCATTTCAAGGGTTGTTTTTGACCCATTGACTTGTTAACTAGTCAATGGTGACTAGGATGTGCATGAGGGAGGTCAAGAGTGCTACAAGACATTATGCCAAGGAATTTGAAGTCAAGAGTGTATAATTAACCAATCTTGATGAGTTGAATTGATTCAAAATCACTAGAATGGTTAAAATTAACAAGTGTTGGGTTAAAGGGTTGATTTGGTCAATCATGGTTAACTTGGTCAACCAAGTCAAACCAAAGAGTAAGTTTGGGTTCAATGTGTTCCTAAAGTCATTTAGGATCCATTGGAATGATATTTGAAGAAGATTTCAAAGGTTGATAAGTCAAATCAAATTGGGTTTAGGCCAAAAGTCCAAAAATCCTCCTTTAAGAGCATTTTGGTCATTTTGGTCTCAAGTCAATTATGGGTCAAATTGAATCTAAAAAGATGTAGATCATTGCTTAATAAGTTAATATCAAGGTATTAAGAAGGATCAAATGATTTGGAGGGGGATCCAAAGTCAAATTCCACTAGGTGAAAGGCCTAGTGGCATGGATTGTAAATATTCAAAGATTTTGCAATATTTGGAGTTAGATTAAGTTTCAAGGGTTAGAATCCTCCAAATGAGCTCAAATTTGGAGGATTACCTCTAGAGTCATGTCACATCAATATGAAATTGATAGACCCTGAATCAGAGGTCAAAAGACTGGGTTTCGAGGTGATGGCAAAATCACCTATAAAGGGCTTTAGGACCTAAGTCTTTAGTCTATGAGTTCTGGGTTTGGATTGGATTTCAAGTTTGAATGATTAGTATTGGAGTATCCAAATCATTTACAATCATGTGGTGATTGTTAATGAATGGATGAGGTCAAAGCTAGATTGAAGTTTGGATCAAAGTTTAAGTTGAAGGTTGGATTGTCAAATTGATTGGATCAAGGTTTGGATATGTTTGAAACTTGAATTAATTTGAATTTTAGTTGAATGAAGTTTGAGATTTAAATTGATCAAAGGTAGGAATCAAATTGAAGTTGGAATTAATCAAATGTAGGAATTGATTTGAGGTTGAGGTTGATCAAGGATGGGGATTGATTTGAAGTTGGAGTGGTCCTAAGATCTAGAGGAGTTCTAAGATCTAGGATTTAAGGGAATCCTAGGCTCTAGAGTAGGCTCTAAAGTCTGGCTCTAGTAAAGAATCCTAAGGTCTAGAGTGGATCCTAGGATCTAAAATTAATCTGGAGTTTGGAAGGGCCTTAGTGATCTCATACAAAAATGAGGTCAACAAGCTTATAGATGTTTCACTTTCTTTTTTCAGGATCTAAGAAAGGGAAGGAGTCAGTTGAGTAGTGTTTTCAAGATCCGATCTAAGTTTGAATAGGTATTTCCTCTTTTAATTTTTGTACAGTCATGACTAGTCTGCTATATTTTCTTTTTACTCTGGATGGTAGCTATGTATTATAATATAATTATTGTATATACATTTCAACGAGAAAATAAAAATTTTGTGGATGAGATTATTTATAATGTTGGATGTTATTAATAGCTTTGTGGTTTGTAGTTTATTTTAAAATTTGTATTAGCAAAATTTTAAAAAGTTTCCAAAAGTTAGATCTTCAGGTTTGCTTGTTGCAAGCAAATACGATATGACATGTTTAGTCTGTGGGTATTTTTGGGTTGGGTTGTGACAAGCCTTTTTGATATAAGAGCTATAATTTTAGAAATTGATCATAAAATAAAGCTATATGAATTTATCTATATAAGTTACCTAAGGTGGTTTTGGGTATGTCTTATCATTCATTTTATTTATTTTGATATTTATGTATGTTCAATTATGTTGTGTGATTATGGATATATAAGGCTTTAATATGATAGATAGACAGAGAGTTAGTTAGGTAGCACCTATACCTAGCACTGCTCTGACAGCTAGTTCTGATATGATTTCAAACTTTGGTAGTCTGATAACCTAGTTAATGGGTGAAGCATAAAGTTGAGTTTCTACTATTAGACCTAATGAGGTAGACTGACATAACCATATATTTTTGATATTGAAGTCTCTGAGATTCGAGGGCACTGTGGAGCCAGGGCAATAGAGGACTGGTTGAGAAAGTTAGAGATGACATAACGTGTTCTCCTAAGAGGTAGGTACTAATGACAATTTTTTATTAGACGGAAGAGAGGAGTACTGGTGGATGGGCTAGTAGGAGGAAAAGTTCTAATGGAGGTTAAACTCACTAATTAGTTGGAAAGAGATTTCAGATGCGTTTTGAGCCTAATTTATACGACCTTCTACATTATAATTGATGTAGGAGACTTTTTTTAGACTAATTTAGGGAATCAGGACTATGATGCAGTTTGAGGATGAGTATATTGCTTTAGCTAGATATGCTTTGTAGCTTATTAAAAATCCAATGGAGAAGTGTTATAGGTTTCTAAGAGAACTACAAGACAATTTGAGGTAGCTATTTACTTAATTTCACATTTTGTATTTATTTGAGCTGGCTGAGCGAGCCAGTTTGATTGAGAATATTAATAGCTACTTAGCAGTGGTGGACTACTAGTAGAAAGAAATTTAGAGGTGAGACTTTCAGTGATAATTTTTTTGGGAAAAAAGAATAGATTTGAACCTAGAGAGTCCAAATAGGCGGGTAGTCTGTATCTTGGCAACTCCTAGTAAGGTTAATATTATTGGTTCTGGGAGTTTTATTAGTGGGGAATCTTTGTGTCAGATTTATGGCCGAAGTTGTGATGCCCCATAATGTAATTTGAAATAATTATTTATTCATTCTTTAAAAAAACAACAATCAGAGCTATCTAAAATCATCTATAAGTAATAAATAACAAAATAGATTCTATAATTTAAAATATCAATATACACATCTATATTCATTCTCAAAAATCATATACAATACTCAAGATTTATACAATCATATCATAATTATTCTATCCTGAGTATAAAAGAAAAATAAAAAAGATAGAACCTAAAAAATTATGGCCGAAGTTGTGATGCCCCATAATGTAATTTGAAATAATTATTTATTCATTCTTTAAAAAAACAACAATCAGAGCTATCTAAAATCATCTATAAGTAATAAATAGCAAAATAGATTCTATAATTTAAAATATCAATATACACATCTATATTCATTCTCAAAAATCATATACAATACTCAAGATTTATACAATCATATCATAATTATTCTATCCTGAGTATAAAAGAAAAATAAAAAAGATAGAACCTAAAAAATCCTGACCAACCTTATACCCATGTTCGCCTGCCTTAACCTGAAATTATTTAACAACATATAAATGAGCTTAAAAGCCCAGCAGGTCACCAAAACTTATAACTGAATTCAAAGCATGACAAATGAGCAATATGCAGTAGAAGAAAATATATAAATCATAGCAGTTGCATTTATATGATCATTAAATCATTAAAAAAATAAGAAAATTCATATGTAATAGAAGTAAATATATAAATCGTAAAAAATACAGTGCGAAAGCTAGTAAACCAGTAAACAAGTATGAGTTTCAATAAAAATAGGATAAAGTATTAAATTAAAGGGATTTTTACATGCATAACACTTAAAACTATTAAAAATACATATTTAACACCTAAACTTCTATATTTACTAATATACCACAAAAAATCCCTCTTTTAATCAATTTTAATATTCCGTTTAAACCTTCAGTCAAAAATCACTATCAACGATTGTCTTTCCCGTCAATGGCATCCTTCACAGTGAATACACGTATCTCATCGCTTCAATTGAGTAGTAGAATAGAAGTAAAGAGGGATTTTAGGTGGTATATTAGTAAATATAGAAGTTTAGGTGTTAAATATGTAGTTTCAATAGTTTTAGGTGTTATGTATGTAAAAATCCCTAAATTAAAATATCAGTAAAGACTAGCAAAATCTTATTAATGTAATACAACCATATAAAAGTGTACACATGATATATAAAGTACATATTCATATCTATTTTTAATGCATTACAAAAAATAATAATATGTGTACAAATGACAAGTAATAATGCATAATTGAGCTTAATTAAAAAGTTGTCAACATATCATAAAAATATATATTTTTAAAAAATTATCAAATTACTAGGGATTATGTAAAATAATATTTTAAAACTTTTATTGCAATACACCATTATTTTTAGAGGTTAAAATAAATTTATGGATAGACAAAAATTAATGTATTTTCAAAATCACCAGATGAAAAATCTCAAATAAATACTCAAAATGTATAGTCTCAATCTTTATAACATACAAAAAAGTACCCGGTGAAATATTTACCAATAAAAAATTATTCACATTTTTTGATAACGAAAACACAAATTTGATAAAAAAAATATCAAAAACATAAAATCTTTGAAATCAGAAATTAGGAAAAGATTACAATGAGACGATTAATTTTTCCAACTGGCCTGACTGATGAAAATCGCTCACCAATCTCAAAAATCAGGTTTTCTTTTTCTCTCTCTTAGTTTTTCTCTCTAATTTTACTCTTTCCATTTTATGTTAACTATTTGCTTAGGGAGAAAAAAATAGGATTTAAAATTGTTATGCTTTTAGATATTATAATAAAATAATAATAATAATATTTAATTTAAATAATTCTTTAGTTTAAAATTCAAATAAATCTTTTCAGGACTTCAAAACATACAAAAAATATCTATAAAATAAATTATTTTATTTAAAAAGTATTGATAAAATTTGTTTGCAAAACAGACGCATGACGGTCCCAAAATCATTACATGCACCGATAGGTATAAATTTCTTATGATTGTTTGACAGTGCCCAAAAATTATGAAAAAAATTGTGTAAATAAAATACTTCGATTAAAATACTATGACGAAGATGAATCATAATTTGGAGTTATAATGACTAAAAAAATTTGACAAAAGTAAAAAAAAATGGGCTATTACAATCTACCAGTCTTAAGAAAATATTATCCTCGACATTTCTCTTAAGAGTTTGAGCATAAAATTGAGATAAACCAAATCTGTATAATATAAACTCAAATAAAATCAAAATCAACTCAAAACTCATAAAAAATTATATAGTCATGCAGTTCATTCTATCACATGTCATTTAGTTATATATGCAAATAATGCATCTTAATCGACCCAATCTACCCACTAATAATCAAATCCTGTAAGTCTGATAACAATTAATTCTTCCATCAACTATGCTATGATACCAATTATGATATCCCATAATCTAATTTGAAAAAATATTCATTTATCCTTTAAATAGTAACAATCAGAGCTATTTAATATCATCTATCAATAGTAAATAACAAAATAGATTCTATAATTTAAAGCATCAATCTACATATCTATATTCATTCTAAAAAATTATATACAATACTTAAGATCTATACAATCATATCATAGCTATTATGTCCTAAGTACAAAAGAAAAATAAAAAGAAATAGAATCTAAAGAATTATGACCAACCTTACACCTCTATTCACCTGCCCTAATATGAAATCATTTAACCACATAATGAGCTTAAAAATCCTAGCAGGTCACCAAAATCTATAACTGTTTAAAACACAAAAAATGAGCAATATGCATGTCAACAATCAAATCATAGCAGTTACATTTATATGATCATTGAATTAGTACAAAATTAATAAAAAATATAGTAGTAGTAGAATCTATAAAACATAAAACACTATAGTACAAAAGCTAATAAATTAGTAAACCAATATGAGTTTCAATCAAAATAAGATAAAACATTAAATTAAAATATCGGTAAAGACTATCAAAATCCTATCAATGCAATAAAATCATATAAAAATATACACATGAAAACCAAATATTCTATATCAACATTAAATCAATTTCTCAATCACAAGCTCAATATCACTTTCTCAGTATATCATATGTTTAATATCATAATATTGAATTAGTAGTATTAAATAGTATAAGTATCTAAATCAGTAATAATAATAATCTAGTGACAAGAGCAGTAGAATAATACAATAACAATAAATTCATACAGTAATAATAAATATATATAATAATAAGAATAATACTTCAAAACATATATTTTAGTAGTCACACTAAACATGTAAAATTTTTTAGCTATCACAGTATTTTTTAGTATTAGTATCAATATTAGTAAATTATTGGCTCAATAAATAGAGTCATCACTCTTTGCCCATCGACACAGTACAGTAATGATCTCCTTATAACTCTCAATCAGTGTATCACATTAATTAGTAGAGGATAACACGAAACCAGAGTATTTAATGGAAAGCCTATTGGCCCACCATCAAGTATAGGTCAATTAGTCTCCAACCAATGAGTCAACCAATCTTTATTTGTCTTTTACACACACATTATTATTATAGTATTATAACATTAATAGCAACTAGCTATTACTCAAGCAAATTTCCACATCCATTTTCAATGCATTACAACAAATAATGCATAATTGATCCTAATTAAGAAAATGCCAAATGTCATAACGGTAGGAAAAAAATCTTATTAGGCAAAAATGTACATTTTTAAAAATTACCAAATTATTAAGTATTATGAAAGGCTCAAAATCTTGAGCACGAGTTGATATGACTGCTACTATAGAACTGAGACGACTAGCCAGAGATGAAAAGAGAAACCAGACCCCAGCGGAGTCGCCAGAAATCTGTGGGCTTCAAAAATTCGGCCCCGGCCTCCGCTCGCTTTTCTTATTCGGCGAGGGAGTTTTAACGAACTAAGTTCCGAGGTAAATTTTGGAAGGCAGATGGGTTTGTAGATAAGACACTACCCAGAGATTTCGCCCTCATTTTGCGAGGACTTTATGATATGAGTTCTGGTTTCCTATAGGAGCAAGCCCCTATAGTTAATTACTCCTCCCGATCACGAGAGAGAACTTTCGATTAAGGCTAGTCGTCAATCAGATACGTATAGAGATACGTGTTATCTGGCATATAGTAGCAGCAATGGATTTGAGATTGGAAAGATTGGATTTGGAAGGGTTTGAAAAGTTTTAATATTTAAAAATATAAATTGCACCATCTTGTACTTAAAGCGGATGGTGGGAGAATGGATGATAGACCCGATCAAGATCCCATGGTTCCGTCGTCCCGGGCCATCGTGGTCCCTGGTCTACTTAGTCAGAGGAGGTAGTCGACCCAACCTGACAGAAGGATCCTTGTCGGCAGCCATGGGTTGCTTCGTCCAAGGGGACCTTGTAGACCGGGGTTGAATGTTTGTCTAAGGGGACAAATTTGAATCCACCTTAGCTAACAGAGGGCTTTGTGCCCTATCGATCATATCCTATTGATTCATATCTCAAGGATTTAACGCCATTAAGGAACGTATTGGCTCTGGCCATAACCGCTATCTGTGGTGCTATTTGGCGGCAAAACCACTCGGTTCAGAGGGCCCCGGGTCATAACCGTTTACCTGCAGTGCCATTTGGCGGTGAAACTGCCGGTTAGAGGACACGTACCACGTCCTTACTGGCAAGAGATTGTTTGAGAATGGATCCTAGTGATATTTTTGACTAGGCATTTAGCTCTTTTGTGAGCTAAAGTAAATTTTAATTTGTCCACCTCGACAAACTGTTGCGGAGGGTGGATGAATTTTGCTTTAAGTGTTTGATGGTTGGATTTAAAATTTTAAATATTTTTGGATTTTTGGGATTTTCTTGGAATTTTTGCGGAGTTTTCTGGGATTTTTGGATATTTGGAACGGCATTGGAAATTATTTGGGAACCCCTCCGGTTGAGATCTGCATTCAACACGGCCATCATCGGGGTGTTTGGGGTCATTTCTCTTTTGTTGATCGAACCTTGTCAACTTTGTCGGGCTGTCGACAGAGGATCGGGTTTTGTAGGCTTCGTGCCTTTATTAGTGAATTCATATTGTTGTAGGCCTTGATGGCCTAATATGAATGTTTTAAAGCAAATATACTGGTCGCGATGACCGTATATTTGTTCAATTGTTCGAACCCTGTCGACTCCTATTGATCTATATAGAAGGATCGGGTTCTAACATGAATTCACTTGTCAACCCGCACAGCATCCCTAGACGTCACGTGTGTACCAATAACACGTTCGCCGGGGCCCATGCGGGCTAAGATTGTACTTTTACCCCTTTTAGTGTGCCTATGTGTATACAAACTATTGTGCACGTGCGGGGGTATTTTGAAAGTGTTTGTAGACTCCTTCTGTCTGCTTGTACGGAGGTTGCAGATCCGGTGGCGTAGCAGCTTCTGAATAGAATTGTTCGCTGCTTCGTACAGGTAGACTGTCGTGCACTTATTTGTTGATTTCTGTAGGTGGATCATAGTGCACTAACTAATCTCCTGCTTAGTTGTAGAAGCTTGTATTTGTCGTATATCAAATTCCCTTCGCTTGTTGGAGACAGATGCATCTACCTGTTACTGCCTGATTATAGACTGTATTAGTATCTTAACACTTGTGGCAGACGCCTGGTATCCTTTTTGCAGATGACATGTTGTGTGCAAAGCGGGTCTTCTACAAACTTTCGTAGGCATTTTCATTTGTTATACGTCCGCTTCTGCATTAGAGAACCAGTGTATTTGACCCATGTTGAATTATCGTCGATGATATGTTCTGCTTGTGAACATCTCATATTGCATATGAATTGCTATGATTTGTTGAGGTTCAGTGCATTTATCTACTAATTACTTATCATACCCACATATGTACCTTACTATGCACATGACACATCTTCCATCATTGCTAGTAAAAGTTCACATCCGCTACAATCTTTTATCTCATTCATGCAGAAAATCTGTCACACTGGTGATGCGTTCACCAACACTATTTGTAGATAAGATCGTTGTATGAATGAAGAGTTTTACATGTTAACTTGTAGGAGCTTGTATACTTTGCCGGTGTGTTACCCTTGTTTGTACCTTTGTCTGCATGTTGAATTATTGTTGATAATGGAGACATTCATATGTAAATCTTTTATGAATATCTCAATTGTAACTATCTTCTGCTCATCAAATTCTTATCACTTGCTCTTATGAGTGAGATATAGGGATTCTATTCACCATAGGTTATTACTCATGATTATTTGTTGATGCCTGTAGGAAAGTTGAGCTTGTAGTTTTTTGTTCAAGTCCCAAACAATGTCACTCAGTTCAAGTTCAAATTTTGCATTCAAGCAAAGCTTCACATTCCTTAAACCAAGTTCAGATCCAAGTTCTATTCATTGATGTTTGTTTGGATACTCAAGATTATTCATTAAACTTTTCCATTTTGATTGCTCATTCATTGAACCAAGATCTTATTTCATATGCTTCAAGTCTTCTATCATTTATTTGAATTCCTTTGAGTCACCTTCTATCATTTGCATGATCGCGAACAATTGGATTTAAGGCCCAATTTCTTGTGACTATTATTCTTGTTGTATATTCAAGTTTGTTCAAAATGAGCTCAAAGCCCTTTGTATTTGGTCCAAATTCAGATTCAAATGCTTTCGTATATGATTCAAAAAAAAACCTTGCGATTGTTCAAGTAACACTTGAATTTGCAAGTTCAAGATGAGTTCAGTTCAGCTTGAGTCCAACTCAAGTCTTACACAAGTCCTCCATGTTCGTTCATATGGCAAGTCTAAGTCCTCACTTGGTTCAAACCAAGTTCATATTCATTATGCTTAAGTTATGATTCATTTGGGTTTGAGTTCAATTAAATAGATTGAATCAAGTCCATAAGTCCCAAATGGTTCCAAGTCCTTGTCTGCATTTCAGACAAAATTTCGGCAGCCTCCCGGCGTCTCCCCCGTTTAGGGGAAAAACCAAGAGGCCGCTTACCCTCCACGTCAATAAAGACATGCACGGTTGGTGTTGGTGAGACACCGCGGCGGTTGTATTATTTTTTTCTCCCACCACGCGCACTAAAGGCGTGCTTGGGGTTTTTTAAAAAGTATTTTTTGAAAAGAGACAATTTTTTTTCTTTCCCCCCGCCCGGGGGTACTTATAAGTGACCCCGCTTCGCCACACGTGCCGCACTGGGGTTCCATCCTACCACGGCCAATAAAGGCGTGCTTAGGACAGTTCTCCAATTTGCCACGAATATTGAAGCAAGGTTTTGAGTTTAGAAGAGTACGTACCTCCGCGGGGTTGTCGTGGTTGACACATGGATCGAGAGGTCACTCGCCTACCTCGTCGTAGGTGTCGCACCGGGTTTCCTCCTACCACGGCCACTAAAGGCGTGCTTAGGTGGTTTGCCGGTTCGACACGGACATCGAGGAAGGAGAGTGGGGGGAATTAAGCATTTTTATTTTTTTAAAATAAATTAACCATAATTAATAATAATTAAATTAAATTAATTATAATTAATTATCATTAAAAATAATTAATTAAAATAAATAAATAATTAGTTCTGATTAATCATAATCATAATTAATTAGAGATCATTTTTTTAAATTAATTATAATTAAAAATAACTGAATTATAATTAATTTAATTAATCAAAATTAATTACAATTAACTAAAATTAGCATAATTAAATATAAAATATATTTTTACTATATATATATATATATATATATATATATATATAAACTAATTACATTAATTAGTAATAAAATATAACTAAATAAAAATAAAAGCTAAATCCTACATCTAAAGCCGGTTGGAGCAGAGCAAGAGAAATTCGTTAGGAGTTCGGTCGGATCCCTGGACTGGATCGGACAGAGCAACGACAAGAGGGGGGTGCTCAGATTCGGCGTCAACTTGGACAGGGACGAAGTCGGGGGAAGCAGTGGAGTTCGGCTTGTGGAGATCGGAGGAGTGGAGTGGATGTCCAGCAAGGTTAGGGCTCTCTCTCTCTCTCTCTCTCTCTCTCTCTCTCTCTCTCTGGACTTGAAGAGATCGAGGCTGAGGAGGTCGGCACAGACGGAGGTGGATCGGGATCTGGAGGAGCGTGGTAAGATTTGCGAATGGGGGAGAGACGAGCTTCAGCTGGGATCGGAGAGGGGAGAGTGTCGTGGGAGGCGTCGGTTTTGCTGTGTGGAGCCGAACAGAAGGAGAGGTATCGGGAGTGAGGAGGGAGTCGAGAGTCGAAGAGCAGCGAATGAGGGGGCTTTGGGTCGGTATTTAACGAAGTCTGGCATCGTTCGATCGAGGCGCGAGCTACAGGATATCCAGGAAATGATCGTGAAGCGGCGAGATATCCGGGATCTTGGCAGAGCTGGCGGCGATACGAGGTTTCCAGGATTTCTTGCGGAATTTCTTGCTGGATTCACGGAGATTTGGGCGTCTCGATGAACACGAGGTATATACGCGGGATCCTTGATTTCTTTCCTCTTTTGTCTGGTTTATACAGAGGTTAACAAATGCTCCCCAACAAATGTGGTACGCGACTAGAGCGAATCACATTTGTTGTAAGCTGATTGATCCTGTGGATCTCTAGATATATGTTCTAGATGTCACACAAGGGTTTCATTTAGTGGATCTCCAAAATTTTGCTTGGATGTCACACTACGACTCTCCTTTAGTGGATCTCCAAGATTTTGCTTGGATGTCACACTAAAACTTTCCTTCTCCATAGATCTCTTGGATGTGTCAATAGATGGTTGAGATACTGATTGATTTCGTCCTATGCTTTGTGTTGTGGACATTGATGGAGAATTACCTGATTTGTCTTTGTTGACTTGTTAGATGATTTTTTGTACCTTCTGCCCTATGCTTTTTTGCTTTGGCGGGCTTGTTGAAGGAGTAGATGCCGATGACCTAAACCCTTAGGTTTGTATTAGGTCGATGGCGAAAAGTCATCGGTCCAGAGCTTTGCGCATAACGGACTTGTTGATGACAGAATCCACTTAGTTCAGCCTAGGGCTTTTCATGAACTTTGGGATAATTTTTTTTTTCGGTCCTTTGCTTTGTGCTTTGACGGACTTGTTGAAGAAAAATTCCTTCGATCCTCGCTTTGTGCTTTATGGATTCGTTGAAGGATTTGCAGGTTCTGGATTCAGTTGATAGTACCGAACGTAGGTAGTATCTTGATCCTTAACCACTTGAGAAGACTTTAACCTGAATCACTTGAGTTCATCAGATCTGAAGAGCTAGAATTTGATAGCTCTTTGTCCTCTGGTTGCTGAAATGGGGGTTCCTCTACTGCGGCCTTTCTTATGGCTTGTCGAGTAGATGGAGCTGCCAGCGATCCGGCCATATTTGGGCTTGTTGGATCCGACCTCTTACACCCATTCAGGCTTCAGACTTGAGCTATGGGAATTGCGCTTCCCAATGCTGATTTTGCTGAAGTTGACAGATTTGGAGTTATCCTTTGTGGTTTTAGATTTCGGAGTCTACGAACATTCAATGGTTGTTTGAGACTCATCCTCCTACTGGAACTTTGATTCTCCAGTCATTTAGGAGAATTTTGTAGACTACGATCACTTGAACTAGTCGAGTCAAATTTGCCTTCGTACTTCCTACAGTCCTTACTGACGGGTTGACGAAGTGGGGGTTCCGCTACTACGGCCTTTCTTATGGCTTGTTGAGTAGACGGAGCTGCCAGCGATCCGGCCATATTTGGGCTTGTTGGATCCGACCTCTTACACCCATTCGAACCTTAAGCTTCAGGCTGTTGGAAGACTTCAAGCTTCTTCGGCTCAATTTTATAGGAGTGTGTAGCCACAAAAGTCTCTTTCTTGACTTTTGAGTCTTGGTTTGTTGTAGATGGTGTTGTCTCTAACTCTTGAAAGACCTCCTGCATATACTTTGGAAAACAAATATTTGTATTCTTTAGCACAAAAAGAATATTAGGATTGATAATTTTAAATATTTATTCGGGGATCTCGGCATGCAGGGCGATGTCGACCCGAATAAATATTTAAAATGCCCCTTGTCTCGCAGGAACATTTTAGAATGAAATAAATTTGGAATATGAGATTTTAAATATTCATTTGGGGATTTCGGCACGCAACGCGATGTCGACCCAAATGAATATTTAAAATGCCCCTGTCTCGCAGGGATATTTTGGATAGGCCTTTCTATTTTGAGATTTTAAATATTTATTCGGAGATCTCGGCATGCAGCGCGATGTCGACCAGAATAAATATTTAAAATGCCCCCATTCTGATGGAGGATTTTGAAATGCGTTCTTGCTATACAAGAGAATTTCAAAATATAAGCAAACATGCATTGATAAATATGCATATAAAATTTTGATCATCACAAAATACATCCATCATGAAATTTTCATGCAAAGTATTTCTTTAAATGTCGGCCGTTGATAGGTGGCATAGGCCTCTGACCGTTCAGATCGATCAACTGATATGCTCCTCCTTGGTACACCTTCTCGATGACGAAGGGGCCTTCCTAATTAGATACGAATTTGCCACCAATTTTTCGATGTGGAATGATTGATCTTCTCAGCACCAGGACCAATTCCCCTTCTTGAAATGTTCGAGGGCGCACCATACGATCGAAGGATTTTGTCATTCTTCCTCGGTAGATTTCCAGGTTTTGTTGAGCTTGTAACCTGAGTTCATCGAGTGCATCAAGCTCTTCCATTCTGAGACGGGTATTTTGCTCTTGAGTGAGATCATTCTGAATTGCTACACGAAGTGACGGTAGTTCGATCTCCAATGGTAATACGGCTTCAACACCGAACACCAATGAATAAGGAGTGGCTTTCGTTTGTGTTTTATAAGTTGTACGATAGGCCCATAGAGCTTCTGCCATCTTCGTATGCCACTCTCTTTTATTCTTGGTGAGAATCTTCTTCAACAATTTCACCAGCGTCTTGTTGAAGGTTTCTGCCAATCCATTTGCTCTTGGATTGTATATGGATGAATACCACCAATCGATTTTATGCCGATCAACGAACTTATAGATTTTTGTACTTTTGAATGCAGTACCATTGTCTGAGATTATGCGGCGTGGCACACCGAATCTGTAGACGACATTGTGTGTGAAAAAGTTGATCACATGTTCGGATGTGACCTCTCTAAATGGAGCCGCTTCTGCCCACTTGGAAAAGTAGTCCGTCGCTGCTAGAATAAAGCGATGTCCCGCTGAAGATGGTGGATCTATTGGCCCAATTATGTCAGTGCCCCAGCATTCAAATGGCCAGGATGCTACTGTTGGATGCAGAGGATTTGGCGATTGATGTATAACATCACCGTGGATTTGACATTCGTGGCACCTCTTAGAGTGGTCGATACAATCCTTGACCATAGTTGGCCAATAATATCCCATCCTCTTGATTTTAGCAGCCATTTTGGGACCTGACTTATGTGCTCCACAAAGCCCTTCGTGGACTTCTGCTACCACTTTATCAGCTTCCCTGGTCCCTAGGCACCTTAGCCACATTTGATCAAAGGCTCGTCTGTACAACATGTCATTGACAAATGCATATCGCAATGCCCTTTTTCGAATTTGTGCGGCCATAGAATTTTCTGTCGGGAGTTTGTTTTCCTTGAAGTAGTCAATGAATGACTGTCTCCAACCATTTTTGACTTCAATATCTAAACAATGCCACCACGATTCTGAATCTTGACTAGCTTTACGTCTCTTGGTCGTATGATATCCTTTCGGATAATTCTCCATAACGATCTGATGGAGAGGTTGAGGGTCACCTGGAGTTTCATCCTGCTGACTTGAATATGAAATTCCTTCTGCCCTCGGGAATTGTAATAGAGCGGGCTCCAAGACCCTACGAGTGTAAACTCCAATGAATATAGGCCTCTCCTCATTGATGTTCGCCATTTCTTTGGCTAATTTGGCCAGACAATCTGCTTTAGCATTCTGTCCTCGAGGAATTTGAGCCATTTTGACATTTGGTACTTGCTTCAGAAGCTCGAGGGCTCGCCGGTGATAGTGGGCCAATTCGACTTTACCAACCTTGTAGATTCCGAGTACTTGATTTATTACAAGTTGAGAATCACCAAAGATCTAGAGATATTGGATTCTGACATCGATCACAATCTCCAGCCCTGCTAATAGAGCTTCGTACTCGGCTTCATTGTTGGTTCGAGGTTCAGTTAAACTGAATAAAAACCTCATTATGCCTCCCTCGGGTGCTACGAAAATGAGACCAATGCCGGCTCAGGCTCTTGCCATATTTGGGGGTCGAACAGGTCTAATCGATGATGCACCGTTAAAGTACATCTCCCAAAATGATAGCTTTTCATTTTCCTCGACCTGCATCATTTGCTCATCGGGAAAATCATCGTTGAGTGGAGAGTCAGCCGGGATTGGGTGTGCAGCAAG
This sequence comes from Dendrobium huoshanense, assembly GCA_016618105.1. Classification (NCBI taxonomy): domain Eukaryota; kingdom Viridiplantae; phylum Streptophyta; class Magnoliopsida; order Asparagales; family Orchidaceae; genus Dendrobium; species Dendrobium huoshanense. The sequence continues at coordinate 26,001,279 of CM028347.1, forward strand.
AAAATCTGCCAATGCTTGACCTTTCACTGCCTTTTGTGGCATGTATGTGATTTCAAACTGTAATAACAATACTGCCCACCTGGCTAGACGACCTGTCAACGCTGGTCTTGTCATCAAGAACTTCAGCGGATCGATCTTTGATATCAGTGTGATTTTATGGGATAGCATATAGTGGCGGAGTTTCTGAACTGCAAAATCAGCGCCAAACAATGCTTTTCAATTGGGGAATAACGGCTTTCTGCTTCAATCAACCTTCGACTGATGTAGTAGAGCGCATTTTCTTTGCCTTCTTCATTATTCTGAGCCAATAGTGCTCCAAGGGACTCTTCTAGTGCTGCTGTATACAGTATAAGAGGCTTCCCCGGAATTGGCGCTGCTAGAATGGGCGAATTCAACAGGTATTTCTTGATACTATCAAATGCTTCCTGGCATTCTGCGTCCCATTTGAAACGGACATCTTTCTTCATTAGCTTTGAAAATGGCTGGCACCTACCCGATATATTTGATATAAATCTCCGAATGAAAGCCAGTTGTCCTTGCAACGAGCGAAGCTGTCGAAGGTTCCTTGGTGGTGGCATCTCCGTGATTGCCTTAATTTTGTTGGGGTCGATCTCTATGCCTCGATGACGAACAACATACCCCAAGAATTTGCCGGAGGAGACCCCAAAAGCACATTTGAGAGGATTCATCCTCAGATCAAACTTTCTGATTCTCTCAAATACGATTCTGAGATCTTTCAAATGATTATTTCGGCCAAGACTTTTGACAACAAGGTCATCTACATAACACTCGACCTTCTGATGTATTAAATCATCAAATATGTGAGTCATCGCCCGTTGGTAGGTGGCACCAGCGTTCTTTAGGCCAAAGGGCATGACTGTGTAGCAGAAAATTCTGATGGGCGTTCTGAATGATGTATGCTTTTCATCCTCGGGCGCCATCTTGATTTGATTGTAGCCTGATGATCCATCCATGAAAGAGAACATGTCGTAGTTGGACGTATTGTCCACCAGGAGTTCGGATACAGGAAGTGAAAAATCATCTTTTGGGCACGCCTTGTTGAGGTCCCTAAAGTCAATATAGACACGAATTTGCCCGTTCTTCTTCTTCACCGGGACGATATTAGCAATCCAATCGGCATACTTTTCTTCTCGGATGAAGCCTGCATCTATTAATTTCTTTGTTTCAGCAATCACCTGTTCTTCAATCTCCAATCTCATTCTCCTTGGAGCTTGCTTGACGGGTGCTACATCCGGTTTGATTGCTAATTTGTGAACTGCTACATCAGGGGATAAGCCAGGCATCTCAGCATATGTCCAGGCAAAGCAGTCCCTGAATTCACATATGAGTTCTTTTATTTCTTCTATTTGGTCTTCGGATAGAAGAGAACTAATGAAGGTTGGGCGAGGGTCTTCCTCAGTCCCCAAGTTGACTTCTTTTAGTTCATCCATAGTGGCTGCTTGTCCACCATCTTCAAGCTCTTCTGGTGCAGGCTCGGCTTCTACGGGCTGCTCATCATAATCATCAGCCTCGTATGTCTCTTCAACAACATCATCCTCGGATTCAATTTCCATGCATGTGATTGCCTGACAAGTCTCTTTCCGGAGGAATTTTCTTTTGATGAATCCAATACCTTTATATGCATCTGTATCCTTCTGTCGTAACGGACGCGGACTCATCCCATACCAGAGGCCCAAACTTGTACGAAGTTGTCTCTTGGTAGTAGGAATATTGACTTGCTTTCGTAGCATTCTCTGAATATTTTTGGTATTGAACCTAGGTAGTCTCGTAGGAAATAACTCTTCAGAATCGAGGATCATGCAATCCCAATCATGATTCTCCTCTTCACGAACTCCCGTAGAATATAACACATTCTTTGGAATAGCCCCATTTTTACGGGGAGGCAGATAGAGGGTGGCGATGAGTACACTATCTGAAATTGATAGGCTGTCAATTCTTCTAGAGAACACATTCTACACCATGTTCATGTAAATGGAGTCGTAGTCATAATCATCATTTGAAAAATCGACCTGCCTACTACATTCATCTGTGGACTGGCATACTTTTCGAGATTTAGCAGGAGTAACATCATCTTCATCTGTGTCACTTCCTAGATGAGGTACATGCTTCTTTTCCTTTGGAATGGTCGGCGCTTCGGGAAGAGTCGGCACTGCCTTCTTTCTCCCCACCTGCTTTTTCCTACCCTCCAGTTCAGGTCGCTTTGTACTCTTTGAATTTGATGCTTTAGCTTCGAGGGAGCTCGAAGACTTTTGCTTCTTTGGCATGAAGTACCGTGCATCTTCATAAACTGTGGCTTCATGAACTGTAAATGGCTGAATGTCACCAGAGATCCTGAATTCTTCTCCATCTTTGAGATATTTCATACACTGGTGTAATGTTGATGGGACAATGCCATATTCATGCAACTAGGGATGACCTAGTAGCGCCTTGAATGAAATATCCGCATCAATCACATGGAACTTAGCTTCTGTGTTGAGCTCTCCAAAAACAAGAGGGAGCATAAATGATCCGAGGGTCTTCTGCCCTTTTTCATTGAAACCATGCACCATCAACTTATGGCCCGAGGTGTTCCACATCAAGGCATAGGGATCTCAGTGCTTTCAAGCTTATCAGATTCACGGAGGATCCAGGATCGATTAGGATTCGACTGATAATCAGCTTATCGCTCTCTGCAGTAACATATAGAGGACGATTATGGTCTGCAGTTCCGAGCATCATGTCTTCTTCGGAGAAAGTAATGAATGGCTCATTTCGAGCTTGCAGAACCTCAGTCAAACTACGTTCAGCAAAATATGCCTCGTATCTTTCGGGATCTTTGAGAGCCTGAATCAGAGTCTCCCGAAGGTCTTTAGACATCACCAAAGCATCGTATATGCTGAGTTGTGCTGGAATTTTTCTTAGATGAGATAAGATATTATAATCTATCCCATTGGCTGAGGTCTTCTTTTTCTTAGGATCTTCAGGGATAATGTCATCGTTGATAATTATATCTTTCTCCTTGTCTTTATTGGAGATCCCTTTCTTCGGTGGAGGTGGTAGTACCTTGTCGCTTCTTAACTGCACTTGAGCAATCTCCTCCGGTTCAGAGTCATTTAACTGTACATTTTCTTCAGAGCCAGCCATCGTTGCATATAGGGACTCATCTGTTGATTCAGAATCACCACCCAGGTTTACATGTCCCATCCGAGACGCTATGTCAGGGTCTGATTCATCTCCCTTTGGAAAGTACAAATCCTCCTCCGAACTGTAATCCATTGGCAAAACCATCATACAGGATTCAGAGGGTATTTCTTCTGTGTATTCCTCTTTTATCGGGGTACTAGGCACCACTGTGATGACCCGACATACTTCTTTTGGAAGTGAATCTTCATCTCCTTCTTCAGCTTCATCTATTTTAAGCTCCGACATGAAGTCAGCAAGCTTGATAGGTCGCCTCACAGTCTGGTAGTACTCATCCAAACTGTTGATAACTCTCTGAGTTACAGTCATTTTCTCCTTGGGCTTCTTCAATTTAATCTTCTTCTTGGATGATTTCTTCTTTTCAGTATTTGAAGAACCAACTTGGTTGGAAAATTATTTAGAAGTAGAAGATCGTGTCATAGGCAGAGCTTTCAAGTTTAGCACTGGCTCAATAGGAGACTTCCACTTTACACTTGAAACTCCTTCAAGCTGCTTCAACATTTTCACAGTTTTCTTGGAGACCGCAGTCTCCCATTGCTCTTCTTGAATTGGCTTCTTTTCATTTCTTCTTTATTCAACCAGGGGTACGGAAGAGGACGTGACTACCCGAGCTGATTCCTTTTTAGGGTGAGACAATACATTGTCGGACAATGTGATCTCTCCCTTCTGATATTTTCTTTCAAGCCAATCCTTGAAGACGTAGCAATCTTCAATAGGATGGCTGAGCACCCGATGATATGGGCAATAATTTGGGTCACCAGTGTGCTTCGACTCTTCGGGTCTCTTGCATTCAGGCAGTTCTAGACCCGATTTCAACACTTGTCGAAATAATATGGCGACACTCTCTCTTTTGAATGAATATTCTTTATTCATTTTATCTTTGAGAGATTGGAATGTTCTATCACCAGTTCCTATTGCCTGTCTCTGGCCTTCAGCTTGATAAGTCTGTGGCTTATCATTTCCTCCTAATATCAGCTTCGGTTGGGGGTTGTAGGCATGTTTGGGCTTTTCTTGATATTGCATCGGCTGCTTGCCCTTGTCTACGTTGTAAATCACTTGCTTTTCTCTATCAGCTCTTGAGAAGAATGTAGAGTCTGCCTCACCCCTTCTAGCACCCGGGGCCTTAGCCTTCTTGGGCTTATCAGAGTAATTTTCTGATTTGGACAAATTCAGTTTCTCAAATTTGGCCACTCTATCGAGCAAATCTTGAAATGTGTTTATCATAGCCATACACAGGAAGGGTTGCATCTTGTCATCAATGTTGCCCATTAACAACTATACAGCATGCTCTTCTTCTAACTGCTGCTCACATTTCATGCTCAAATTTCGCCAGCGAGTGATGTATTTAGTCACTGATTCTTCTCTTTTTCTCTTATCCAGAGCGAGGTCAGCGATCGTGATCTTCTCTGTTGCACTGGCGAATCTCTTCACGAACATATTTTTTAATTCTGTGAAAGTCTTCACAGAATCATTCGGCAGTTCAGCATACCATTCGAAAGCAGTTGCTGTCAAACTGCTGACGAATTGTCGGAAGAGTAGGGCGTCATTTCCTCCTGTGTTCCCACAGGTGGTTTTAAATTGTGCCAGGTGCTGTCTGGGGTTGTTATTACTGTTGAAAGTGTTGAACTTTGGGACCGAATACCCTTTTGGGTATGGTACTTGGTCGTACTCAGCTGGGTACGGACGACCTTTGCCCACCAACTTTTCTGCTTGATCGACGGCTATAATAGCCCTGATCTTTTATGTGATTATTCCTTCCAACTGTTCAGCAGTTACTGGTTCGGAAGTACTTGCAATATTTTGTGGGGTGGGCTGACGAACGATATTATGGGCTTCGCGACCACCTTCAGGGGCTCCCTGTACTCCTGAACCTTGTGGTGCTTGGAAGTTTGGAGGGTCAGCAGGAGGATTTGGCATGGCGCTAATAGTAGCATTTCTCTGCATCATCTGCATCATCGCCCCCATTTGAGTCATCATCTCAGTCATCTTCTCATTTAACTGAGATATTTCCCTGTCTGTGGCCCTCATTTGTCGCCTCATTTGTCGTCGCATTTCAACGAGTGTGATGTTCTCGGCTTCAGAAGGGTTTTCATCTACTTCCTCCACTTCTTCTTCTTCTTGAGAATGACGACTTCTGCCAGTGGTGGACCCTTCTCTACGACGACGACGGTATACTTGCTGGGGTGGCGGTTGCCACCGCTCTTCATCTTCATCGTCATCATAATTGGCACCATCATCGATGTCTATATGTGTCACCATATAGACAACTTCCATATCCAGAGTGTCATTTGTTTCTTGAATTTCTTCTTCTAAATTTTCCTCTAGAAATTCATCAATATTTTCTTCTAAATTTTCCTCCATAAATTTATCAATATTTTCTTCTAAATTTTTCTCCATAAATTCATCAATATTTTCTTCAATATTTTCTTCCCCTTCGAGGTATTCTTCTATATTTTCATTCTCTTCAAGGAATTTCTCTTCTTCAATATTATCTCCCCCTTACACATTTCCTTCCTCTTCTAGTACTCGGATCTCCGAACGACGTCGCCACTGAATTTCTGGTTCTTGGTTAGGCACGGGGACTTCTTCAACCAGCGGACTGCGGTCAAAGTTAGTCTCTTCCTTTGGAGGGGATGGAGGGCGACGGGATCCCCTGGAGGATTCTTCAAGGTGTCTACCGTCTGGAGGAGTGTCATTATGGGTCCTTTTTGGGGCCCACTTCTGACGTTGTTTGTAGACTTGGATGGATCTCTGGGAAGCCTCACCAGATGTCACACCCAGATCAGTTCCTCTTTCTCTTCTTTCTTTTTCATTTCTTCGAGGCTTTGGCCTCCAGACTTGTTTTCCTTTCCACCGGGACCTTTCAGCGGTGGATCCCTGAACATATGGTTCAGGTGTCACACCCCGATGTTCACCGCGTGAAATACACTGTCTTTCTCTTCTTTCTGTAGCAAAAGACAGATGCTCCCTTGGCGGGGTTCTCCTGGCCTCGATCACCAAAGGCCGTTTGAACTTCTTCTTCTTCAGCCCTTTCTCCTTTACAGTCTTCAGGACCCGATAGACCCGGGCTGAGAGAGTTTCAGGTTCATTTCTCTTTGGAGGAGCTAGGACCTCCTGTCGTTGCTCCCAGAAAGACTTCTTCAGCTCACCAGTGGAGCTATTCCTTTTTATCCATTTTAAATCAGAAAATTTGTTCCGGGTAGGAACATTCGCTTCAGGCACTTGGGCCGATAGATTGGAAGGGTGAATAGGGAGTTGTTGTTGCTGAGCTCGAAGTTCAGTGTTCATCTTTCTCCTTTGCCTTCTTGTTGGCCTTCCTCCATATGAGAAGGCTTCAGCATCATATTTTCCAGGCGCAGATAACCTGGTCGGCAAAGTAGTGGTGCTGGCAGTCACCACGGAGATTCTTCCGTCATCCACAATCCTCTTGGTGGCTGGGATTTCAGGCTGTGATAGCCTCTCGAATACATAAATCCTACCACGAGGATTTTCAGCAACAGGTCGTTGTGTTGGCAGATACACACGACGGGTGACAGCTTCAGTAGAATGGGGCCTCCTGGCAGGCCTTTCAGCATTCCTTTCATTCACAGGAATGGCGGCAGTCCTTGCAACGACTGCAGGAAAATTAACACTACCAAATTGGATGGTAGCTCCAGTGTTTCCGGTCTCAATAATAGCATTCGCCAGCTGAATTCTGGCTCCTTGTCCCAGTTGGACAGTCATCGGCGTGTTCTGTAGATCCATCTGCATAAATGAAAGGCAAGGGTTAGTAATCAGAATCTGATACATCACCTCGCACTTTCAAAATGCAGAGACTTGCACAGAACACTAAAACAAAAATAGACCAATAATGATTCGCATAAGCAAGCAATAAAAATAAATTTAAAACACTGCTGAATGCCAAATGAATTTGTTGAATGATCATTTTGAAAGGCTCAAAATCTTGAGCACGAGTTGATATGACTGCTACTATAGAACTGAGACGACTAGCGAGAGATGAAAAGAGAAACCAGACCCCAGCAGAGTCGCCAGAAATCTGCGGGCTCCGAAAATTCGACCCCGGCCTCCGCTCGCTTTTCTTATTCGGCGAGGGAGTTTTAACGAACTAAGTTCCGAGGTAAATTTTGGAAGGCAGATGGGTTTGTAGATAAGACACTACCTAGAGATTTTGTCCTCATTTTGCGAGGACTTTATGATCTGAGTTCTGGTTTCCTATAGGCGCAAGCCCCTATAGTTAATTACCCCTCCCGATCACGAGAGAGAACTTTCGATTAAGGCTAGTCGTCAATCAGATACGTATAGAGATACGTGTTATCTGGCATATAGTAGCAGCAATGGATTTGAGATTGGAAAGATTGGATTTGGAAGGGTTTGAAAAGTTTTAATATTTAAAAATATAAATTGCACCATCTTGTACTTAAAGCGGATGGTGGGGGAATGGATGATAGACCCGATCAAGATCCCATGGTTCCGTCGTCCCGGGCCATCGTGGTCCCTGGTCTACTTAGTCAGAGGAGGTAGTCGACCCAACCTGACAAAAGAATCCATGTCGGCAGCCATGGGTTGCTTCGTCCAAGGGGACCTTGTAGACCGGGGTTGAATGTTTGTCTAAGGGGACAAATTTGAATCCACCTTAGCTAACAGAGGGCTTTGTGCCATATCGATCATATCCTATTGATTCATATCTCAAGGATTTAACGCCATTAAGGAACGTATTGGCTCTGGCCATAACCGCTATCTGTGGTGCCATTTGGCGGCAAAACCACTCGGTTCAGAGGGCCCCGAGTCATAACCGTTTACCTGCAGTGCCATTTGGCGGCGAAACTGCCGGTTAGAGGACACGTACCACGTCCTTACTGGCAAGAGATTGTTTGAGAATGGATCCTAGTGATATTTTCGACTAGGCATTTAGCTCTTTTGTGAGCTGAAGTAAATTTTAATTTGTCCACCTCGACAAATTGTTGCGGAGGGTGGATGAATTTTCTTTAAGTGTTTGATGGTTGGATTTCAAATTTTAAATATTTTTGGATTTTTGGGATTTTCTTGGAATTTTTGCGGAGTTTTCTGGGATTTTTGGATATTTGGAACGGCATTGGAAATTATTTGGGAACCCCTCCGGTTGAGATCTGCATTCAACACGGCCATCATCGGGGTGTTTGGGGTCATTTCTCTTTTGTTGATCGAACCTTGTCAACTCTGTCGGGCTGTCGACAGAGGATCGGGTTTTGTAGGCTTCGTGCCTTTATTAGTGAATTCATATTGTTGTAGGCCTTGATGGCCTAATATGAATGTTTTAAAGCAAATATACTGGTCGCGACGACCGTATATTTGTTCAATTGTTTGAACCATGTCGACTCCTATTGATCCATATAGAAGGATCGGGTTCTAACATGAATTCACTTGTCAACCCGCGCAGCATCCCTAGACGTCACGTGTGTACCAATAACACGCTCGCCGGGGCCCATGCGGGCTAAGATTGTACTTTTACCCCTTTTAGTGTGCCTATGTGTATACAAACTATTGTGCATGTGCGGGAGTATTTTGAAAGTGTTTGTAGACGCCTTCTGTCTGCTTGTACGGAGGTTGCAGATCCGGTGGCGTAGCAGCTTCTGAATAGAATTGTTCGCTGCTTCGTACAGGTAGACTGTCGTGCACTTGTTTGTTGATTTCTGTAGGTGGATCATAGTGCACTAACTAATCTCCTGCTTAGTTGTAGAAGCTTGTATTTGTCGTATATCAAATTCCCTTCGCTTGTTGGAGACAGATGCATCTACCTGTTACTGCCTGATTATAGACTGTATTAGTATCTTAACACTTGTGGCAGACGCATGGTATCCTTTTTGCAGATGACATGTTGTGTGCAAAGCGGGTCTTCTACAAACTTTCGTAGGCATTTTCATTTGTTATACGTCCGCTTCTGCATTAGAGAACCAGTGTATTTGACCCATGTTGAATTATCGTCGATGATATGTTCTGCTTGTGAACATCTCATATTGCATACGAATTGCTATGATTTGTTGAGGTTTAGTGCATTTATCTACTAATTACTTATCATACCCACATATGTATCTTACTATGCACATGACACATCTTCCATCATTGCTAGTAAAAGTTCACATCCGCTACAATCTTTTATCTCATTCATGCAGAAAATCTGTCACACTGGTGATGCGTTCACCAACACTATTTGTAGATAAGATCGTTGTATGAATGAAGAGTTTTACATGTTAACTTGTAGGAGCTTGTATACTTTGCCGGTGTGTTACCCTTGTTTGTACCTTTGTCTGCATGTTGAATTATTGTTGATAATGGAGACATTCATATGTAAATCTTTTATGAATATCTCAATTGTAACTATCTTCTTCTCATCAAATTCTTATCACTTGCTCTTATGAGTGAGATATAGGGATTCTATTCACCATAGGTTATTACTCATGATTATTTGTTGATGCTTGTAGGAAAGTTGAACTTGTAGTTCTTTGTTCAAGTCCCAAACAATGTCACTCAGTTCAAGTTCAAATTTTGCATTCAAGCAAAGCTTCACATTCCTTAGACCAAGTTCAGATCCAAGTTTTATTCATTGATGTTTGTTTGGATGCTCAAGATTATTCATTAAACTTTTCCATTTTGATTGCTCATTCATTGAATCAAGATCTTATTTCATATGCTTCAAGTCTTCTATCATTTATTTGAATTCCTTTGAGTCACCTTCTATAATTTGCATGATCGCGAACAATTGGATTTAAGGCCCAATATCGAGAGGTCACTTGCCTACCTCGTCGTAGGTGTCGCACCGGGTTTCCTCCTACCACGGCCACTAAAGGCGTGCTTAGGTGGTTTGCCGGTCCGACATGGACATCGAGGAAGGAGAGTGGGGGGAATTAAGCATTTTTATTTTTTTAAAATAAATTAACCATAATTAATAATAATTAAATTAAATTAATTATAATTAATTATCATTAACAATAATTAATTAAAAAAATAAATAATTAGTTATGATTAATCATAATCATAATTAATTAGAGATTATTTTTTTAAATTAATTATAATTAAAAATAACTGAATTATAATTAATTTAATTAATCAAAATTAATTACAATTAACTAAAATTAGCATAATTAAATATAAAATATATTTTTACTATATATATATATATATATATATATATATATATATATATATATATATATATATATATATATATATATATATATATATATATATATATATATATATATAAACTAATTACATTAATTAGTAATAAAATATAACTAAATAAAAATAAAAGCTAAATCCTACATCTAAAGCCTGTTGGAGCAGAGCAAGAGGAATTCGGGAGGAGTTCGGTCGGATCCCTGGACTGGATCGGACAGAGCAACGACAAGAGGGGGGTGCTCGGATTCGGCGTCAACTTGGACAGGGACGAAGTCGGGGGAAGCAGTGGAGTTCGGCTTGTGGAGATCGGAGGAGTGGAGTGGATGTCCAGCAAGGTTAGGTCTCTCTCTCTCTCTCTCTCTCTCTCTCTCTCTCTCTCTCTCTCTCTCTCTCTGGACTTGAAGAGATCGGGGCTGAGGAGGTCGGCACAGACGGAGGTGGATCGGGATCTGGAGGAGCGTGGGAAGATTTGCGAATGGGGGAGAGACGAGCTTCAGCTGGGATCGGATAGGGGAGAGTGTCGTGGAGGCGTCGGTTTTGCTGTGTGGAGCCGGACAGAAGGAGAGGTATCGGGAGTGAGGAGGGAGTCGAGAGTCGAAGAGCAGCGAATGAGGGGGCTTTGGGTCGGTATTTAACGAAGTCTGACATCGTTCGATCGAGGCGCGAGCTACAGGATATCCGGGAAATGATCGTGAAGCGGCGAGATATCCGGGATCTTGGCAGAGCTGGCGGCGATACGAGGTTTCCAGGATTTCTTGCGGGATTTCTTGCTGGATTCACGGAGATTTGGGCGTCTCGATGAACACGAGGTATATACGCGGGATCCTTGATTTCTTTCCTCTTTTGTCTGGTTTATACAGAGGTTAACAAAATTAATAATTAATTTCTAGCTCTTTTAATTTAAAATTTAGTTACATATTATTATTAAATTATGAAAAATGAGTAATAATAATTAATTATTCTCTACACATAATCGATGCTTCTAATAACAATTTAAATTTTAAAATTTGCTAATAATTTAAGCTAAATTGAAGCCAAGCACATACCCAATAAGTTTAAGCCAGATTTATGCACTTGGATGAACCTATTTTGACAGTATTTTATTGCAAGCTTTCAAAAGGAAAGTTCAAAACTTGTCATAAAGGGAACATTCAATTTATTTTATTCCAAATTATTTCACCTCTTAGGCCTCCAGCCAAAATATTCATTTTCACTTCAAAATATATTAACTAATCTTTAAACGAACTCCATTTCAGACAAGTAATAAGTGTTAGGCATTCGGTTGGAGATCTTACCAGTTCAAATCCTAACTATGACAAAAGGAAGAAACGAGATGATAAGCTAAGCTCTGTGTAATTTCCTAAACTGTTCAAACCCTCTTAATCATAATGATTGCATGGATATAATTTCATACAATTATCAATATATTATCCCAATTTACAATTCCGACACCGAATATCAATTCTCTTAAGCATAAAAACCTGCACCCTCGCAAGAAGAACCAGCAGCTCCATGGAAGTAATAATCTGATATAACAAATCGTAGATACATCAAAAGACTCAATATTATAGGTTAGATAAGATTAACCCTACAATAAGACTACACAACAAAACATCTAGAAATCCAGTGATATCAAACCTTTACTTTTTTGGTAGATTCACAACCAGAAGCTGCCTCAACAGCTAATGGAAACTTAGCACTTTGTACCTGCTCCCAATATATGCACTAAATGCAAAATATTAAATGAAAGAAAAATATAAGACTACAAATATACACTCTAAGACAGATTTTGGCCATTAGAGACCGTTTCTAAGGGCAAATCATTGGCGCGGGACTGGCGGTGCGGCTGGAAGCTGCCCGTAGAATCCGATCCCAGAAGGAAAAAAGCCGCCGGTGGGTGGTTGCTGCTGAGGATGTTGTTGTTTTGGTTGGGGCGGCGTGGCCGGAGGTGGTGGTTGTGTTGGAGCATTTGGTCTTGTCATTCCTACTGATACATGTGAAGGAAAAGATGGAGGTGGCAGAGGACTACCATTATACCCAAATGGTACAGAATTCATCAGTACTCCACTGCTTTGCATATAAGTTTGAGGTTGCATTGATGGCGGGGGAGGGGCGGATGGCAGAGGTGGTGGTTGTGTTGCGAAAGACTGTAATGGTTGAGTACTGTGTGATATTGGCTGAATGCTTGTGGAAGATGATTGCGGTAGTAAAAGAGGAAGAGAAGGAAGTTGATGTTGGTGTTGCTGTTGCTGTTGTTGTGTGATATGTCCGAAGAATTTACTGTTCATATCTGTAATGGACATTGGCTTCTCTAGCTTTGGTCTTTTGTCTGGAGGAAGCATGGGGTTACTAGAGGTGATGAATCCTGAGCTTTGGCTTCCATTCATCGAAGCAGCTTCTTCGGCGACTAAGGATGAGAGGATAGATGTGAGCACTTGTGCAGAAGAAGTGGACGCTGCAAGCTTTGCAGCAACTGCAGCAGCTGCCTTTTTATGCTCATCCTCAACACTGGTTGTGGAATTCTTGGAAGATGTTATTGGCTGTTGGTTGTGTGATGGTAGCATGGGTGGTGTTACTAGTGAGGTCTCCACTTGCGGGGCCATCGGCACGGATGCCAAGTTAACAGATGCAGAAGGAACAATAGTGGTAGGTATTGATGCAAGCATATGCCTCATGTTGATGGCATGCTCTGCTTCTTTTTGAGCAACCTGCATTTGTTGTTTGATCATCAGGCTTGATTAGAGTGTAAAGCAGTTGAAATAATGTCTGAAATATATTATATTATTAAAAAGACAAAACTTGAAGCAAGATATTAGCTAAGTCAGACATGAAGCGGGATTTTCAAACATAAGCATCAAGAGAATTCAACAGAAATTTGTAAACACATAAAATATTAGACTGAACTCCCATATATATATATATATATATATATATATATATATATATATATATATATATATATATATATATATATATATATATATATATACAAATATATCAGAATTGTAAATCAAGGTTTTAAAAGGCGAAATCGGGAATCGAGGCGAGGCGTAAGCCTCGAGGCGTAAGCCTCAAAACGATTAAAATAAATTAATTTAAAATTATAAATAATGACAAAAAAAAAACAAAATATTATGTCAACTATGAATTTGAAGATTTGTTTTAAGATAATATTACTGGAATACAAGATTTAAAATAAACTCACTTTAAAATAAAACATCCACTTATGATCAAAACTCAAAGCAGGCTCATCATCACTTTGATTGTTTTCAGAAGAATCTTCATAATTAATGTCAAAGTCATCCTCCAACTCTTCTTCATCTATAATATTTTTTTCTTTATCTCCTATATCAGTTAATATTTCATTAGCTCTAAAATGAAATAATAACAACATACAAAATAATTCATTATATTTAAGAATACCTTTAAATTTTTTTGAATCTCCAATCTCACTTTGTTTCTTTCTTTTATATACTTAGGTAGTTGCTTCATTGTCTTCTTCATTGACATGACTTTCTCCTTCTGCTTCAACTTCAGATACATCAGCATTCTTAGGAGTAACCCATTCATCATCATATTGTAACTCATCAACAAGCTAAGGGTCAATTTCATTCTCAATATTTTCTTGATTTTGCAATTTGAGATGTCTATCTTTCAGTTTTTTGTTAAACATAACATAAACTAGTTTGTTCATTCGATCTGCCGCCAATCGATTTCTTCTCTTTGTATGAATCTGATTGAAGATACTTCAATTACGCTCGCATGCAGAAGCCGAACACGTTAGGCTAAGAACTTTAACTGCAAAAGCTTTCTATTCAGGAACATCATCTCCAAACTGAGCCCACCAACGTTCTACGTGAAGACAAACATAGTATTTTATGAATATTGGTTGAAGAAGAAGACTTGAATATAAATATTAACATTAAAATTATAAATACTCAAACTATAAACATACCAGGAGATCGTGTTTTGTAGCATGCTTGTGCTGCGCTAAATCCAAACATTCATTTCTTCAAATGAAAATCCTCAAGTTGATTATTCACTTTGAGGTAGTCTTCTTCAGAAATGAGTCTGTCCATACATGCATACAAACTAGTTTTCACCTCTTTGTCAACATGAAAATCCTTATCATAATGAAATTGGTGATTTAAATAGCACGCAGCAGCATGTAAGTGTTGATGATGCTATCAAGAATTTCTGTACTTTTTATTTTATTTGAACAATAGTATATTTTGTTCTCTATTTTATTTTATTTTCTTTTTAGCTATCCAATGATGAGAAATCATCCAATGATCATAGTAGGTTGTGCATAGGGCTTGGTAAACCTCTGATTTGCTGGCTCGATTGGTCCTTGGCTACTAATGGTTCACGGGTTGGCTGTTTTGGAGCACATGGTACTGAGCTTGTTCTTTTAGTTGCTTGAAGCTGGAGTTTAGTAGCTCTTTATTTCTCAAAAAGTACCTCATTAAGAAGAATTACTTTTGGAGTGGCATTATCCCTTCCCCTTCCTCCTTGTATCTTGGAAATCCGTGGCTTGTATTTAATGGGGCTGAATTCGATGCATAAGAATTTATGATGGGGTTACTGATTTTTGTGCTTTACCTCTTGGGAGTCCAGACGGCCTCTGTTTTTCCGTGCTTGGGTGGTTTTCTCGTGACTGTGTTGCTTTGATTTCATGTGGCCTGCTTGCTTACCGTGATGTTGGCTCCTTGGTTCCGTGAACTACCCTTTGATTCCCGTAACTGATTTTATGCTGGGCTGTTTTCCAAAATGGCATTTGGAAATCCTATGAAATATTATGCTTGGGATCTTGTGAACATTAACTAAGGTGGCTTTTGACATTCCTCTACTTTGCCTATAAATAAGAGAAGATGTTTAGAATGAAGGCAGTTGATATTGGTGAGCATATTTGCTATTAACCTGCGGGTTTATTTGGAAATCCTGCGGGCTCTTTCCTCCCTTCTTTTCTCATCCCCTCCGGAAATCCTGCGGGCTCTTTCCACCCTTTCTTCTCGGGCTTCTAACCTCTTCGTTTCTCCGCAAGTGTCACTCCATCTGTATCCTTCTTCTCAACAGTGAAGCAACTTTAGGGTGTCGTGTCTTGGTTGATTTGGAAGCATTTGGACAATCTTGCAGTGGTGGACCATCGGTTTACTAGTCTTATGCACTTCTCTTATTTAACCTACAATTCGATGCATGTGAGGAACCCGCTCTGACGGTTGTCTGAGGATAGCGTCCTTTTAATTTTCTTTATTTCTTTAAAATCTCCTAGTATTTCTTGTTGTGTTTGTCAAGTTTTAGTTGTCTGTTTTATTTTAATAAAGTTTGTTTTAAGTTCTATCTATTGCGTCAATTTCTTCTTATGTGTCTTCATCAGTTGGTGTAATTGTCGATCCCACTTTTCATCTATAATATCTCATACTTCTTTGTAGGCACTTTCTTGACTTCCAAATTCTTTTGCAATATCTTCTTTAGCCCTATTCATTGCTTCATAAATAAATTCCATAGCCAGGGCCCTCTCACCATCAACCATTCTAAGCACCTTTACTAATGGTCATGTTGTCTTCAAAGCATAATTTGTACTGTGCCAAAATGAATCGTCTTTCATAACAATCTTTTTAACTTGTTTTCCTTCTTGTTTTTTGGCCCATGAACTTTTATCCCACTCTTTAGAAGCAAACATTGCTTCCAGAGGTTATCTTAACTCCTTGAATCTCAGCAATATTAAATATGCAGTAGCAAATCTTGTAACAGTAGGTTTAATAATTTCTTTGTCAGTGAATTTTCTCATCAAGCTGAGTACCCAAGAATGATTGTATATAAACTTACTAACAAATTTGACCTTCAATATGGTTAATTTATGTTGAGGCAATTGTCTCAACCTCTCAAGCATTAAGTCAATACAATGTGCAGCACAAGGAGTCCAGTAAAGGTGAGGCCTCTTCTCCATTAACATTCTTCCTGCAGCTTTGTATGCACTTGCATTATCAATAACAACATGTACTACTAAGGCATCTCCCACTTCCTCCACAACTTCATCCAACATTTCAAACAATAATTGAGCATCCTTTACAAAGCTTGAAGCATCTACTGATTTGAGAAAAACTGTTCCATATGAATTGATGACCAAGAAATTAATAATACTTCTATGTCGAATAGCTGACCAACCATCTGACATTATTGTCACTCCTGTCTCAATCCAAGTCTTCTCAACATCATCCACCATTTTTAAGTTGTTTTAACCTCCTCATTCAGCATCCAAGTAAACATATCCCTTCTTTGCACCTTTCCCTGACACTTCAACTTAAGTTCCATATTTATATGCAGGATCTTTCCTTCTTGTGCCACTAGTCATGCTAACAATAGGACATATTTTAACAATTATTTGTACTACCAATAATAAAATAACATGAATATAAAAATATACCAGTCTGTCGGGGGTCCAAGGGGGCGCTGCCCCCTGGCGGGATTCGACCTGTAATTCTAAAATTACAATAATTTTGAAATTCTGCTTGTTGTATATGCTCAATACCGAGCGTACCGAGCATGTACTTGCTCGGTACCGAGCGGTACTGGCTCGGTACCGAGCATGTACTGAGCGGTACCGAGCTTGTACTGAGTAGACGAATGAAAGAAAGCCGAATCAGGAGTTATTCAAGCTTTCGTTACTGCGCGTCAAAGTCAAGGCCACAACACCGCGTACCTGCTCTTCTGACCTAACCGATGCCTGAACGTTTCCTACACTCACAACTTCGGCTTCGTTTCTTTCCCTGCGCCATCTCCTTCCGACTTCGTCTTCTACGCTCACGGCTTCGTCTCCTTCCCTCACGGCTTTGCCTCTAGTTCGCCTTTCAATTCTCACAGGAAGCTCTAATCCTATACGCGAATACACGAACATGAATCGGCTGCGTCGTATTTACATATATACAGAAGAAAAAATTTCGAGGCGGTGCCTCATACTGCCTCGAGGCGTTACGCTCTAATGCGTACGCCTCGTGCGAAAAAGTCGTAGGCTTCACTGGATGGTTCGAGGTGTAAGCCCAGATACGCATGAATTCTGCCTCGACTTGAGGCGCGACTCAATGCGAACGGCTCGTCCGCTTTTTTAATGGTTGCTGTAAATGCACTTAATCAAATCAAGCTCACTAGGCCACTTTGGCTTTTGGATCTCAACATCATTAAGGGCTACTCCACTTGATTCAATCACGACTCAATATGTCCATATGTATCAAATAAATGGATAAGTTATAGATCATATCTTATTCCAAAGCCATATGAACATGTTATGATGATCCTATAAAACCTTATATCAAAACTCTAATCTCTCATTTCCCCCAATTATTGTCGACTCACATTTTGTCCCCCGCCCCCAACACCAAATAAACACACCCATTCTAGAAGCAAAAAGCTCAATCACCCATGTCAGTGTACACTCCTATCCTTGAAGCTGCCATCACCACCACTAAAAGATTTCGGAACTTTATTCACGTTGAGACCTATTTGCTGGAGTAGAAGTTCCTCTGCATTAGCTTATACCAATGTGCTGAAATACAAGACAACTGAAAACAGAGAAACAGAGAAGCAAGAAGAAGAAGATAAGCAAAAGAAGAAAGGGCAGGGTTAAGAGACTACAAAGAAGAAAAAATGCCATTATATTTGCAAACTAGTAGTAGGTTAGGAAAACAAATTGAAGGACACACGGAAAATAGCTAATGGAGGGAAAGGCTACCAACGCTGGATCATTCCTCAATCAATCTGCATTGCTACGTGGTAGCTTGTGTCCTCCTGATGCGGGCAAACAAGCCTGATTTTTTTTTGAAGGTTACTTGAATCATTATAGATTAATTAGACCACAAAGTTATTTTGATTCTTTTCAGGCTTATTTTAGCCTATCATTAAGCCTGTTAGTTGGCTCTTAACGATCCTATCACATAAATGGGATTATTAAGAAGAAATTACATTGATCTACTGTATTATAAATGAAAGTTTCCCTTTTCCATGGATGTGAAGTTCTTGATCAAGTATGAGACATAAAGCCCTTCTAGGATGTAATGTCCTAGTTCAAGCACAAAGGTTGTGATTAAGTTTTCTAAATCATTGTTATTTAGTTTAATCCAACTATTCCTATTTTCTGACTTATGTATTGTCTTTACTAATTCTTTCATGGATCGTTTTTACCTTAAAATTTGAGCTAATTAAGTTTAATTAGTTAATTAAGCCATAATTTGGATTAATTTGAGGCCAGGCATTGAACTTGGTTTCATTTAAATAGGTGAAGAACCCAGTAAATTTAAGAATGAGCTTAATTGAACATACAAAACATTAATCTCATGCATCCAATTGAGAACAAATGCCACTTAATTAATTGGGTTTTGTAGAAAAATATAACAATATGAAAAATTATTTTAAATTTTATTGCTTGAATCAATACAAAGTGTGAAGTATATAAACACTAATTCAAAAATAAATCAAAGTTGTTTACCAAAAAGGAAAACAAAGCACCCAAGACGAGGCCACAACTAGAAGTGAAAGAGTAGACACACGGAGTGCGATCTAAAGATCATAAGAGGACCAATCTAATGGTTAGAACTTAAAACTCTTAATCCGTATCAAAGTTCCCTACAAAGATTGGTTGACTATGATTCCCAAATCAATTAATTTTTTATACTATCACATATCTACTCTTTTCATTCTTTATCTGCATCCAATTTTTGACATAGTTTAGCTAGGGTTTCACAAGATATACAATCAATCATTTTTATTTTTTTTTGATAAAGCTATAATATATTTTTGTTGAGAGATGAATACTCTTTAATCTGCTTGAGCAACTTCTATTCCCAAGAAATATTATAATTTTCCCAACTCTTTGATCATGAATCCTTAACATATTTTTTTCAAAGAGACTCATTTTCTCTTTTATCATCAGCTGTGACAATTATATCAATAACACATATGATAAAAATTGAGATTATACCATCAGTGGAATGTTTATGAAGAGCGTATGATCTCCTAGGCTTTATTTGTACTCATCTTCATTCATAGATTTAGTAAATCAATCAAACCAAGCTCTTGGAAATTATTTAAAGTCAGTACAAAGCATAAGAGTCAAATTTCTTGATAGCCAATTCTATATGATTGAATATTCATTTAACAACCAATCTTCTTTACTATGTTTTAAGCTTTCATCTACTTTACATTTTACTAAATAATTCAGTTGCATCCCACTGATTCTTCTATTTTTAGTAATTCAATAATTGTCAGTGTGATTTTTCTTCAGAGCATTTCTCTCTTCTCATATAGCATCTTTCTAATTCTTGTTTTCAAAATACCTTGAACAAAGATTGTGATTTTGAGATAAAATTACAATTGATGTATATAAGAAAGGCTTTAAAGGTAGGACATAAATTTTGAAAAGATATGTACTACGAGATGAGATACAAAGAAAAACGTGTAATGATGGGCTGATCATTGTTAATTGATAAAGGTTTCAAGTCTTGATCTTGCTATAGATTTTGATTTAGTTTATTCCTTGTATAGATTTTGGTTTAGTTTGTTCCTTGTATAGATTTTAAGAGAGATAATGTCCACTTTTACATTCTACTAAATAATTCTTTGCATCCTATTGATTTCTTCTATTTTGGTAATTCAATGATCTCTCAAGTGTGATTGTTCTTCATAGCATTTATTTCTTCGTTCATAACATCCTCCTAATTCTTGTTTTCAAATACCTCGAACTAAGTTTGTGATTTTATGATAAAATTACAATTTATATATATATATATATATATATATATATATATATATATATATATATATATATATATATATATATATATATATATATATACACTACAGGAAAACACGCGAATACCGTCGGATTTTCCGGCGGAAAAGTCTGGACGGTAATAAACGGCGCCGTTTCCGGCGGATGTGTTTGACGTAAAGTTTGCGTCAACCGTTCCGGCGCAAAATACGCCGTAAATGTACCGACGCATATTCCGCCAGAAAATCCGACGGCACAGGGATGCCTGAACCGTTTCCGTCGCACGTTACGGCGGAACTGTTACGGCGTATGTTACCGGCGGAAATTGCGCCGGCTTATTTTAAACTCAACGAAATATAACCGACGGAGTAGACGTCGGAAATTATACCGACGTCACTAATGCAACTACCGGCGGAACATCCGCCGGTAAAAGCCCTATTTCGCGAACCCGAACCCGTCTGGCCGTCATTTGTTTCCTTACATTCTCTCACTTCGACTGCTTCGCCCGTCGCCCTCCGTCGCCGTTCGTCGCTCGCCGTGGTTAGACATCGCCGACGGTCACCGGACTTCGCCGTCGACGATCGCCGGACTTCACCGAGCCTCCTTCCTAATCGCACGCCTGCCTAGTCGCGCGCCGCCGAGGAGAACCGAAGGTTTGGTTTTTGTTTTCAATTTTTTTTGCTATTTCGGTTGGATTACATATAGGATTAGCCTTAAGTTCATATCTTTTTGCTATAGTCATGATTGTTATCACTAGACATTTGCTAGAGGATAGTTTAGGGTTTAGGGTTTTGTTTGATGATCGATATTGTTCTTGTTGATAAGACTAGAGAGGGATTTGAAGGTAAACTTGAATTATGGAAATCAACATTAGTCCATATCTTTTTGCTTTAGTCATGATTGTTAGCACTAGACATTAGCTAGAGGATGTACCTTGGTGCATGCTTTTTGTTGATGATATTGTTCTTGTTGATAAGACTAGAGAGAGAGTTGAAGGTAAACTTGGATTATGGAGATCAACATTAGTCTATTTTTTTTATGTTTTAGTCATGGTTGTTAGCACTAGATATTTGCTAGAGGATGTACCTTGGTGCATGCTTTTTGTTGATGGTATTGTTCTTGTTGATAAGACTAGAGGGTGTTGAAGGTAAAGTTGGATTATACATGGAGATCAACATTACTCCATATCTTTTTGCTTTAGTGGTTAGTAGACCTAGTGAGGGTATTGTGACTTTGAGCGAACAATTCATTAATAAGTGTAACATAATTTTATGTTATGGATATTAGAAATATATAAATCCATTAAATTTTTACTCTTATTTATAGGTTATGGATATTAGAAATCAACGAAGTTGGATGTATAACCGATTATCTCAAGGTCGGAAGACATTAACTGATGAATTCATCAATGGGGTGAACCTTTTCATTCAGCAAGCGAAACAGCTGCCGATCTTTATATCTGAAGGAAAGTTTCGATGTCCATGTTCTAAACACAAAAATTTAGTGATCCTAGAACCAGATGACGTAACCGTTGATCTGTATCGCAGAGGATTCATGCCACGGTATTGGTATTGGACTTGTCATGGTGAGTATGAGCCACAATTTGATTATCAATGCGGTCCTTCTACAAGTAGTAATGTTGCTGAGGCTGAAAACATCCGTCCAAATCTTGAGGAATTAGTTCATGATGCAACTGGAATTTATGAAGAGTTACCGAATACGGAGGCACAGAATTTTTATGATTTATTGCATGCTGCACAGCAACCAATCTGGAAAGGGTGCACGACTCACTCAGAACTATCTGTTGCTGTGAAGATGTTAAGCATCAAGGCTGAATATAATGTTGCTCGTGAATGTTTTAATCAATTCATTGGGCTGCTTAAGGAAACCAATCCGACAGATAATTTAGTTCCTACAGATCTATATCGGACAAAGAAGTTAGTTTCGAAACTTGGTTTGACATGCACAAAGATAGATTGTTGTGTCAATGGATGCATGCTATACTTTAAAGAAGATATTGCAGAAACTGTATGCCGTCATTGCAATGCACCAAGATTTAAACCCAAATCTAGAAATAGAAGAAAACAGAAGGATGTGTCTGTTAGTAAGATGTTCTACTTTCCAATAATTCCAAGACTACAACGGCTATATGCATCCATGAGATCTGCTGCACATATGAGATGGCATAATGATCGCATTCCACAAGAAGGTGTTATCACACATCCATCAGAAGCAGAGGCTTGGAAGCACTTTGATCGTACACATCCCACATTTGCGGCAGAACCAAGAAATGTCAGATTAGGTTTATGCGCAGATGGTTTTACTCCATTCAGTCAGTCGGCTACACCGTACTCATGTTGGCCTGTGATACTTACTCCTTACAATCTTCCTCCAGAGTTATGTATGACTACTCCTTATCTGTTTCTGTCACTTATAATTCCAGGGCCACATAATCCAAAATTAAAGATTGACGTTTTCTTACAACCTCTGATTGATGATTTAAGTTTATTATGGGAAGAAGGAGTAAGTACATATGATATCTCCACCAAACAGAATTTTACACTAAGAGCAGCATTACTTTGGACAATTGGTGACTTTCCTGCATATGGTATGCTCTCAGGTTGGAACACTTCAGGCAAGTTAGCTTGTCCATATTGTTTGGAAAATACAAAATCATTCACTTTAAAGTATGGTAGGAAGAACAGTTGGTTCGATTGTCATCGAATGTTTTTGCCTCAAAGTCATCCTTTCAGGCGAAATAAAGAAGCTTTTACCAAAAATAAAATGGTGATGATTCCTCCTCCACCAAGATTCAGTAGTGAAGAAATTTTTGAAAGAGTAGAGTTCTTGCCCACCATAATGGAATCTCCAAGATTAGCTGAGTTCAGATTGCCGGAATATGGTGTCTACCATAATTGGACCAAGAAAAGTATTTTTTGGTCGTTGCCATATTGGAGAACAAACTTGATTAGACATAACTTGGATGTTATGCATATAGAGAAAAATGTTTTTGATAATATTTTCTATACAGTTATGGACATCAAAGAGAAATCAAAAGATAATATAAAAGCAAGGATGGACTTAAAGGAGATTTGTAGAAGGAAAGCTTTGGAATTGAAGGATGGTGGAGCGGGAAAATTCCTCAAACCAAAAGCTCCATTCACATTAACTTTAGAGCAAAAACGAGCAGTTTGTGAATGGGTTAAGACTCTACGAGTACCTGATGGATATTCTTCCAATCTAAGCCGGTGTGTTGACATAAGATAATATCTACGAGTACCTGATGGATTATTTGGATATTCTTCCAATTAAGACTCTACAATTTTTTTTTGTCAATGCTACAGGTTTCCGGCGGAATATGCGCCGGAACCTACGATACAACGAATGTATCGAGCGTTATTAACGGCGAATATTCCGCCGGTACTTACCGGCGTAACAATTGCGCCGCAAATAATCAAATCGTGGAATCTTGCTGGCGACATTCCGGCGTTTAATCCGCCGTTAACTTCCGTCGTATCCTGCGACGGTAAATACCGGCGCATTAGGCGCCGGCATTTTAACGTTTTCACGTCGGCAAGCAAACCGTTTAATGCGCCGGTAATTCGTCGGAAACAACGCCGGAACGGTGTTCCGTCGCAAACTATGCGTCGGAAAGAATTTATCGACGCACCTCAAACCGGCGGAGATGTTTGCGCCGGAACATGCGCCGGAAAATAACGGTTCCGTCGGAATTTACATTAATTCCGGCGTATTCCGTCCGCCGGTAATAACAGGTTTTCCTGTAGTGATATATATATATATATATATATATATATATATATATGATGCACTGACACTCCATTTAAAGAGGGAATGTAGTGTCGGATACGGAAATGTGCCCGACACGGCAGGGACACGTGTCGAACATGAGTTAGCATATCAAATTAAAAAATAAATTAAATTAAAATGGACACGAGTGTCCTGATATTTAATAATTAAATTTATGTAAATTACAAAATATTTATATTTTGATATTCTTTTAATATATATCTGGTATTCAAGTTGCGGAGAGAGTCCTATGTTTTCATTTTAATGCCTTGCATCCCTTTAATGCACGACCAGGCGAGTGAGCCGAGGTCTCTTTCGTCATTTCTGCGCGTAGGCTTGGCCAAACCAAGCATGTCTTCTTCGTCTTCCTTGTTCCTTTGTATTCAGCCAATGTCCATTCATCTTTGTTGCAACGAGGCGAGCCAACCGGGCACGATTTCAAGCCCTGTAAGTTTGATTGAAGCAATTTTCTCCTCTACTCTTCACTTATGTGCGGAGATCTGACTTGTTCGGTCATTCATCTTCTCTTCATTGAAGTGTTCCGACTTCCAATACTGATGCATGCTCCTCGAAGACAGAGGAGTGAGGTGAGCCAATGTTCTCTATTCAAATTCTCTTAATTTTTTTGAAGATCTCTATATTTTCAAGATCTCTATTTTTAACCAATATTTTTTAAATATTCACTAGGTTTAACTGTGATTCTAATGTGTAGCATATGAATTTAACATTTTATTTATCTAAAAATAAAATGTCACTGCAATGAGAAAGATTCGCATCAAGTTTAGAATGACAAAGACAATATAACAACTAAAACAGTAGACTTACAATATGTCTTACAATATGAAACTTAGATTTACAATATGTTGTACATTCATAACATTTTTTTAGTTTTATTTGAAACCGAAGACTTAAGAGTAAAGCATTATACCACATAAAAGTAGGAAGCAATAGTTTCAAATTAGGGAAGTTTTTGACTTTTTATTTGACGTATTTTAAATATCTTACAATATGTCACCCAATTTATTAAGGCTTTATTACTTCTATTTCACCAATGTTTTTAAAAGCAAAATGAGCTCTAGTGTTGGTGAGCTTGGATTAGACGAAAGTTCAAAAGAGCCTTATGTAGAAACTGATAAGCCCTTATGGAATCATGTTACAAAGTTACGAAAAAATTTTGAAGGATGAGGAAATGTATCATTCAAATGCAATTATTATGGTGTCACCTACAAATAATCCTATTCTAGGATGAAAGCATATCTACTTACGATTGGTGGCCATGGAATTAAAACACGTCCTAAGATTAAAATGACACTTCCTAAAGAGATACATTTGTCATCTACCCATGATTAATCTCACACTTCCTCCTATGTTAGAGTTGATCATGCTAGTTCATTTAGGAGTAAAGGATATGAATCAAAGAAAAAAAAGTATTTGCCAATAATTCTTTAGACAAGACTTTTAAGATGTAGATGCGAGAGCAACTTGATGGTGAAACTGCAATAATATTTTTTTAGTGGGATATCCTTTCAACCTTACAAAGAATTCTTATTATAAGCATGCGTTCACTTTTTTGCATGTAATAACAACCTTAAAGGTTATATTCCACCTGGATACAATACAACAAGATTAAAATTATTGTAGAGGGATAGAAAATATTGAGACATTGCTTGAACCAACGAAAGGAGCGTGGAAAGAAAAATATGTCAGTTTGATGTGTGATGTTGAACTTATTCTCAAAAAAGACCACTCATCAATTTCATGGCTGTAATAGAGAATAACCCAATATTCATCAAAGCTATGAATTATGAAAGATAATATAAGAAAAAATATTTCATTTTCAATTTGATTAAGAGGTGATAGCAATGATTGGGCCATCAAATGTTGTGCAGGTTATCACTGATAATGCACCAGTATGTAGAGCTGCATCATTGTTGGTTGAGCAAACATATCCTTATATATTCTGGACTCCATGTGTTGTGTACACTTTAAATCTTACTTTAAAAAGTATTTTGTGCAACAAAAACTACAAAGGCTAATGAAATCATTTATACTGAATGTCATTGGATAACAGTTGTTGTAGGTGATGATGTTCTGATAAAAAAATTTATTATAAACCACTCATTAAGACTTTCAATCTTTAACGATTTCTCACATTTGAGAATGTTGGATGTTGCAGAAACACATTTTGCCTCTATAATAATCATGTTGAGAAGGTTTAAACAAATAAAAAATACTCTTCAAACTATAGTAATTAGTGATAAGTGATCTTGCTATCGAGAAGATGTTGGTGGGATAATATAGATTATATTTTGACTTTAACCAATTCAATTTATGATATGTTAAGAGAGTCTGACATAGATAAATTATGCCTACATTTGATTAATGAGATGTGAGACTCTATGATAACAAAAGTGAAATTTTGGAGGATGGATCTAAAGATGTGGTGGTTGATTCATGGATCTGTAACACTGCTTCTTCAAACAGTAGCAATAAAATTTCTTGATCAAATTTTATCCTTCTCTTGTTATGCGAGAAATTGGAGCACATACTCATTTATTCAATCGATAAAGAGGAACAAAATTATTCCACAATAGTATGAACATTTAATATATGTGTATATAAATCTTTGTCTTCTTCTATCAAAGAAGACCCCACTTTATATGGCTTATGTTGCACCGATACGAACACGGCGACACGATACAAATACGGGATACGTCAATTCTTAAAAATAGAGGATACTGGTAAGACCGCGGACACGACATTATAATTTATAAATCATACATAAAAATTAAGAAAACAATCAAAGCATAATTTTTGAAATCACAAAAAAAAAAATGAAAGTAATATCATTTATAGCCTTGTAGCTTATAATATCAAAATAAAAGTAAGCATTAAATGTCTAGTACAACAACAAAAGCATAAACATAAATTATCTAGCATATGAACTTTCAACTATTTAATAGAAGGAATGATATGATTAGCTTCTTTAGTGGTTTGTCTTTGAACTTTTATATCATCTTCAATAAATACAATAGCTTCTAATTTAGGCTCATCAAGTGAAAGATTAGCATTTTCTAATATTCTCATATCATCAAGAGACTCAAATCCATCTCGAAAATGAGAGAACCGCAACCGCGGAAGTAAATACAAGTCTTTTTTTTTTAATTTTTCAACGGACAGGCTTATCCTTTTTTAATTAAATAGTGTTTTAATTGGATACGGCAAAGCCGTATTCAACACGTATCGGTGCTGTATCGGAGGCATATCCATGTATCAGTGTATCATATATAGCACACCTTCATAAATAGCTGCAACATAGTATATGGCAAGTGATAATAAGATGTAGGATGCTGTTGGGAATGGGTTCGAGTCCCTTTATGATATGAGAATATTGGAGATTGCAAATCCTTCTCTTGATGAACTAGAGTTGAAAACAATGATATTCAATGATGATAATATTAAAGGCCAAAGACAAATCTCTGAAGCTACTCCTATCATTCCCTCTACTTAGTAGTTGAAACTTGATATTGTACTAAATGATTTTTTGCTTATATTTTTGTGGTTGTACTAAACATTTTGTTATAAACATTTTATATTATAATCTAAACAAGTTATCATGATATTGATTTGTTATTATTTGTCATTTCTAAGATGATATTACCTCAATTTATATATACTATATTAAAAAAAAATTATTCTACTGAATCTGCGCCACACCCATGTCCTACATAAAAAAAACTGTCCTGTGTCTGTGTCGTCATGTCCGTATCCGTGCATCATAGGCTTTAAAGGTAGAAGATAAATTTTGAATAGATAAGTACTATGAGATGAGATATAAAAAATAATGTATAATGATGGGTTAATCATTGTTAACTGATAAAGGTTTCATGTTTTGATTTTGCTTTAGATTTTGGTTTAGTTTATTCCTTGTATATATTTTAAGAGATAATGTCTTGATTTTTAAAAGTTTGTGTTATAGGAATGCCTAGATGGATGATAAATATTTCATCAAATTAATCGTTTGGTTAAAAGTTATCCCCCTAAAGATGAGTTCAATTGAAAAAAAAAATATTGAATCACATTAATGGTGACATCTTTTGAAGTAAATGATTTTTTGGTGATAGAATCATAGTTTAAAATTGCGCAATAAGAGGCGCGCCTCTACGCAATTTGGACCAAGGACGCCTTATTGCCTAAGCAATTTTGGCGTTTGAAGAGACGTACGCCTCAAGCAGAGTGAGGCGTGCCTTAATTGCACAATTGCGCAATTTTGCTTGAGGCATGCGCCTCATAGAAATGGTCCCACTCACTTTAAATAAAAAATGAAATTAGGCTCTCCCTTGTATTGGTCCAAGCCAAACCGCAAGCTCCCGAACCCGCGAGCTCCCCATTCCGATCCCGCGAGCTCCCGAAGCCGATCTCCCGCATGTCTCCGCCGCTCGCCGGGTTTAGGACAAGGTGTTGTTTTTGTGGTTTTGTACTTTGGGACATGATTTTATTGCATCTATTTTCTTACTTTCCACTAATTTCACATGTCATTTAGATGTTTTTATTGTATGATAGAATATTGTTATTATTTACCTGCTAAAATCCTTAAATTCTTATTTATGCAATTCTGCGTCCGTGAGGCTTACGCCTCGCCTCACGGACGAAAAACGCCTCGAGGCTTATTTATGCAATTTTAAACCTTTGATAGAATGATAAAGTTATACCCTTTTTTAGTGGAGAAATACCAAAAAGACAGATTTGTGAGCTCTAGGAACAAGTCTACGCCTGTATTATTTGTGGATGTGGACATAAGCCTAAAGATTTTGGGATAAATTTTTGAGAGAAGTTGTTGGAGGGAAAGAACTCATAGTTTATAAGACTTTGAAGATGATTACTATTGATGGTATTCTATTAATTAGGTAATATTGCTTCTCATTATTAAGTCGGCACTTGATTTTAGAAGAGAAGAGTCCAACTGACTTTGAAAAGAAGATGATTTTTTTCTTTCTTTAGCTTGATTTTATTAGAAAGTGTCGTACAAAAGAAATGGTAGATGATACTAACTTTCTGAAATAAAGATGTAATGCGTGATTAAAGATGTAATGCATGATTAAAGTAATAACAAGTATTATCAATCCGAAATACTATGATGTTACCATGAAATTAATTTTGTATTGTAGTGATGAAAATGAGGAGAATAATGTTAACATCAAAAGTTTGATTGTTGAAAGAAATCCCTGTCATCCAAATGTGATCATCAATGAAGGTGATAATTCATGTATCTAAAGACATATTGGTGATTATGAAAGGTCCTCAAATATCATAGTGAAGAATTAGAAAGACTGGAGGACCTAGAGTCAATTTTAGGAAAAAACAACACAATGATGTTTGACAATTACACAAATCTCAGAAAAAAAATTTCATGTTTAAATTAAAAAGAAAGTAAATAGACACTGTAGGATTTTAAAAGAGGGATGATTAGCTATAATGATGTTCCCAAATAGCTTTTGAATTGAAGGTGAAATGAAGAAACAGAACTAAGTGATATTTGAGGACCTTGGCCAAAATTAAATAAATTAAGAGGCGGAGAGAAGATAAAGGTGAGAAGACGTACTAAAAATCAACAAATGTGGTGCTCCTATTGAAGGCCATGGTGCAAGTGGTGATAAGAGCTCAATAGCCAAATCTTTGGCTGCTATCTAGCATATAAAGGAACTTTGACCAAGAGGTTAATGTTAATTGTGACGAGGTCCAAGTGGGGTTACTTTTTAGAGGCTAATTGGAAGCCTAGTTTCAATTTTTCTGTGTGAAGGCTGTGGAGGTGGATTTCTATGTTGCAATGCAAACAAATAACAACAAAGATCACAACCGAAAAAACAAGTGTTGTGCATGATCACGGTGTGGATTTGTGGGAAATACAGTGAAGCAAGCAGGCTAGGTAGTGTAAGCAAAAATCCGGGGGAACCCCTGATTTTTTCTTAACAAAAGAAAACTCTACTAGGTAATAGAAGAGACAGAAATAACACAAATAAAGACACAAATAATATCATTTTATAAAAACTATTACAACTTGGACACTTACAAATTTAACTCAAACAAGACACCCTAAATTTGCTTCACTTTGAGAAGAAGGATACAGATGGAGTGGCACTTGCGGAGAGACGAAAGAGATTAGAAGCCGAGAAGAAAGGTTGGAATAGCTCGCAAGATTTCCGGAGGGGATGAGAAAGAAGGTGGACAAAGCTCGCAAGCTTTTCCAACGTAACCCGCAGGTTTACATTTCCAAAAATCATTCACATAACATTCCATTACAACTCTTAAACATCTGATATTTATAGGTATGAGAAGGGAATACAAAAAGACAAGGCATTGAATTCACACACGAATCCAATTAACACAAGCACGGAAATCCCCCCATGCATTCACGGAAAACAACCCAAGCCCAAGAACCGAAGGAGCAACCACGGGAACCAAAGGAGCTGCACGGAACCGAGGCGCCAAAGCCACGGGAAAACCCCCCAAGCTCGGAAAATCAACAGCCACCGTGAGAATCAAGGAGCTTTGCACGAAAAACAGCGACCTGTGGAAGCCAAGGAGCCATGGCATGGGAAAACACATTTTCTTGAGATTCCAAAAGCCATTTTGGAATCCCAAGGGACAAACATAGAATTTTAAAAGATAAAGCTACATAAATGAACTAAAACCTAGCTAATAATGAGCTAACCTTTAATTCAATAAATGAACTAAAAACCAGCTCATAAATGAGCTAAATTCCAGCTAAAAATTTATTGAGCTTGTAGACTCAAGGGAAGCCAAAAATCAATTTATTTTGGGCTTGAGTTAACCCCCCCCCCCCCCCCCCCCCCTTGTCTACATCACTAGGTTCGCAATCGAGCAAGGCAAGAGGTATCCGGATAAAAAATGATTAGCTGAGCGAAGATTGAAGCAATTTGGCAAGTATGGGTTTGCATGATCAAGTGACGTAGGACATTTTGTCTTGGGATCACACAGTAGTTGAGGGATTTGGGTCTATGAGCTACCTTCACAATAAGTATTCTGAGAATAATCATAGGGGTCTGATTGGTATTGGGATGAAAGAGGCTAAGATGTAGAGCAGATATCAATTAATCAAGGAAAATCCAAAAAAAAAATACCTGATATAACTCTGAAACCAAATTTATAGAGGTGGGCAAAAAATAACTCTAAATGCACAACTTGGAAAGAGCAAGTAGTCACCTATATAACATGAATCAAAAGAACGAATATTCAATTAGCCTCAATTACTTTCAATCATTAGCTATTAATATTTAATTATTCGAATAAAAGTTCAAATATTTTGAACCTATTTATAGAAAAAGGGTTCCGAAGGTAAGGCCAAATTTTTTGAAAACTAATCAAATCCTATTTGAATTAAAACTAATCCTATGAAAGCATTAATTTTCATACCTAATACTATCCAAGGAGAATAATTGAGCCTACCAAAATAAATCAAATAAAAAAATTAGTCAATAACTAATTATGAATCGAAAAAAGCTTGAAAAGTAGCCCAACTTAGAACCTTTGTAACACAATTCAATCCTTCTTAGTTAGCTTATAAGAATTAGTCTTTTCTCAACTAAATTAGCTAAATTGTGCTCCATCACAAAAGAAAAAATAAAATGCAGATAAAATAAACAAATATTTCTGAATTATTCACAAGTCTTACATCAAAGAGCTCTAGGTCAAATGTACAACAAACAATCAGTTTTGGACGCTTCTATTTCTCATGTGCCCATTACAAGCTCCACCAACAACAACATCAAGTCTTTATCCCACTAATGTGGGGTCGGTTACATGAATCTTTTTTCTCCATTGTGTCCTATTAAGAGTTAAATTCTCATTTAAATCTAATAAAGAAATATCATTTCTAACATTTTCTAACTAAGACTTTTTATGTTTATCTCTACCTTTCTTGACATAAGTCAAAATAATACATATAAACCAGGTCAATGGAAAGCAGCCATTTTATGTGGCCAAATCATCTAAGGCCACTCTCTCTAATCTTATCTTCCACTGGAGCTACTCCAACATTTTCACGTATATGCTCATTTCGTATCTTGTGCCCATTACAATCACCAAAGAAAATTAATTCATAGGAGCACTGCCATATTGATTATTACCATAGAAGATTCGTGTTCCTCACAATTACGAATATGACTAATTTGATGATCGTATATGTCAAAATTTGTGATATTTGATCGAAAGAGTAGACATCCATTATTCATGGCAATGTGCATGAAAATTTTGACTGAAAAAGCTTTGAAACAGTTATCAAGCTGCATTTTAAAAAAATTGATGTTTTTCCTGCTTTCAAACCCAAGCATAATACAATCTGTAGACCAGCATTCAAATTTAATGAGAAATCGAAATTTCATCAACAATATTAAAGATATCTATTGGTGTAATTAACTTTGTGCCAAATTTAAAAAAAAAATAATGATACTATAGCAATAATAATTATGACTATTTTACATGGAAGCCAGCCTGTCTAAATAAGGTAATTTGAGGGGAGGGAGAAGAAAAGAACTAGGGATTATAGGGAAGTTTAGAGAGAGATTATTCTTACTTGTAACTGAGCGCGTATAAGGTCCAACTTTGATTCCTACAGTATGAAAAAGATTAATTATCTAAAAGGATCATAAAATCAAGGGGGGCAAACTTATCAAATCAAAATAAATACCTGCTCTTGCAGGGCTTCCTTCAGCTGAGCAAACAGGGTAGCCCTTGTTGCTTCAACTTGCCCCAGTTGCTGAATACAATGTTTTAAAACGTGCTCCTGCTCTTTGAGCTCAACCATCAAGGACATTCCATGTTGACTACCTACTCGAAAATAAAAATAAAAAACAAAGATATATCTGCTAAGTTCGACAAAAGATAAACTAATATTTAAGCAATCAGAACATCAAGATGCTGACAAAAAAGTTTCAAAAGACCTAAGAAAGGAAATCAATAATGTTAAAGCAGAACAGAAAAAGTTGACAAAGGTCCATTGCGACTAGCAGCAACAAAACTTAATATATTTGACTTTTGAAATTGATCATTAATGATATTAGGCTTCAAAGGAGGTCAACTTGGTGAAAAGGCCCCCAGACTTTGGCTGTCGTGCAACTAAATTGTACCCTTTTATAAGAGATAATACAAATATGAAGTGCTAAAACCAGCATAAGCAAAAAACGGATTTACCAAATTGAGATTTGACTTAAAATGACTCAAAAGGTAAAGAATAGCAATGCCAGCAAAAAAAGGTAGTTTCCAACTTTGGAAGGTATACAAAAGTGTGACAATCTGCAATTCAGTGCAAGTGCAGAAACGGAGAGAAGCAAACAGCAGAAACTCCAGTATTAATGCAGTATTAAGAAGTCCTTAATGCAGCTTTCAAACAGATGATGCCGAAAATGATAATCCATTTATATTGCACAATTATTGACAACAATGAGCTGCCAACCCACTAATTCAATGGTCATCATCAAAAGCCATATCCCTGATTTTTGTGGTCAGTTTATGATCCCATCATGTATGTCAGTATCCAATTGATGTTGCATTTACTGATAGTAATAGTTCAGCAAAATAAGTTCAACAAACTTTTACCATATAGGTTTGACCTTTCCTTTTCATTCATAGCCCTTAAACAAAAAAACTAACACCCTCCTCAGAAGTCTTTCTCAAAATTCTAACACCCACCTCAGAAGTCTTTCTCTACTCTCCAGTGCAGGTATCCAAACCCCCCAATCAGTTTATAGTAACTAGTCCTCCATATAATTTACCAACATAATTTCCTTTATACATTCATGTGAAAAACTGCATATTTAAAAAAACAAAATAGTAACTAAAATAACAACAACAATAAAATAATAATAATAATCTTTGACATCAAGCCTTCTCACAAAAGAACCTATATCCTATTTGTATTTAGTGATTTTGGTTCTTTGATAACAGACAATTAGTATTTTATTGCATTAATTCAAAAAAAAATCTTTTTTAGAAGGAAAATTTGGCTTTATAGGGCTTCTAATAACCAAAATCAATTGAATATACTCACAATTTATTTTCATGAAAAAATAAACATGAAAAATTCATTTCAGACTAAAATGCCCCCACTTTTTAACCTGGAACAACATCCTTGACGTCTAAAGAAAACAAATTAGTTCGAACTGGTTCGTAATCAACCCTTAGTTCGAACTACGTCCGAGCCTACTTAAAACTTGTGGTACGATCCTAGTTCAAACTCATAGCTCGAACCAAGTTCGAACTTGGTTTGAATGCTGTTTGAACTAAATCCAAACTGATTCTAACAAAGCCCAAACCTGATTTATTTTTTTTTAACAAAGCCCAAAACTCATTAAAGCAATGAACTAACTTGGTTTGAACAATGCCTAAACATTGGCCAAACATGATTTGAACCTTGTTATTGGGTATAACTAATCAATAATTTTGATCTTTTGGAGTTCGACACAACAAACATACCATCAAAATGACAAACTTTACATCATTGCATAACCAATCAATGTCATTACTTCAAATCAAAAATATTTATAATCTATTAATATCCTCGTTCCTCGTTAGAAGAATTGATATTACGGACTATGCTCCACCCATACATGACAATGGCAAGAAATAGCGAGCACCATGGAGGACAATGCGGCACACATACAACGCTATTTGTTTGACATGATACAGTTATTCAAAATAACACATAATATTTGCACCATATATGAACAATAATACATAGTGCAATGTATAATTTTAAATCAAAAGCATTCAATTATGTAAAAATAATAATAATTTCAACTCAACTTTGAACCAAGGCAATTTAATTTAGTTAAATTAAGCCAACTAATTCAAAGCTGGTTTATTTTTTTAGCTTGACATAACTCCAATCGATTAAATTGAATCAAAAGATTCAATTTAAAAAATTAATTTAATGTGATTCAATATTAATTTCATTAATTTGAATCAAATCATGCCAAATTACATTAAATGAACTTAATTGGGTCAAATTGAATAAATTCAATTCAATTTAAGTTAAGATAAATAGAGCAAAATTGAGTTGGATTGCATCAGACTAATTGAATCAAGTCCAATCGGATTCAATTGAGTCCAATCAAACCCAATCGGGTTGAATCTACTCGGCTCAAATCAAACCCAAATTGGTGTGCCTAATTTTTGTATACCAACAAGCTGGGCAAAATCGAGCAAGAGAGCTAGAGAACCGACCTAGTGCGACAAAGGTCAATCGACTATGGGCTTATCTCTCCATTAAAGGATGATCCTTGCTTCCTCTTCCAAAATTTAGTAGATGAGCTGCTATTCAGCTTTTTTTTCAGAGAGAAATCAGAGGGAAAGACCACTATGTTGTGTGCCACTACAATAAGCGAAGGCTAGAAGGAGTGCATGCGTGTTTCATAAATTGAATCCAAAGGCTAAAGGCATTTTGCTTGCATGGGACTAGGGAAAATGAAGTTAGCTGCAGTCTGTGCTGCTATTTTGCTTCTACCAAATAAAGAGAACAAGGAGCTGCTGGACTTAGGATCTCCAAAGGTGAGGGAGGAATTGTAGGTTTTCGGTTTCATACATTCCAAAAAAGAGAGTTGGGGCTTCTTCTTTCTTCTTGTGACTATTCCAAAGTTGCAAGAAAAGGTAGGCTGACTTGCAAGCTAGAAGCAAGAAAAACCCTTCTTCCTCTTGGAGATTGGTTTTCTCAATCACCATTTCTCTTCTTAGTTGTTTTTCTTTCAAGGTTTATTTTTTTCTTCTTGCAACAAGTTTTGTTGATTAAATAAATTAAATTGAATACATGCTTCCTCAAAGATGATCGAGAGAATGTTGGTTTTAGTTCAATCTACAAAAAAAGATCCTGCATGGAACTATTCAATATTGGCTAATAAAGTTAAATACAATTATGACACATATTTTAGCGACAAAATAACAAAAGCAGGAATTACATGCCACAAATAACACTTGGTTGGGATTTTAAAAATGTTAATGCTTATTCTAATTGCTCTAAACATGCACAAGATGAAATATAGGACTTCTTACTAAGGAAAAAAAAAGTTAAGAGAACAGATTAATGAAATTTCCCATGTCATGTTTAACGAAAGCATGATTTTGACGTAATGGCAGATGATGATATTGAAAGCATCAAACTAACCAAAAGATATCAAACAACCATATCTAATGCTTCTAGTTAAAATTCAACATCAACATCAATAATTAAAGAATCAAGAGCTGAGGGACCATTAGATATCTCACAAGAAATCCTAATGATGTGGTGAAGAAGAGAAAAAAGTAATTTTGCAAAGAGATGGTGCTACTAAGAAGGAAATGAGGGGAAGGGCAATTCAAATATCTTGCAATTGAAAGTATGATTCTGGAATTCCATTCGATGAGGTTAAATATTACAATTTTCCTGCTGTAGTTGAGGAATTTCGACAATTTGGCCCTAGGATAAGACCTCCTAGCTATCATATGTACAAAGTTAATTGCTTGAAGAAAGAGGTTGGACAAACATAAGAACTACCACGATGGCACCAAGAAGACTGCACATTACGACTGCTCTGTTATAGCAGTTGGATGGACATAAAAAAAATGAGAAGTTTAGTTAATTTTTCTTGTGAACTATACAAGAGAAACTACATTCATAGAGTGGATGGCTACAATTTTTTCTCAAAA
Source organism: Dendrobium huoshanense (assembly GCA_016618105.1). Classification (NCBI taxonomy): domain Eukaryota; kingdom Viridiplantae; phylum Streptophyta; class Magnoliopsida; order Asparagales; family Orchidaceae; genus Dendrobium; species Dendrobium huoshanense. The sequence goes on from CM028347.1 coordinate 26,037,901, forward strand.
GATGCAGTGAAAATGTTTGAATTGTTTTGCAAGTATAATGAGGATATTAGGTCACACAATGTGATTCAAGTTCTTACTGAAAATGCGTCTAAAAACGTCCTTACAGGTTTGGCACAACCTATGTTATTTATGTATAAAAATAAGTTTTGTTCTTACATTTTTTTTTAAACATTACTACAAATATATCCATATATACATATATTGGACTCCCTATGCCGCTCACTATTTAAATTTTAATGATGAGGATATTTTTAAAATCAAAATACTACAATGATGCCTTGAGAAAGCAGTAGTGATACTAGTGATTTTTCTTTGCCTTTAGATTGCTCTCGAATGTTGTAGCTTTTGTCATAAACACTAGTGATTTTTTTTTTCTTGGAAAAGCTTGTGAGCTTGTTTCATTCCTCCCTTCTTCTAAGGAAAGCTTGCGAGCTTGTTCTCCTATCTTCGTCTCGGCTTCTAATCTACTTTTTCTATCCGCAAGTTCCCTTCCACTTGTATCTTTCTTCTCAAGGCAAAACAAGTTTAGGTTTTTATTATATAAGTTTGTTTGAGTCGTTTGTAAGCGTCGTTTTTAAGGTGTCGTTTGATTTTATAAAAGTGAATTGTTTTGGTTTATTTGTTGTACTTTGTATCTTTTTGGCAATTCATGTAAATTTCTATTATCTAGGAAGAGTTTTATTTGCTTGCAAAAATTTGGAGCCCTCTCCTAAATTTTTGCTTGCATCACATCTAATCTTTGTCTAGGCCGGGTAAGAGTATCCAAATGAGATGAGGTTATTTTATGATGGATGAGATATCATAAGATGATAAGATCAAAGGCTCGGCTAATGCACTATTGCTTTCCTTGTCTTTCAATTTGCCACAAGTTATTCTCGTCGAATCATGAACAAGATAGAGTGCAAGGTCATCTTTGATGTCTCAGTGACATTCTAGTACTTGATATGCACAAGGTACATAGAAGCTTCTTTTATGGCTCCATAATAATGTACTCGAGAGGCCCATTCTTTATATTTATGATGCATATGTAGCATATCAGGCTGCAAGCCTTGCTATCTGGATCTTTGCCCAAATAGCACGGCATATTTTTGGGAGCCTCGATATTTCTGAATAGATGATAGAATGAGACATCTTTTTTTTTTTCTTCAAGTGCTCATTTTTTGATTCTACAGAATCATTCAATTTGGCATCATTGTTGGAATCTTCCTTTGATGACGTATCAACAGGCTTCTTTTGTACATCAAGTTGCCTTTATACCCAACATACATCTCAATCATTAGTGTTATAGGTGCTTGTAGAGAGCACTGTTGTTTGTAGGTGAGTTAGGGTACTCACTTACAGGGAGCTTGTGCATCTGCTAGGTGCTTGGTTATCATTGACTATAAGGGCTTCTTCACAATCATTACACGTTCAGTGTGCCCATTTACATGTTGTTGTTGACTACCAGTGACATGCATGTATTGTCGATTTCCCTACACTTGTTGGTTGCCAGCATGTACCAGGTGCAATGAATCTTCTACAATAACTCATGGGTGTTTGCACCTGTTGCACATTGTTTGTCATCACCTAGAGGTGAACTAATGTAACTTAATCAATCTCCTATAGTTGTTTGAAGGTGTTGTATGTATTTGTATCCATAGGGGATCCATTGTACTCACAATATACCAACTGTTGTTATCCACAAATAGCTCACATTAAAAATCTTCGCATGCATTCAAATTAGTGCACTTATCTGATTTAATGTTGGACACCGGTTGGATTACATTTATCACCAATTTTCTCAAGCATGTAGCCTTTATGTTCACAGGAGACTATCACGTACATAAGCCAATTAACCTTGATTGATGGGAGATTATTACATACACTGCTCGTCCGCTATCATCATTCATAAGTGGGCCGGTGCATTTGCTTGTCAACTAGCGACTGTTGATTGTATGTGGACTACTTTCACCATAGCCTTCTACCCTTTATCTTCTGTTAGGCTGCATTCTTCGTATATGATTGTAGTTAAATCATAGTGTTCCTTGCTAGTTCATTTATATTTGAATGGCTTAAACTGCATTTTAGGATTTGTATTTTTAAATTAATTGTGGATTTTAGAATTCAATGTTCAGCCTTCTATAGGTCAATTTAAATTTAATCCCCTGCTATTCAAATTTGACCTCCTGCTCTTAATACAAGTCCCCAATGCCTTTGAAAGGGGGTAGAGGGAGTTTGAGAGGTGGAAAAGGATCAAGAGAGAAGATCCGGACGTGCGTGGAGGCTTACGAGCAGGAGAAGAAGAGATAGAAAGGAAATACTTCATTTCTTCTTGCTTTAATGGTGAGCCAAGAGAGTAGGGTATGAAGGTCGTGTAACACAACGCAAAGCATTTCATCGACGTGCGGAAAACTAAACCGGACATCCGAACTCGCGCAAGGGACGTGCAACGCCAAACAGGTACTTTTTTTTTTTTTGCTTTCGTATTACAGATCAACACTGCTGACTAATATAGTTCCACCACAGTAATACATTGTCTAGTTTAAAACTAAATCAATTCTTATCAATCTCAATAACTTTGCATGCAGAAATATATGGGATCTTGGAGAGAAATATTTCTTTGAAATATGAATTGTTTGTACCAATTTCTAATAAATGTCCAATCCACTTCTAATAAATATTCAACCAACTTGGTTGTCGTATTTCCACTTTTCCTACGGATGACAAAATAAGTATGGCTAATACACAAGTGCATAACTCAATTTATCTAAACAGTAGGGATATAGGTATAGGAAGGGCATTTCAATCTGAAATAAACTTTCAAAAATGTTTCTCTAAAAAAATAAGCATCAGCCATATTTGGCCAATTACAGTTATTATAGTCAAATTTCTTTTTTGAACTTCCAATTATAGAGTATTAGTTAAAGTTTATTTCTTTGTGATAAGGTCATTCCAGGTTGAGCTCAATTGAGTTAGGCTCAACCAAGTAAGCTTGAAATTAATTTTGAATTGGGAAAAGAGCTCAAAATTGAGCTGAGTCTATATATAGTCCATCAAATTACCAGCAAATTTCAAGTTTTTCTAACAAACCTTTTTTTTTTTTTTTAGTTTTTCTAACAAACTTCCGTAGCGGTATAGAAGTGTTTCACTTAGGCTTCAAATATAGAGTTTATATAGTGACTCGAGGATAAGTATCATGCCATGTGTAACAAATCACAGCATCCACGCCTTTAATTTTCAAAAGTGCTTTAACTATGCTTCAATGATACTTTTCACGTACTAGGGTGGCTCTACTCCATCTTTAATCTCTCTTTCATAACAAATTAGGTATAGATTCATATATTTATGCAATCTTGCATCAAGTAAATTGATGATTCTAAACTCCAATCATTTAAGTAAATACTTGGTTTTCATCATTATTGGCCACCTCACTTCATGTTATCATCCAAATCGCAAACTACAAATATGACATTTTCATACCGACCCTTAGCCTCGTGTATTCTCAAGCTTAAACTATATTACCATTTCTATGAGCTGAATTAATTAACTTTGTCACCAATGAGGACAATATCATTTATAAGTCATGAAAAAAGGTAACCCCTCTAAGCAAATCAACAAAAATTATAAAAAGATGAAAATTCAACATCTATGCTAATATTAAAAAGATGGCTAAGATGCTCAAATACTTCGTTATGAAAGCATGATAGAAGTACACAATATTAAGATAATAATAAAACTTCAAATAAAATAAGACAAAGATAAGACAAGAAGCAGAAGACACAAATTTACAAAATTTGATGTGATCCAATGAAACCTTGGGCACATAACATTCTACTAATTCCACTAAGATTCAAATGATAAATATGTACTTAACAAAGTGGACAACATCCACATGTAGTTGATGTTAAAAAAAGAGAGAACCATGACCTCCAACTATAGGATATAGAGATTGGATAGAGGAATGAAGAAGATAATAAAGAAGAAAGACACATCAGAATTCTACATCTGTGATACTAAATGGAAACCACCTGAACCCCATTCTCTAAGAATATTAGATATTCTATCATGGAAAAGGTCTTATACAATACAGTTCAAGAAGCTCCAATCACGAAAGGGACAGGGTAAGGTTAAGATTAGTAAACTTAATTTTATTTAGCATAGAAAAAATATGCATACTCCTTACACAGGAGAAGAATTCATGATACATTTGTCCATCATGACCTTCTCCGAGAATTTTAATAGGTCATTTCATAACTTGCTTCACAGGATGATGGTAATATAGCCTAGAAAATAGCTTGTCAACATTTCATTTTGGCATTTTTTTAAGGGCTTTAAATATATACCACTAAATTCTTATGCATTTGCATATCTAACATGCAAATATTTATATTTACTAAGATAACACATTAATGTCTATATCACATCAAAACATATGCATGAAATATATATTTCAATTTAGATAAGTTAAAATTAGTAATATTTTTAATGTAATTTCAAGATTAGATTTACCAAGTAAAAATACAAATATTTACATTTTAGAGGTGTAACCCATAAAAATCTGTGGTATGTAGGAAAATCACCCTTTTCATTATGTAGAAAGCGAGACTGATAGAGAACCAACAGGAAGGGTGGGCCCATTTCAGAAAGTGATTGAGATGGCATGAAGCATCTTATCTAACTCTATGGTTTGTTCATTTCATCTTTATCTACCAGCTCCAAGGTTATAAACACAGCCTAAGGACAGTAACGAAATAAATAAGCATCAGTAAAAAATGGGGGGCTTGACTACTTTAGAATGAACAGCCAATTTTCTTAAATTTAAGGAATTGCGATCAATTTTAAAAATCACGCAGCACAGTCCCACAAGAAGTGGAAACAAAGAACAAATGGCTAGATCACTATATAAAATTTTCAAATAAATCACTGTCATTTGACAGAGCTGTGTCAAGATCTATTCACAATTTCACAGCACGTGCGTAATAGAATCATCATGATCTTATATAAAGAACTTAGATATGTTATACTGACTATAAATAGGATAGTGAAGTAGACAAAGCCAAAAGCACATATTAAAACTTATTGATAATGCAATAGCATATTCAAGCCAATGACCTTGATACAAGACACCAACATACACAAGCATGTGGATACAATAAAATTCAGCAACAGTATAAAACCATGCCGGTAATTATTCCAAAATAACTTTACCAAGGAAGAAAAAATGATCTGAAAGCAGTTTTTTTCATACCCTGAACATATACATCATTAACTTCTTTCTCCATATTCTCTAGAGCACAAACCGCAGACTTGCATTTGTTCAATGCCGTGTCTTCATCAAAATGCTCATCTAGAACAGCTTGATATGCAGTTACAATTCTTTCAGGCATGCCTCCAACAGCTAGTTTCTAAAATTTGAGTAACATCTATAAGACAGATATACAGAAAACTAGGCCTTCTGACAAGAAGAAACCAAAAAATTTAATTCAGAAGTTCTAGTTAGAAAGTAGTCACTCACAATTCTCACAGAATGAGCATCTTTCCTTACTAATTTAATGGGATTCGGATTCTTTCCATTGATTTCTGACAAAAGAGGTGGAGCAGGTGGTTTATTACCAAGGATATCATCTTTCAGTCCTCGAGCGCGAGAACCAAAAACTTTCCGCTCATCCCAAATGTCCACCTGAAGATTAAAAACAATGGAAAATGATAAAAAATTGATGCATATAGCATTGTTACTCCACTAAATAATATCGAAAAGTAATATTTGCCTAAAGTTGAGGATAACTAGAACCAAAGCATGGCATTTCATCTATAGGATAACAAATAATAATAAATAAAAAGTACGTTAGGAATAAGTGTAATGGACTAATCAATGGAGGATATTAGGTAGTTAGATCGTAGCCTGCCTCCACTACAATCCGCTTGACTACACCTAGCATCAACTGTCCTTTGACAATTCACACTTATAGAAGAACTGCAAAGAGGTTATCATGCAAAATTAAGACTAATGCTTTTAATGATTGGCGAGAAAATGAGATTTAAGAAATTGTTATAAACATTTAGAGAATTGTCAAATAAAAATTTATAGAAGAATATTGGATAATTGAATTTCTTTGAAGATGAAAGCTGGTGAGACTAGCAAGATTAAAAGCCCATCAGAGAACACTAAAGAAAGTGAACACAACTCAATTCAAACCTTAGTAAGCAAAATCATCATATAACATTAAACTAACTGAAATTGTTTTATAAGAAGATAGAAAACCAAAACAAATTATCCTCAGAACAACAAACTAATGGTCACCTCACATGTATCGATAAAATAGGTAAATTGAATGCTCAAGGACATGCAAACCAATGGTACACCACAACTACTTTGAACCAATCCAACGTCTGTCACAACTCCTCCAACAAATCCCAACAAAGCTTGCCAACCAACACCACTATCAAGTTTTTAGAAGAAGGATATAATGGGGTGGAAACTTGTGGAGAGAAGAAAGGGATTAAGAAACTTGGAAGAAGCAACAATAAGTGAAGAAGTAGCTCTCAAGCTAGAGAAGAAACCATCAGGTTTTACTTAGCTTTTACATTGCCAAAAATTCTGAAAACATCGCAAAAAATTCTTAAAACATCCCAAAACTCCCCTATAAATAGGATAGAAAATGGAGGCCAACAACCACGTTCAGCCACACACCACAGCCAACCAAAAGGAGGAAAAAAAGAAGAAATAAAGGCACGGTTGGACCCTCACCCGAACAACCACAGCAAGGGAACCCGAGAAAGCAAGGAGCAAGAACCGAACAGCTAAATGGCTAAGTAGCAGCTCAGCTGTCCACTGACAAACCCAAGCAGCCAAGGCACAAAGACCCAAAGAAGCTAGCAAACCAAAGGAAAAAAAACATGTCCAAGAGCACCAAAACCACACATGTTCATCAGTTTCCTTCCATCATCGGGCAAAAATAAAATAAAACTTAAAAATTTCAATAGCATAAAAAAAACATAAACATTTGAATGCATCAATTCCCTCCAGGTGGGAGAATCTCATCTCCTGATGAGAATGCTTCACTAATGTGTTGATACATGTCAAGACGGCGAGATTGAAGTTCCACAGCTTCAATCCAAGTACAATCAGTCAACGGATGTCCACTCAACTTTACCAAGATCCGCTTATGCACTCCATGCCTGGTCTGAGTAGTCTTGATGTCCAGAACATCTTCAATGTGATCATCTTTGGCTTGAACTGGACTAGTAACTGGTAAGGCTTATAAAACCACAAAATCAACAAGATTTCCATCATATAAAGTAAGGACAGCAACATTAAACACAAGTGAAGTCCCAACAGAAAGTGGAAGATCCAGAAGATAAGCATTTGATGCCAATTTTCAAAGAATTTTAAAAGGCCCAAATTTTCTCCGGCTTAACTTGCCAAAAGTCCCAACAGGAAACCGTTATCGATGAAAATAAGCCATAACTAGATCACCTTCTTGAAAATAACACTCTCAGGTGTTTGTCAGCATCAGTTTGGTATTTAGCATTTGTCATTCGAAGTTTTTCAAAGACTTGATGTTGGATCGATTTAATTTGATCAACAATTTCTGTAGCTTCAGCACTGATTTTATTAAGCATGGAAAAACAAGTTCGATCTAAAATATGAGGAATAGGCTGACCATAAATGACTTCAAAAGGAGTTTTTCCAGTATATCAGTTAATAGAATTATTGTAAGCAAATTCGGCATGGGGTAAAATCAAATCACATTGAGAAGGTTTCTCACCAGCAAAACATCTAAGCAAGTTTCCTAAACTTCTATTAACAACTTCAGTTTGCTCATCTGTTTGAGGGTGATATGCACTACTGAATTGAAGAGTAGTTCCTAACTTTGACCAAAGTGTTCTAAAAAAATGGCTTAAAAATCTAGTATCTCAATCAGAAGTGAAAGTTCTAGGAATGTTATGGAGTCTCACAATTTCTTTAAAAAAATAGATCAGCAACATGTGAAGAATCAGAAGTTTTCTTACAAGAAATGAAATGTGCCATTTTGCTAAATAGATCGACCACAACAAACACAGAGTCAGATTTTCGAGCCATTACAGGTAGTCCTAAAATGGAATCCATGGAAATATCATCCCAAGGTTTATTTGGAATTGGAATAGGAGTATATAAGCTAATGTTTTGAGTTGTTCCCTTAAAAGATTAACAGATTTTGCATTGTTTTGTAACAGGGACCTCTCCTCCTTTAAACCGCTATCTTGTAGGGCTTAACAAGTGGCTTGGGTTTTAACTTAAGCTTGTCTAACATCAGTTGAGATACAAAGTTTTCTGAGCTACCGCTATCAGTCATAAGGGTACAGAATTTACCTTCAACGGTGCAAGTGGTTCGGAAGATGTTTCGCCTAAGTCATTTGTCCCCAATGTCAAATTTAGTAGTTAAGACACTTTGAATAACCAAAAATTGGTTCCCTTGATCTCCTTCAACATCAATTTGCTCTAACTCAATCTCATTTTCTGGTTCAGATCCAACTTCCTCCTCATTTTCTATGTCATCATCTTTCTCTATATAATTGGTCCTACGAGGGTTATTCTTCCTACAAGCTGCCGAAAGGTGCCCATATAAACCACACTTGTAACAAGGTCCTATTGGCTTTGGTCCTATCACGCCCTTTCCCTTATCAATGGTTTGAGTTTCATTAGGTTTTGTTCACAAATTAGGATTTGAAGAAGATGCATCAAAAGAGGTTTGTGAAGACTTTATTTTGATCCCACTAGGTTGACGAAGCTTAGTTGTTTCAAATGTCTTATTAGAGCCTCTTTGATGTTGTTTTTTCAATTTTAAGCTTCATTCAATAAGCTTCATCGAGTTTAATAACATGATGTAAGTTTAATTGATCTTGAATAGCCTGTTTTAGTCCATTAATGTATCAAGTTATGGTTCGTTCTTCAGATTCATCCAAATCATATTTTGATTGAAGTTTGTAGAAATTTTCAGTGTATTCTTCTACGGATTGAGTTCCTTAGCGAAGATTATTAAATTCTTGAAACATAGTTCAGAAATGGTCAGAAGGCAAGAATTTCCCCCGCATTTTTTCTTTCATTCTTTCCCAAGTTTGAATCTTTTCTTTTCCTCATCTTACCCTATTGTTTTGAAGATTTTTCCACAACGTTAAGGCATGACCTGTCAATTTTAAGCTAGAAAACCTAACTTTTCTATTTTCTGGGATTTCTTTACATTAAAAAAATTCATCTATTTTTTCTATCCATTCAAGAAATTGTTTCGGATGCACCTTACCTTCAAATTCTTTTACATCGATTTAATCCCATAATCTCATTGTTTGTTTTGCCTATTTTGGATTCTAGGAATTTTATCTTCACTTTCATAATTTGGAGCATTGTTCACATTTAAGTTAGCCAAAGTGTTAGCCATTTCGTTCAATTATTGTTGAAAGTTAGCCAACTATTGCATCATTCGTTTGCCATCGTCGTTTTGATTGCTAATAGTGGTAATCTTATGTACTTAATTCAAGAACTCGTGCAAATTCTTATTTCATTCATTTAAAAGCATTTAGTTCTACATCAGCTTCCCTTATCCTGTCCTTTAATGTTGTCAGAATGATTATTTGATTTAAAGTCACAAACTCTGCATCATTGGGCTAGACTATTGAAATTTCTAGTTTCTCCAAATCTCTATCAATTCATGCTGTTGTGTAATCATCAAATTGATACTACTAGAAGTTTTCCTGCTTAAGGCTTTAGCAACCACATTTGCTTTACCAGGATGATATTGGATATCAAAATCATAGTCCTTAATAAGCTCCAATCATCTCCTCTGCCTCAAATTTAAATCTTTGTGTGAAGATATATTTTAAATTTTGGTGATCAGTAAACACTTCACACTTAAACCCAAACAAGTAATGTCTCCATATCTTCATGGCAAAAAACACTGCAACTAACTCCAGATCATGGGTTGGATAGTTCCGTTCATTATTTTTCAGTTGCCTATAAGCATAGGTAATGACCCATCCATTCTGCATCAGTACACAACCAAACCCTTTGTCTGAGGCATCACCATAAAGCTGAAATCCATCCGTCCCCGGAGGAACAATAAGTACTGGAGCAATCATCAAACATTGTTTCAGTCTTTTAAAAGACTCTTCACGTTGAACTGTCCATTCAAACTTCACTGCCTTTTGGGTCAATATAGATAATGGCATAGCTATTCGAGAAAACCCCTCAATAAATCTTCTGTAGTAACCAGCTAAACCCAAAAAGCTCCTTATCTCCATCATTGTAGCGGGTCGTGGACAATTTGTTATAGCTTGTTTGTACCTTGTGCTGATCCACATAAATCTCTTCATTATTGATCACATGCCCCAGAAAATTCACTCTTCAATCAGAATTCGCATTTAGAGAACTTAACGTACAACTCATTCCCTCTTAAAGCTTGCAACACAGCCCTTTATTAAGTAATTCTTGTAATTGATCTTTCAATTCCTTCAACTCTTTTATTGTCATCTTATAAGGAGCTTTAGCAACAGGATCTGCTCCACTAACCAGCTCAATAGTAAAATCAATTTCCCAGCTTAGAGGCAAGTCAGGTAAATCATCTATAAACACATCTGGATAATCTTGCACAACTGGTATATCCTCTAATCCCTTCTCTTCTTTCTTCTCCTCTTAACATAGGCTAAAAAATCTTCATATCCTTTCCTCAACAGTTTGTATGCCACCAAAGATGAGACTAACATGGAAGTTATGCTTCTTTCCCCTAGAAGTTTAGATTTTTTCTCTCCTGGCATACAAAATTTAAACTCTTTATTGTTACAATCTATTGTCACAAAGTGGCAAGACAACTAATCCATACCTATGATTGTATCAAATTCCAATAATAGCAATAATATAAGATCTGCTCCCAAGTTTTTATCACCTACAACCAATTCCACATGACACTTTCTGTTGGTTTCCAATTGACTCCCATTGGGCATTAAAACTAATAAGGGTTTGAGCATAATTGAAGGGGACAAGTCAACAGACTTAATAAACTCCTCTGAAATGAAAGAATGTGATGCTCCCGTATCAAACAACACCTTAACAGGCTTGTTACACACAAATATTGTTCCTAAATACCATGCATGTAGCATAACATAAAGCTTATTTACTCATATATCATAAAGGAAATCATTGACATTAAATAAAGTACATACCTATAATAACATCAGGAGAGTCCTTGGCTTCTTGTTGGGATAGACCATAAACCCTTGGCTTAGCAGGTTGACGAATTTGGCCTTGAGATGGAGTTGATGCAGTAGACTCCACCATCCTTGGCCTTCCAGTCATCCTCTGAGGAGCACTACCTGTCCTGGCCTCTGGGGTAGACTTTTGTCCCAAAATAGAATAAGACTTTGCCATGTGCCCCAGTTGATGGCACCAGTAACAAATATTAGTGCTAGAAAGGCACTCTCCCTTATGTGCCCTCCAACACTTATTACATATAACAGGAGTGCTGCTCTCTGAAGTGTTGGGTTTGGACTTCTTCCAATTAAGTCTTCCGGACTAAAAAGATTGGGTAGACTTTTACCTATCTTCATTCTTCCTCTTCTGAAAATCTCTTCTCCTCTGAGTACTTTGCAAGTCCATCTCAATTCTTCGTGCTTTCTCAATCAAGGTGGAATAATCCTCAATGCCAAAAGGAATCAATGGTTGTCTAATGATATCCTTTAAGCCACATAGAAATCGATGGCATTTTTCTTCTGCATTGGGGATTAAATGAGAGGCATACCTAGAAAGAATTGTGAATTCAGCCTTATACTGTGTAATGGTTCTATCACCCTGTACCAGTCTCATGAATTTATCTTGCATCAATCTTCTAGCTAACATAGGTACATACTAGTCTCTAAATACTTTCACAAACTCCTCCCAAGTAACTTGGCTGCGTGGTCTTCCTCCAAAGGTCTCTTACAATTGGCTTCCCCACCACCTCTCTACTTCACCATTGAAAGCATAGGCGACTAAGATAACCCTTCCATCTTCTAGGCAGGATATACCCTCTATAATCTTCTCTATCCTCATCACACAATCTTCTGCCTCTATTGGTCCACCACTTGAAAACATCAGAAACTTCATATCTTTGAACAACTTTAAATTTTTATCCATTAGAGAGCTTCCAGTACCTCCAACCTAGGTCTGAGTATTCTTATTCATTTGGGTCTTTGTCGCCATCATTTGTGTAAAAGATTTCATAGTAGCATTGATGCTACTACTCAAAGGTTTTGTTATAGCTAGTATCTCCCTCCTAATCTCCCGTAGTGCCAACAGTGGTATCGTTTTCAGGATCCATGGCTCTAAGATATAACCAATGAAATAAGATTAGCATTTTATAACACACATACCATATACCCTCTCTAACCTATAAAATCTTCCAGTTGGCTCTTTCATATTAATACATATTCTTAAACATTTGCTCTGATACCACTTATTGTAACAACTCTGCTCGGTAAGCTTGCATAGGCGAGGCGGGTATTGGGGTCGGACAGTAGAAATTAAAAACCTTCACATTACAATATACAAAACATCTCCAAACATAAAGAAAGAGCCACTATAAATTCCAAGTAAAATTTTTCTTTCTTTCTATTCATCATTCAACATATCAATATAGCAATTCAAACTAAAGTTTCCACAACATAAAAGATATCCAAAAATATTTCCTTATAATTCATCTTGAATCCTTCTAACTCAAAACATCAAAAACCAAAAAGAAAGAACATGTCGTCCGTCGTCTCCCTACAACGGTATGTAAAGGGTGGTATATCCACCATTATCTTTTATCAGGTTCTAAAAAATGTCCCATAAGTAGGGTGAGACACAACTCAGTAGATAAAATGACATTCAATTAAATTTAGAGACAAGAAAAGAACTATAACATGCTTCTACTTCTCAATAAATGAACGTTCAACATGTCATAACATTTTGTCTAAAGTGAACATGCCTTTAAATCAACCTTTCAGTTCTCTTTCTTTGCATAAAATTGCAATTATTTCCCCTTAAGCATTCATGCCTCATTAAATGCCTCATATGCATATAACATAAAGATATAATATCATAATAATATAAAAGTTATCACCCGTCTCGGAAGTATCATTTGTATTTATCAGGTACACATTTAATTGGCCACCTTTACCCTTTGGTTTTAACGAACCTCTTTAGCATTTGGCTCAAAAGAGCCCCTTTACCATTATCTCAAAAGAGCTCATTTACCAATGATACTTCCGCATCAAACATGCACATGCAAATATTTCTTATTTATTCATAAAAGAGGCTTATGTATATCATTCATGTATGTTCTCATATGGAATTACAAATTTGTTATTTACATGAGAAAAGAGATATGCTCAAATATATATTGTATGTATGAGAAGGCATATGTAATACTTTTAAAGAAGAAACATGAGCTCTAACATTTTGTTCTAACAATGCATAAGAACTTTGCTTTTGTATCATGTGATCATGAGCTTCTATATAAAAATATGCTAGTCATAAATGATATTACAAATAGCATAAACAAAAATACCATTTCTACATGTTCGTAATTAAAGAACTTTCTAAATTTAAAAGAATTTCATTTTACGTATCTCACCACAGTGTAATTTGTCAAATATCCTTACGAACCCTTCCCTTTACGTGATCAATATCTACAAGAGATGTACATAAAGTGTAAACATTAATTTGTTCTCTCTTAAACTTCTAAAAATCCTAATCTATGAATAAGGAACTCATCCATACACCTTGCTTAAACTTTCTACTCAAACCTTTTTTTCCAATTTAAGATAAATACTATTTTTATTTCCTTTAAATTGGGGCTTAATAATAAATCTAGCTCTTTGGAAATCTCCTTCATTTCCTTCACTCACCTCATGCATACAAACCCTCTCTTTCACTTAAACTTAACATACAATAAATTTTCGTATTTACCTAATTTAAATTTTAGAAAAATAATAATTTGTGCTAAAGGTATAATCTTTGTTTTTAAACCTCCCTAAGTTCATTAGGAATCAACACACTTAAAAGGTTTTTTCATGGTTTTGGAAAACCCTAAATCTTGGAGCATAAAAATTTCTTCTAAAAAATTAACTAGCTTCATAAATAAGCTCCAAAACGTCATTAGGAAACTTTCCTACAAAGCTATTTTGAAAGAATACGAAAATCAGAGAAAACCCTAAATTTTAGAATCCATATTTTTCAAGGAATAATCTCATTTTTGTGTTTAGAAACATCCTCTAAACCTTCCCTATCCTTATCTTAAAAAAATTTTTAGTTTTCACAAAACCCTAAATTTTCCCCTTTAGAGAAAACTCCATAAAAGAATGAGAAAACTCTTATAAACAACATACCTTAACCTTCCTTACGATTTCCTTACAATTTTCCTCGCAAACCGCCGCCGAAAACCGCCCCTAAAACCACTGTCGCCGCTTCGGTTGCCTCTTTCCTGTGATTCTTCTGCTCGGTTTGGGTCGCAAGAAAGAAATGGGGACCGAAATATTATTTCGTAATATTTCGGTCCCCTAATAAGAGTGAGGCATTGGGTTTTAAAACAAAAGGTCTTAAATGCCCTTACTTAAAATTATTTTTACTTAAATGACATCAAGGGCAATCTTGTCATATTGAGACTTCGATAAATTTTTACTTTCAAAATACACGAAATTCAATATGGATTCTTTATACCGATTCACTCAGAATTTTGCATACTATTTTATAAAGTTTATTATGTCGAATTCTGACGACTTCAAAATTTTACCTAATCTTGTCATGGCGCATCGAAATACGTGCAACACTGAAGATCGTTATTTTTCGTGTTTTACAGTAGATGTATTAGATTTGGCTTTTGTTAAGAAAGGTAGAGGTAGACATAAAAAGACTTAGTTATAAAATATTAGAAATGATATTTCTTTATTAGATTTAAATGAAATTTTAAATCTTGTCAAACACAATGGAGAAAAAGAATTCATGTAGCCGACCCCAAGTAGTTGGATAAAGACTTGATGATGTTGTTTTTGTTGTTATTGTTATTGTATATATGTCAATTTGTTAGTTCATAGTTTAATAGAAAGTTAATATGCATCCTTTAACAATTATTTGAATATTTATTAAAAGATCACTTTTAACATTTATTTTCACTTTATATATTTTTTTTATCTTAAAGCTTACATCTCAAAATGCATTGAGGTTTACGCCTCGTCTCAATAAAAAAAATGCCTCAATTCCCAATTGCGCAATTGTAAACTTTGATTGGTGTAAAATGCGACAATGTAAACATGGCGTAGTGTAAGTATCGATGCAATCAAAGTCAATCCTCACGCCACACACACCATATGCACACATAACCACAAAATAGCGACAATTGATAGTGATAGTGAATGACTTGACACTAGATAAGGAGGTTAGGTCCTTAAATAAGAAGAAAATTTTAAATTATTATATTTGTTAACAAACCAAATCACTTGCTAAGTTGATGGAGGATTTGTTGGTACTATAAATGGTCCAAAATATGAATAGTTACAACATTAAATATTATTTCATGAAAAAATAGTGACTCGCATCACTTGGAGCTGACCATTCTAGCATAGGTGAAAAACACGCCCCTCTACAAATTAATAGGGCTAGAAAATAGATTAGTAAATTAAATTTAAAAGATGCACATATTTAATTTAACAATCAAAAGTTTTGGAGGACCAATTCAAATATGATATGTAAATCTTGTTGAGACATTCACATACAATCAAAAAAAGACAATGCTAATAGATGCAAGAAACTATATTTATATGAAAGTTGTTTATATGAAACTTGAAACTTGAAACTATATTTAAACATAAAAAAGAAGTTCAAAATTAAGCACCAAAATAGGTAAAAATTACAATATAAAAAAAGTATGGAAGTTGTTTCAAGACCAATGGATTTATAATGAGATTTATTTCCTGAGTAATTGAGAATATCATTAAGTGATGATCATATGAAGTACAAATATCCAAGTTGATCTAGGTTTAACCACTTTCAAAACTTTTAGTGGGGCCATAACAGAATAAGGTTATTCTAGCAAAATACTTCCCAAATGTTCAAAAGGAACATACTGATAGTTTGATCATCCTACTCCCAAAGAAAAATGTAATCTCAATTGTGCTATTCTCGGAGATCACCGTTTGATAATCAACCATAATAATTCTTCCTTTAGAAAACAATTTTAAGTGATTAATAGTGATACCCAAATGATGTAGGCAAAGAGGGGTTGGCTGAAATTGATGCAAGGCATGCATATTTGGGTATTTATTGGTGGGCTTATGTTTCTATATATATGGGCTTGGCCCATTATTTCATGTTGTTTGGTGTTGGGATTTGATCGGCTGATTCCTGGTGGATGTTCCTGTTCCGTGGATTTTTGGTTCCTACCCGCTTGGATGTTCCGTTCATTTTCCATGTTTGGCCCTTCCTTTCCCTGCTTGGCCGATTCCTGGCGCTGTCCGTTCATTGGCTGTGTTCTGCTACCCCTTTGTGTGCTGCTCCAGCCGACTACCTGTTAGCCGCCTCCCCTTTGCTGATTGGTTGCATTGGGCGGCTGTTTAGGTTGTTTGCCTCCCTCTCCTCTCCTATATATGGTGGCTGATTTGTGACACTTTAGAGAGTTTTGTGGAGATGAATTTTTGGAGCTAAAAACCTGCGGGTTTCTTCTTGGATAGCTTGCGAGCTAGTCCCCTTTCTCTTCCCCTCTCTATGAATTTGTCTCGGGCTTCTTACTACTTCTCGCCGCAAGTGTCCAGCCCATTTGTATCTTTCTTCTTAAACTACGAAAAGCTGTTTTAGGTGTTTTTATGTTCTAAAATATATAAAAGTTGTAAGGTGTCGTTTTGTTTCATTTTAGTTGAGTTTGTGTTTGTTAAAATTGTTTTTTGAAAGGAAGATGAAAGTTTATATGCAATTTAGATACCCTATTGATTTTTTTGATTGCGTCTATTTGGTATCAGAGACTATGTTTTTTGTGTCTCCTTTTATTAAGTGTTTACAAAAATGAAAAAACATGAAACCATGGGTGAAAATCAGCCAAGTAATCTTAAAGTCCAAATTCCAACCAACTTCCCAAGATAGTTCTACCAATCCAATTCAAAATGAGTTATACAAACTTCAGATGAAAATGCACTTTTGTATGGAAAAATACGATAATAAAAATAAACTTCTGCAAGACCAGTTTAAGAAAGAAAGAGAAGTGATTCAGAGAAAATATGCAACCTTAATTCAAGAATTAGAAGTTGCGCCTTCAACTCGTCAAGAAAATTCTAAAGTCATCTCATCATGTGATGAGCTCTTTCAACCGGAGGAGAAATCTGATGTAGGCAGGGGTGGGGGAGGGGGGGAGTGGCTGAAATTGATGCAAGGCATGCATATTTGTGTATTTATTGGTGGGCTTATATTTCTATATATGGGCTTGGCCAATTATTTCCCGTTGTTTGGTGTTGGGACTTGATCGGCTGATTCCTGGTGGTTGTTCCTGTTCCGTGGTTTTTTTATTTCTACCCACTTGGTTGTTCGATTCATTTTCCCTGTTTGGCCCTTTGTTTCTCTGCTTGCCCGGTTTCTGGCGTTGTACGTTCATTGGCTGTCCTGCTACCCCTTTGTGTGCTGCTCCAGTCGGCTGTCTGTTGGCCTTCTGCCTCCCCTTTGCCGATTGGATGCATAGGGCGGCTGTTTGGGTAGTTTGGCTCCCTTTCCTCTCTTATATATGGTTGCTGATTTGTAACATTTTAGATAGTTTTGTGGAGATGAATTTTTGGAGCTATAAACCTGTGGGTTTCTTCTTGGATAAGCTTGTGAGCTAGTCCCTTTCTCTTCCCCTCTCTATGAATTCGTCTCGGGCTTCTTATCTACTTCTTCTCGCCGCAAGTGTCCACCCCATTTGTGTCTTTCTTCTCAAACTATGAAAAGCTATTTTAGGTTTTTTTTATGTTCTAAAATATATGAAAGTTGTAAGGTGTCGTTTTGTTTCATTTTAATTGAGTTTGTGTTTGTTAAAATTATTTTTTAAAAGGAAGACGAAAGTTTATATGCAATCTAGATGCCCTATAGATTATTTTGATTGCATCACCAATGAGTGTAATCACAAAACAAATATGTACCTAAGCATATTTAATATTAGAAATCAAACAGAGGGACTTAGCTGACAAGAAAAACTTCTTCATACCTGATAACAATGAAAGATAAGTATTTAAATAAATAAAACCTTTTAAATAGGAAAATAAACAGTTACATTGAAAAGGAAACTAATGCATATATGCAGACATGTTTATCATGCATAGGCATATGTGTAGAAGTAGAAATAGGTATGCAAATATATTTAACACAATTAATCAAATAGAATGATTAGATTACATGCTAAAAACATCAGAAGGGGACATCAAATTAGGTGTCATCCACTTAATAGATGCCATTGGTAACTAAGCATTATTTGGTGTAATAAAATTAAAGAAAATGAAGAAATGACTCACTAATCTCATTACGGAGTTCTTTATATTTTCTTCTCCATTTTCATGGGCACCTTTTAAGGAACCAGGAAGCACTTTCCAGAACTCATTTACAAACTCACTTCCCTTGCGCCTACTATTCTGAAGTATATCATTTGCAAGATACAAAAAAGGAACCTTTTGTTCTTTCGAAGAGCTATTGAACAATTTCTCCCAGATCTCAACAATATGTCGAGCTTTTTTCCGATTATTGATGCACCAATGCGACAAAGCTGTTAAAAGTCAGAAATACAAAAAAGAAGAAAGCTCTCAACAAGATGACAGTGAAAAGATGATAGCAAGCTTATATTTGTACATCAAGAGAATGCACAAAAAGAATAAAAAAATATTTTGACTAAAAGGCGAGATGGAATCTAAGCTTGTTATGCATAGAATAACATAGCTTAATCCTTTGCAATAATGTCGTAGTAGTATTCAAATTGAGTAGAAGCAAATCAAATCAAGCCTTATTCAATCCATTCATCTTATAAATTTCATGTTTCCATAATTACTCCTGTTATGGTCTACCAACAAACTGAACATTTCTAGTCCAAGGCTGGATACGCAAGGGTTTGATAGCATCCACTAATCTCATTTTTGTGTCCTCCATTCATATGTTTTCTTCAATCCCATAAACAGAGGCACTCATATTTAACTGCGCCACTTAGATGTTAGCATCCATGAACAAAGACAGTAATTGTTACCTAAAAATCGCATAACAATTTCAAAAAATCATCATTAGGCCATGAATAGCAAGTAAAAAACCACCGCTACATCCTCCCATAATTTACGTGATGCGTTGGATGCTATGAATGAGAAAAGAGATACCACGTAGCAAAGATAATAGAAAAGTGGCTTGGAGAGCTTAATCACGTGAAATTTACAAAGAGTGAAGATAAATTATTCGATAAAGATAAAGACTTCAAAGAAAATGGGATTTGTATATTATTAAATGAGAGACTTCAAATAAACAAAATATTATAAATGGGCAAAAGGATCAGAATTCTAACAGTTCATAGGAGTTAGCTCAGAGAAAGTCGCATAAAATAAAATTGTAGTTTAAGATGATATATCAATTGATATTTAAAGTGGTTGATATTGGAATAATACAACATCTTATAATGAAAATCTATGGACAAATAAGATATCAATGATTGAAGAACAAGCACTCTGTCCCCAGTTTTTAAGAACAAAGCAAAACTTATAAGTCAAAGGCTAATGGAACATAAGCTTAGAAAAATTATGTCCATAATGGAGAATCAATTCATTATTATCAAAATCCTAAGAGTTAATAGGAATTAACTCAAAAGAAATTGCATAAAATAGGACTTTAAGTTAAGATGATATATCAAGTGAAATTTAAAGATTGGTTGATATCGGAATAGTATAAAATCTTTCAAATAAGATGTCAATGATTGAAGAAAAAACATTTTCGTGCCAGTTTATAAGAACAAAGCAATCTTCCGAGTCGAAGGGCAATAGAACATAAGCTTAGAAAAATTATATCAACAATGGAGAACCAATTTATTATTATGCAACATCTGTTGTAGAGGTGAGATTTGAAAAAGACGCTCAAAGAAAAGTATACAAAGCAACAGTACAAAATTTAAGAAGTTTTTATTGATTTTGAAGGACTGGAAATAAAAAGGAATAGATATAAGAACAAAATGTATAAAAGCTGTCCAAATTTTATGAAAATAAAGTTTAACACCCATACAATACTTGGTAAGAATAAATGAAATCTGAGGATTCATAAAGTCAATCGCAAATAATCTGGATAAGCCTTATGATGTAATGATGATGATGATGAGGTCATTAATATTTATCATAATCAACAAGAAGTTTACTTCTATTTGGATTTTACTAGCAACGCAGTTTAGTCAAAGAAAATTTTTTTCTAAATGAAATTGCCCAAGAAACCTTTCTGACCTTATTTTAGGAATAAAGAGATGAAAAAATAGAATGAGCGCAAGAGAAAGAGGATGAACGGAAATGAGAATGGGAAGGAGAGAATAAGGCAAATCTGGATGCATAATTTTAAAGAAGAGAGAAAATTGATTGGATTAAAAAGATAAAAATGCTATTTTAATTATCCTTATGTTGACCCGTAACTGTATAAAAAAATAATAATAATAATAATAATAATAACATACCTGTCCGGCGCCGAATTCAGCACGACGTCGCTTATTTTCCCACGATCTCCGCATAAGGCTCGCACGACGACATCACATCTCTCACGATCTCTCTGGCAATCGTAAAAAGAGCCGAAGGAAGGGATTCGCCTCATTCTCTCGCTCTCCGATATTTCTCCCTCCCTCTGTGCTTTTCGACTTGGCCAATTCGACGACATTTCCTTCCTGTTGAAGCGGAGGTTCCGACATTTTGATCGGAAGAAGCCATTGGAGCTCGCCGACTGCGAAGGCAACTTTCTCCCTTTCGATCACTTCTTCTGCTCTCGCGTGGCCGGTCGACTTCGCACCTTCGACGGCTTGCCCTGCCAGTTGGATCGGAAGTTACTACCTTTTAATCGTAAGCAACAAGGGAGCTCGCCGGACTGTGAAGGTAACATTCATCCTTTCGCGTGCTTCTCTGCTTCATCCAACGACGTTCCCTTACCCGTCGGATCGGAAGTTATACATTTTGATCGGAAGCAGGGAGGAGAGCTCGCTCTGTGTGAAGGCAACTTTCTCCCTTACCCGCACTTCTTCGGCCAAATCCCTGTTACCAAACAGCCTTTAGGGCTGTTTTTGTTTTATTATTATTATTATCATTATTATTATTTTAATAATGATAATAATAATTATTATTAATATAATTAGTTATAATTAACTATGTTTAATTATAATTAATTATATTATTATAATTAATTATAATTACTTAATTTAATTATATGTTAATTATTTTTAAATGATAATTAATTAATAAAAATAATTAGTTATAATTAATTAATTTTAATTATAATTAGTTATTCTAATTTAATTAATTATTATTAATTATAATTGATTATAATTAATTTAAGTTAATTATAAATTAATTATTATTTTTTAATTATAATTAATCGATATATATCATAATTAATTATAATTAATTAAATTTAATTATAATTAATTATTTTAATTATTATTAATTATAATTAGTTGAAAAAAAAAGAGAAAAAAAAAAGAAAAAAATGGAATCCCTTCTTGCCTCGGTTTTCGTGCCTTCCACCACCGACAGTCGTCGACGACTCCACGACGATTCCAAGGTATAATTTCTAACTCCAATCCCGTTCTCGACGTTTGCAGCAGACCGGGGAACCACCTATACACGCTCTTGTAGCACGGTAGGAGGGAGCCCGGTGCGAAGCATACGACGAGGCGGGTAAGCCCTATACACGCTCTTGTAGCGTGGTGGGGACGGTCCTCGACCTCGACACCGACACCGCCGACACTGCTACGAGAGGTATGATGTTCCAAATCCCATTCTCGACGTTTGCAGCGGACCGGGGAACCACCTATACACGCTCTTGTAGCACGGTAGGAGGGAGCCCGGTGCGAAGCATACGACGAGGTGGGAGAGCCCTATACACGCTCTTGTAGCGTGGTGGGGAGAGTCACTGCTATTCTGGTACGTCACTGCTGTTCTGGTACGGGTATTGCTGAAGGCCCCATACACGCTCTTGTAGCGTGGTGGGATGAAATTTTGTACGGCCGCGGTGTCCAAGGACATCTACCATACACGCTCTAGTAGCGTGGTGGGAAGGCCCAGCTCCCCTATTTTTCCCCAAACGGGGGATATGCCGGGGTGCTGCCGAAATTTTCACTGAAATGTACAAAGACTTGAACAATTTGAAGACCTTCTTGGGCAACAATGCAGAAGACTTGTACTCGAACAAAAAAGCACAGAACTTAAACTAAAATGAGCAGAGGACTTGCATGAACAAAAAAGAACAAGAGCCTGCATTCAAATGAACAGTGAACTGTGGACCTGAATCAGAACAAAATTCAAATGATTTCTAAATATCAAATCCAAATAAAATCAAATCAATTCAAATATGAAACTGAACTTACAAGGACTTCAAAAAAATCTTAGAAGACTCTGAACAAGCACTTGAACTTGTTCTTGGAACTCGAACTGTGCAACATCAGGGGACCCGAACATAGAACTCAAACTCAAATGAACTCTAACATGAAGAATAAGATCACTCAAGCTCACTACTTGAACTCAAACTGGAACAAGATGTGGAGAGTAGGGAACTCAAACTGGAACAAGATGTGGAGAGTAGGGAACTCAAATTGAACTCAAGTTGGATCCAAATTTGACATGAGCAATAAAGAACTTGAACTTTCAAGAACAACACACAAGACTCAAGCATGAGTTGAACCTTGGACTTGGGTTCAATGAAATACATAGAACTGGGCTTTGGATGAATGAACAAATCAAGATCTAAGTGCACAGTCGTCCAAACTAACAAGCTGCAAGTAGGAGATGAAATCTCGATGTACACGAAAGATGAATGCAACGAACTCCTACGATAATTCCTACAAATGCATGTTGATTGAGATGGCAATACTGGAGACCGATAATGGAAGACCCGTCCCTATAACAGGTACAAACACAACAAACCACCCGAGATTGGTGAAAGGGTGGATATGATGCAGAATAATGGGTCTTCTACAAACATTTTCAGGAGGTCGTAGTAGATGTAGCAGTCCCCTGCAAATGGATACTTGTGGATAACAACACTGTATTGAAAGTACAATGAATCACTGTGGACACAAGTACGAATATCACCTACGACAGTGGTGATCAAGAGCTCCAAGTATGTCGAGTACAAAGGCAGCCCGATGTACGAAAAGGACACCCACTGGCAGAAAGGAGGGAAATGTTTGAACAAATTAGAACCAAACTTCCTGGTGTTCCAAAGTCTCTTCTTAGTTATATACTCGAGAAGAAAACAGTTCTGATGTCTACAAATACCGAAAATGACGGTCCACTACACCAAAGATCCTGAAGGGAGTTCTCTCCAAATCAACAGTCTTTGACTCTCGAATCCAGAAAATCCTTCCCCGGTGATTGAGAAAGGGGGAGTCAACATCAAAATCCAACGCCACCAGATCTGCAACACATATACAAGCAGACATAAGGCGTCTACAATCTACAACTCAACGCCACCGGATCTGCAACATCTATGAAAGCAAACAGAAGGCGTCTACAATCCACAATGCTACGCCACCGGATCTGCAACACATATACAAGCAGACAGAAGGCGTCTACAATCTACAACTCAACGCCACCGGATCTGCAACATCTATGAAAGCAGACAAAAGGCGTCTACAATCTACAATGCTACGCCACCGGATCTGCAACACATACAAGCAGACAGAAGGCGTCCACAATCTACAATCAACGCCACCGGATCTGCGACACCTATGAAAGTAGACAGAAGGCGTCTACAAACTACAATCAACGCCACCGGATCTGCAACACTGATACAAGCAGACAGAAGGCGTCCACAATCTACAATGCCACGCCACCGGATCTGCAACATTGATACAAGCAGACAGAAGGCGTCTACCACATTCATACTCGGCCTTCAAGGCCCTTCAACAAAGAAAGTTCATGAACAAAGGCATGAAGCCTACAGAACCCGATCCTTCTATACGGATCAATAGGAGTCGACAAGGTTCGAACTATCAAATAGATACACGGTTGTGAGGACCGATGTATTTGTTCCAATACATTCATATTCGGTATTCAAGGCCTGAAATCAAGAAAATTCACAAATTAAGGCACAAAGCCTATGAGAAACCCGATCCTCGAGCAACAGTTTGGTCGAGTTGATAGGGTTCAATCAACTAAAGAGGAAATGACCCCAAATACCCCAATGATGGCCGTGTTGATTGCTTATCTCAACCGGAGGGGTCCACAATATTTCAAAATGCCCTCAAACCCATCTGTCTTCCAAAATTTACCTCGGAACTTATTTTGTTAAAACTCCCCTCGCTCGAATAGAAAAGAAGAAGCGCGGCGGGGAGGCCGGAGCCGAATTTTCGGAGCCCACACCTTAATCTAATCTAGATAGAAGAACCTATGAATAAATCAAAGTAAATATGAGGACCAAGTGTGGTCGTTTTAAACCATAAGACCTATCATTAAATAATGGCATACATGAGTGACCTAAATATGATAAATAATTAAATAAATCACAAATAACAAAATCCACTAGAAAACTATAGAGCAAGAATACATGCTAGTCAATTTAATTGTTCAGTAGATAAGAATGATGGCCAGATATTGCAATGTGAGGCCAAAGCACCCACTTGTTCACACAAAGGTTCCACACCATAGAAGTAAAGTGTTATACCCCATAACATGTTTTATAAAGTAGAACTCCAATAATTCCTTGATCAACTCTTAAGCCACCAAAGTCATCAAAAACAATTAGAGATCCTCCCAAGCTATATAGTATTTGATGCCTAGAAAATAAACAATTTATCTTCCGAGGTTCTGCCAAACCTAGCACAAACTAGGGAATATTGCTAAAAGGTTTCAATATAACGTTAAGCTTATCAATCTAAGAGAGAATTTCAACACATAAACCATCCTTAAGTTTACAAAAAGGTCAAGCGCATTGAATGATTAAAACATGGGTGCCTGAACTTTATGATTGTACACCATCTGTCATATCACGAGGTCTTCTAATTTTTCAAAATAATTATCGATGCACTCTTTTTATTAAAGGCAAACAAATATTATCATCAGTCATTGAGACGAGTATAACATGAAGTAATTGCATAACATTGCTAGATGAAAAGAACTACAAATAAAATACACTAAAATGCCAACATGCAGCAAATAAACCAACTCCCATAAGTAAAAATTTCCAAGGTCCCTCATTAAGAACATCTAACTTAAAGCCTGATGTATTTTCTTTCTTTTTCCCCCATCCTGGTATATGGAATTTGAGATTTCTTGTTAGATAGTTCTTCTATGCTAGAAATGCAAATATCAAAGCAAAAAAAAAAATTAGAACGCCTATATCCCCAACAACACCATAATCATCAAGAGCAAAACCCCTATGTGGCTCCAGATTAAGAAAATCATGTGACTAGGCACGAGGCAAATCTAATTTGCTAGGCTGGTAGGCCGAGAAGATGCTAATACCAAGAAGGATTCAAAGTTGATTCAAAGTTTTGTGTATAAACCAAATCAAAAGTAGTAGAAACTTCCAACATAGCATTAGAAGAAAAACATTTTGCCAAAATAATGATACCCGCCACCACAGTTATAAGATTTCCTCAACTCTGGGTGTGCCTTGAAACATCCTGAGAACTTATGACCAAACAATTTTCAAGAAAAATAATAAAGAGGAATGTCTTTGACTTTAACTTTTGCAGTGGCCACTAGCTATGAAATCAATCCAAATTTCTTTCTCTGAAGGCACAGTATACCTTTTGATCAATAACTTAGCAATTGACAGCCTAGATAGCCTAACAATAGCAATATACATTTAAAGCGGTTTAACAAAAATTGAGCCAACATAATACAAAATGGATTGATTAAGTGGTGACTCCATAGACGTGAAAAAATAACACAAACTAGAGTAATTGGATATTTGAAAACATATTCAATATGAGATGACCACTATAGTATGTATTTATGTATGTATATATATATATTAGGAACCCATCCACATGGTATGACCTTCAAGACAAAAGTTTTGAATAATCATATTATTGCACTAACTTAATAAGAACAATGACAAAAATCAGTAAATCGAACAGCACAACCCCTAACTAAGTGCAGATTGACCATGAATCTACAAACATCCTTCATATTAGGATGATCTCATGAAAAATTTTCAAAAAGGGAGAAAGAAAAAAGATATAGCAACACAGAGATTTCCTCATCGAACAAAATACAAGCTAGTTTATCTTGAAATGAGGATGGCTGCTTGTGATGAGTTGTTATAGACCTTCGCTATAAATATTTAGGGAAATTGAATACGTAGAGGACAAGGACTCTTTTCCCCCTAATAGCCCTATAGTAAATAATCATGGAGTGTAAGGAAAAAAGAGACTCCATGTGGGATAAGCCCTAAGACGGTAGCATAAAAATGAGAAAGTACCTGGGGAGGAGCAAGTGAAATTTATGGAATGGGTTCTGAGAAATGATCTAGAGGCAGGGCAAGCAATGAGGAACAATGTCTAACATGAAGAGGAGGGCAAGGGAAAAATTTTCAGCAGTTGCGAGACGGACCAAAGCAAAAAAAAGGACACTTTTAGGGGTTGAGACCGGTGACGGCATATGCTCCTATACTAAGAGGAAAATGCCCCACATCAGAGAAGCAAGCATCCAAATCATAAGCAAGGGCATAATAGAGAGTGATCAACACAGAGGTAGAAGAAGCAAATAATACAAATTGGCAAAAGGACCAAGTAGCTAAGGAACCGAATGAGCACCAACACAAAATAGCAATTATGAGGTACAATCGAAAATGGGGCAAAGCGAGAGTCAATTGTAAGACAGTACAAGAAAATGCTAGGGAGTGCCATGAACGGCCATCAGATAGCTGAGGAAATCCAATGAATGACGCATAGTAGAGCGAGAGATAGAGTGCTAGTGAAATGAGAACACATATGCTCGCCTAGGTGTTCATATAAAATACTTCATCTGATAAGCAATTGACTCAAGTAATTTTTTCGAACTTAAAGAAATTGGATTGGAGAATTGTAATCTTCATTCTACACTCAGAACAACCAATACAGCAGAGGGTGTTTTTTTTTTTTTTTTTTTTTCTTATTACATCAAATCAACGCTTAAATGCATTTTTTCTTTTAACTACTACTTCAAATCAACGCTCAATTGCATTATCTAAAAATAAGAACATAATAGAAAAAAAGGAAACAAATAATCATATTATTTATTACATAAGCCTAATATAATCCTCATATATATAATTCAAAACGCTATCTCAAATTGGATAAAAAAATATTTACCATTCTCAGCTTAAAACACATATTCATCAAAAATTACCCCAGGAAGGGCCTTTGTGGAAAGGTCTATAATTTGATGGTGAGTTGGAGTATGCTAAAGTAATATAATCTCATTATCTACTCATCCTTAACAGTGTCTATCTTGACATGTTTTGTTCAATCATAATGCACAAGATTTCTAACAATATTTATTGCAGCTAGATTATCGCACAATAGCTTCATTGATTATTTAACCATATTATTCCACATATTCCATGCCATTTCTATAAGCTCAGCCTCAGTGTTGCTTCAGGCAACCACTGTTCAGTCACGTGACAACATTTTCCCCACACAAATGTAAAATATCTTAAGAGGTAGACTTGTAATCCATAATTAAGACTTTAAAATCAGCATTAATGAAGCATAAATCTTCCAACATGAGTTATGTTCGAATAACATTCCTTTTACTGTAGTCCTTTTCAAATATCTTAGAATTCTAAAAACAACTTCAAAATGACTTGTAGTAGGGCAATTCAAAATTTGGCGGGCCACACTTACTAAGAATCCAATATTAGGCCTAGTGTGAGAGAGATAAATGAGTAAGTCAACAATTCTTTAATATCAATCCTTATCAATTAGCACACTATCATCTTCGGTGTTTGGCATTCAAATTCATGGGAGTATTTTTAGCTTTACACCCCAATATTCATGTTTCTTTTAAGAGTTCTAATAAATATTTAAATTGTGAGACCGAGATACCCTAACGAGGTAGAGCCACATCCATTCCCAAAAAAATATTTTAGATTTCTTAAGTTTTTAATCTTGAATTATTTGACAAAGAAAGCTCTTGAGTTTGCTTACTTCATCTACAAAGTCTCATATAAAATGATGTCATCAAAATATGTAATCAAAACAACAAAAGTATCTTCAGGTAATCTTTTGACAAAAGAAGTATGATTAGCTTAACGTTGTTTAGACCCATAAAATTAGACCACTTTTGTGAATATGTAGAATCGAGTGGGGATTACTTCAAGCCATATAAGAATATTTTAAGTTTGCAGGCATTGTTCGACCATAAGGAATTTCCAAGTAGAGTTTTTCTTCAAAATCACTATTAAGGAAAGAATTTTTGATATCCAACTAAGAAGGAGGCCAATCCAAATTATTCCTAACAGATAAGAGAACTCATATTGTATTTAATTTTCTAAGGGAGTAAAAGTCTCTTAATAGTTGATCCCATAGAATTATGTAAGCATTCATATTGTATTTAATTTTCTAAAGGGATTACTTCAAGCCATAGAACAGCCCTCATATTTGAATTTCATAAAACTAGTGGAGAATTCTTTTGTCCATTTTACAAATTTTCAAAACCTTAGATGGTTTGGTCACATCAAATGGAAGCCTTCCGATGACCCGGTTAGGCAAGTTGAGGTATTATATTTGACTTATGTTAAGAAAAGTAGAGGTAGACCTAAAAAGACTTGGTTAGAAAATATTAGAAATAATAAATAAGAATTTGACTTTTAATAGAACACAATGGCCAAAAAGGATTCATGTAGCCGACCCCACGTAGTGGGACAAAAAGCTTGTTGTTGTTGTTGTTGCTGTTGTACAAATTTTCAGAATCTGGTTGAAGTTTATACCAACCAAAGTATTTCCTAAGACAAAATTACAGAAATAAAGTACTTTCAAAATCAAATTACATAGTCATAAGCATATGCTAAGATTTGTTAATACTGCAGTTGATCAGAAATACTAAAATTTATACCACGTAATGGGGTATTAATCATAGGATGAGGAGAACTCCTTGATGGTGCAGGCTTTGCAAGAAGTTGATGAATCGTATGAAGTTGTTAGGATAAAACAAGAGAACGAAACTTTTCTATTTCAGTAGTCATTTTCCCAGCAATTTTAAAATTCTCAAAAGGTTATATAACACGTACTAAACAATAATGAGAACTCCGTTTTAAAGAAACAACAAATAGCTTCATTGGTTAAGGGATTTAGCTAGTAAGTACCAGGAACAAAATATCTGCCTACAAACATCATTCACGGTTTTAACACCCTGGCTGCCAAAATGGCCGAAATTATTAAGTCTTGGCTTGAATCTTATCGATTATCCAATGAATACAATCATAGAAACCTACTTTGATGTGGTGATATAGAATCTTTTTATAGAAACAAGGTGATATAGAAACCTACTTCTATGTAGAGTTAAAATCAACATAGAACATTGTGCATAACCAAAACATAAAGACATTTACAGGAAACTTACAATAATTTAAACATGACTCCTATATTTTCATTAAAACAACCACGTATATTCGTCCCAAAAATCAAACATGAACTCATATTTTTATTTACTTGTATGTATTTATGGATGCATAAATGGATGGATGGATGTATTATATATCTATTCTTCACAAAACACCTCAATACCCGATTATGCAATTTTAAATATTGACATGTACAACGCTACACAATAATTTAGGATATGTGTCACCTCTAGATTGGCTGCAATAAGGTAAAGTTAATGGTCGGGAGAGTTGTATATCGTCGAGCGACTTAAGAGAGGCAAGTAGGTGTAGGGAAAATCTATGGGCAAGTCCTGAGAGGAGATGGACATGTAGCTAGCAAATTCTCTTATCAGGTTGGTAACTAGTGTGGGGGCTCAAGG
The DNA here is from genome assembly GCA_016618105.1 of Dendrobium huoshanense. NCBI lineage: Eukaryota > Viridiplantae > Streptophyta > Magnoliopsida > Asparagales > Orchidaceae > Dendrobium > Dendrobium huoshanense. The sequence goes on from CM028347.1 coordinate 26,068,042, forward strand.
ACACCTTGTCATGAAAAGCGAATAGAGGTGTTTGTAGAGGTAAACAATCCCAGAGCCTGGTAGCAGTAGCCAAATGGAGTGTGAAGTCCTTGGGGTAGGCGCTTTCATGTACCTAAGTCTAGTGAGCCGAGAGGAGGATTTGACTGAGATGAGTGGCGATCTGTTTGCTCGGTGAGGAAGTTTTTGGTCGCCCAGCGTAGGACAAGCTCCTTAGCGAATGTGAGCGAGTGACACTCGTCATTCTCCTTGAGCAAGTTCCTCTACTAGTCCCGGCGAATCCTTTAAGGGATTTGCCCAGCAAATACCCGCGTCACGACTCGATCACTACTTGTTAAAAATACCTAGGAAGGCGATTATAGGTATACAATAACAATAAAAGAAAAAGGCATTTTAATAATAAAAGAAATGTTTTATTACATAAGCATTCATTAATCTTTCTAGTTCCCACATTTTTTTCAATATCATTATCAATTACAAAATGTCAAAAACCTCCCAAAATAATGTAAACCTCGCAAAAAAATGCCGTTTTAGACCTCGCACGCTTTTCGATGCATCGCAACGAGTTTTAAGTGAAAATTTGAAAGTCGTCGGAATTCGACGCAATAAATTTTATAAAATAGAACGCAAAATTCTGAGTGAAACGATGTATAGAACCCATATCGAATTTTAAGTATTTTGGAACTTAAAATTTTCGGAAAACTCTTAATGACAACTTTGTCCTTGATGTCCTTTGAATAGATTAAGTGAGGGTGTTTAGGTAATTAGGCAATTAATATGAAGGCATTCCATTCTAAATAGGGGACCGAAATGTTTCGATCCCCCATTCATTTCTAGTGGCCTAAACCGAGCGGAGAAAGAGGGAGAGGTGGATGGGCAAGGCGGCCGGGAAGCTTCGGGCGGCGGTTTCCGGCAGCCGTTCGTGGAGGAAATTGTAGGGAAATCTAAGGGAAGGCTAAGATAAGTGTTTTGCAAGAGCTTTCTCTCCTTTTCCTTGAGTTTTCTCTAAGGAATGAAATTAGGATTTTTGAGGAAATGAGAGATTTCTTTGAGATAAGTTTAGGGAAGGGTTAAGGGATGTTTCTAAACCCTAATGTGATTTGTTTTTATGAAAAATGTGAATTTTGAAAATTAGGGTTTCACTCAAAGTAGATTTTCTTTGGAGATGCCTTCACAAGAATAGTTTTTAATGACATAAGGACCCTCTAATTGAAAAATAATGCAAGATTGATGAAAGTTTTGAGTTTTAAAATTTAGGGTTTTTCCCTAATCGTAGAATTTTTTAGCCTTATGGTTCCAAAAGGTTTTTAGAAGGGTTTTAGAGACTAATGTAGGGCTTTTACATGAAATATAAGTTTTTCATAATTTTGATTTTAATTTAATCCGAAAATTAATTGTATTTTAATTATATTTTGAGTGTAGGGAGAGATGTTGCATGCATCAAAACTAATATTTTGACTAAATCCTAATTGAGAGAGAATAGGAATGAGAGATATCATGAATGGTGGGAGGGGTTTAATTTGAAAACTTAGACATGACATAAGGTTGAACTCTTTCTTAGCATAGATTAAAGATTTAAGAAGTTTTTATGGGGACTAGTTATATTTACACGTTGTGTATGACTCTTTTAGATATTGAACGTGTGGAGGAAAGGATTTGATCAGACAATTGGAAATGGTGCGCAAGTTGAGGCAGGAAAAATGTGGATCTTTTAAATTCAGAATTATTGTCTTTCCACGATAGCATTTTGATGTAAACACACTAGTTAGAAAAGCCAAGAACAACAGAACAAAGAGTAGAACTAAAACCAAACTTGATTCAAATAGTAGCAATCATCTATAACATCCAAAATTCGACGAAGAAAGCTAGAAGAGAATTCAAAGAAACAAAGAAAATAAAAACAATGCTATCCTCAGAAAATCGTCAGAGCGGGTTCCTCACATGCATCGAAATGTAGGTTAAGTAAAATAAGTGCTTTAGGGCTAGCAAACCGATGGTCCACCACTGCACGATAGTCCAACTGATCAATCCAAACTCCTCCAGCAAATGCTCCCAAATCAGCCAACAAACACCACCAAAGCTCAAGAAGAAGCATACAGATGGAGTGGAACTTGCGGAGAGACGAAAGAGATTAGAAGCCAAGACGAAGGGTGGAAAGCACTCGCAAGTCTTTCCTCGAGAGAAGGGAAGAAGAATGGAACAAGCTCGTAAGCTTTTCCAATAACCCGCAGTTCAATAGCAAAAATGCTCTCAATATTCAACTACTTCTCAAAACATCTCATATTTATAGGTAAGAAAGGGGAAAACAAATAGCCACTTTAATGAATTTTCACAAGAACCCAAGCATCATAAGTCACGGAATTCCCCCAAGCATTTCTCGAAAAACAGCCCAGCCAGGGAACCGAAAAAGCAGCCACGGGAACCAAAGAGGCCCGCACAGAACTGAGGAGCCAAAAGGCACGGAAAGGCCACCCAGCTCGGGAATCCAGCAGCCAACCGGAAAACCAATGAGCCATGGCACGGGAAACAACCAGCACAGGAAGCCCAAAAATAGCCACGGAATCCCATGGGACAAAGATAAATATTAAAGAAGAAAATGGGAGGAGAAGGGACAAGACCACTCCAATAATGAATCCAACTTATGAACTTACCTTTAGAACATTAATGAGCTACTAAACTTTAGCTCATCATTAATGAGCTAGCAACTAAGAAAATGAGCTCAACTCCAACGAACCAACCTCCTCCACACATCACCATAGGCCCCAAAACCATGGACTATAAGCCAACCCGTGAACCAGCAGCAGCCAAGGACCAATCAAGCCAGCAAACCAAAGGTCTACCAAGCCCCAAGCACTACCTACCATGATCATTGGATGCTTTCCCATCATTGGATAGCTAAAAAAAAAAAAGAACATAAAAAAACATACTAATGTTCAATATAAAATATAAGTACATAATATTTGATAGCATCACATGTCCTTGTATTGTTATGAGATTCTTAGCATTATTGCAATTGTGTCTTTCTTCTACATCCTAACATGCTCCTAAATGTCATGCAACATGCTCTTATGATTAGCTTAAATATATGTGCTCATGTAGAAAGATTTAAAGACACTTGGCCATATGCCTACTACAATGCACATGTTTTCTTTATGTGTTAGTTTACAATGCAAGTGCTTTTCTCATATGATAGTTGTAATACAATGATATCCTTCTCATGTAATGCTTAAAGAAAGTACTTAGCTCATGTCTCTTTCTCATGAAACCATGTAATCATGTAGCATCTTATGGAACAATAGACCATATGCATGAAGGATATACTAAAGTTCTTTTATGAATATATAAGAATTACGTGCATGTGTATGTGCATGTTGACGTGGAAGTATAAATGGTAAAGGAGCTCTTTTGAGCAATGGTAAAGGAGGTTCTTTTGAGACAAATGGTAAAGGAGGTTCTTTTGAACCAAATGGTAAAGGATTGGCCAAATAAAATGTACCTGATCAGTACAAATGATACTTCCGAGACGGGTGATTATAAATTATGTAATATATGATATGCATAAAAAGCATCACATGAATCATGAAAGCAAGTCATGTAATGTACAATTGATGAGGTCATCGATAGGAGATTTCGGCGCGTCTATCAGAGACGACCACGGAGATCGTCGGCCATGATTGTGAGTCTTTATTATTGATGTTACTTGTACCAGCAGTTTTTATATTATGCTTTTATTTTCGTAAGTTTCCCATTTTACCCCTGAGGGTAGTAGTTGCTCTTGTAGCCCCAAGGGGCATTTTAGACTTTTGCACTTTCTTTTATTTGGAGACTATTTATATGGCCTTTGTATCTTGTATGAGAATTATTGAATGATTGAATGAAATTTCTAGTACTGATCTCTGTGTGAGTTCTCCATCTTCCCCAGTTCTCTCCGTGAGTTCTTGAGGGAAATTTCGTGGATCTCTGTGTGAGTTCCGGTATTCTGATTATTTTCCTTTGAGAGCGTGAAGAAGAGGTGCGTGTGTTTTAAATCCAGAGTTTTCTCCAAACGTTTTATCCTGTTTCTAAGTTTTAGATCCCATCCCCAATTCTCCCTTGCCACCGACCTGTGTTGGTTCGGCCAGAGAATTGGCCGCCGGCCAATTGTTCCCATGCCGGCCAGCCATCTGCCGACCCCACGTTTTCCCCCTTCCGTCCCAGCCACCACCCGTGATCCCTAGTCCACCGCCCAGCATCCACCCTGCCGCCAGCTATCCCCTTGGACTCAAACACGCTTGAATTTCTTCTTCCTCTAATTAAGTTACTTGCCTAATTGGTCTTAATCCAATTATGACAGACAATTAAGGGGATAACTGAACCCGTTGGAATTTTGAATTCTTTTTCTTTTTTTTTCAGTAACGCAATTGTGGGAGTTACTTAAATTTAATCAAATCTGAAATTACAATTTCAGATTTGATTGAGGAATTATTTGATTAAACGTGGGCCCCACCTATTTTCCAAAGTCTCTCTCCATGCTATGTGGCCGGCCATCCTGTCTCTTAATTACCTCCATAATTGCCACATAATCACTTCTATCATTTCAGTTACTCCTTTCTCCCGCCAAACAAAATTCTAATTTCAAAATCTGATTTGGAATTATTGTTCAGTTTCATTCCTTAAGCAAAAGCTGACGTGACTCTGGGATTTATCTTTCTTTTTCTTTTCTCACACAAGGCAGCCACCTCTTCCCCTCCCCCTCCCAACCGAAATCCCCCCACTTCCTTCAACTCCACGGCTCAAGTCCTCTCCCCTCTCCAAGCCACCGCCCCTCTCCCCCTCTTTTGGAGACATCATTGCGGCGACCACTCGCTTCCCTTGCGAGAATGCATGGACGAATCCGAGTGGAACTTCGGGTTTGAATACGACCGCAACGGGAGAGTCAACATCTTGCGATCACAATTCTTTGACGTCGGATTTGACTTCGACGATACCGTAGAAGAATACTTGGACCGAATCTTGCCGGCGCTTGTAGACTCCATTGACAAACACGTCTCCGTCTACACTTGGATTATCAAGGGTCGATCTACCGTGCCTCCTCCGCCTCCGAGATCCTCTTCCATGGCAACGTTCCTTGGTACCTCCATCTTAGTGGCAACCTCCATGCTAGTTTGGACAATCTTCCGTCGCTCAACTTAGTCTCCGTAGGAAGAGAGTGTTAAAGGTCTCAAGGTGTGAACAACTTTATATTAATTGTGGGATTTTTATTTACTAGCCTTTGTTTTATGTTTTCCTTTGTGTTTGCTTAAATGGTTTAGTTCTCTTATTGTATTTTCTTTGCCTAGCAAGTTGAACATCGCGAATTACTTATAATCGACTTAATTTTGACGCATTATTAGATAATTAGTAAAGCTAAATTTAATTCTCTTTTAAATCTTGTGTAACTCCTTCCATGCATCACATCAACAATGATATTGGTTGCAAGTTTATCCAAGGAAAGAGGCTTAATTGATGACTTAGAGGCATGCTAGTTAAATGTTATGACATATTTATTGTTCTTATACTATAAGCATTTACATACATGTTACCTCTCTACCTTGTCTTCTAAAATTTAATTGAAAAGCATTTACCTATTGAGTTGTGATTCACCCATGTTGTGAGACACTTTTCAGGAGGATCGGATAAAGGATAGATGGCGGATAGACTTCCCCTCACGTACCGTCGTAGGGAGACGACGAGCGGCAGGTTCCTTTTTGAGTTTTCGATATTTTGGTATAGATGGTTGTATAGGTTAACCTTGATAGTTAGTTCTGTTTCGAACACTTCCTTTTGTATTGAATCTTCATGTATATGTTAACTTTGGTTTATGAATGAAATGAAAAATATTTTACTTGAAGTTCTTTAGAGGCTCTTTCATCATGTTGAGAATGATTTTGTGTATCTTTGGAGACATGTTAATAGAGAAATGTGAAAGTTTTTATTAATTCCTCCTGTCCGACTTTCGTTCCAGCCTCGCACTTGCGAGCTAACCGGGCTAGGTCGTGACAAATAAAAAATTGTAATATCAATGACCTATTGAAAACCCTATGGTCATCATTAGCATTGGAGTTCGTGCTCTCTTCAATGACACATTCATCTTAATTTAGAAAAAAAATAGTTTCCAAATATGGCCATCAAGAGAGATTAATAACTTCAAATATCCAATGTCATTCATTGTAATTAATGTATCCCCATCAATATCCCACAATTTAGTGTCACTTTAGTATATTTTGGGTTTCTCCCAAATAAAAGCCAAAGATTTGTATGCACAAATATTAAATATTTACCCCGTTGAAGAATAATCTTGTTCCTCTTAAGTGAGTTAATAAAATAGTATGAATGACAAATTCTTTTAAAATAGGAAGGGAATGTGGTTGAGCTAAATTAAAAGAAAAATTTTACAATCGTGGGGAACTAGCACCATAAATCATCCATCAAATATTTTCATTCATAGTGCCTCTAAAAGCTATAGAGTCGTGATCAACAAAAGCATCACTAAATACATAGAAGTTTGCAAACTACAAATTAACATTTATCTTTATTCAATATTTGAAAAAAATATATCTTTAAGCATTTATTCTTGTTTAATATATCTTCATATATTTATGTTGGGCAACACGCTTTGGAGCTTCACTTGCTCAAACATGGTTATAATACCCAACAAAAGATTTCATCTAATAGGTAGGATTCATGGTTATAAAATGGGGTAGGAAAATATTCATGAAAATTTTAGAAATCAACTTGAATTGAGAGAGTGAGCTAAGAATGAAGAAGAGTATTGATTTTATTTCATCTTTGTACAAGAATGCCATACACCATCCAATAAAGATGGAGCTTTAATATCACCCTTTCCACCATGTCGATATATAATGACTTTCACCATTTTTATTATAGAATCGAACATGTAATACATAAGGTATAGACAAGGCTCATCAGTATTAGCCACTCTTAATATATCATATATTGGCTCTACAAAAGCAATAAGTGGTTTTTGTCCCACCACAAATCATTCAACATTTTCTACTTCGCAAATTTAGCCTTCTCTACATCATCTCTCTATATATGCTCAACTTGTCACTTTCATGGTCTACAATCCATGTTTTATTGTTTTGGTCATCTAAGCAAAATCTCAACTATAACCAAAATGTTAACATAACAAATTCATCAAAAAACTACAATCTTATTGAATGATTCATGATGAATGTATTAATGAAGTTTGCATCGCATGTTATGTTTGTAATCCAATTCCATTCTTGTCACATTCTATATTCTTTGGAAAACAAATACTCTTCAATGCAAGATTCAATGTATGAACACCACAACGAGTACAAAAAAATGAGGTTACTGAGTCTTAATCAGAATTCCTACAGCTCCGCAAACTACTGCAATATCAGTGTGATTACTTAGAACCACTTCATAGGAACATACCCTATAATCATTTCTTATCTTCATACACTTCTTCAGAAGTTAATGGCCTTCATAAACATAGGCCCAAATTCCATAATTGCCATGAAATTAATTAAGGGTCTTCTTTGTGCATCTACTCAACCATCACAAATAATAGTAACTTCCTTCTCAAGCCTCTTTCATGGTTTAAATTGCGCAATCAGAAGCCCAACTCAAGGCTTGCATTAACGCAATTAAAAAAAAAATGAAGAATAAGATAATAAGATGTATGCCTCCCGCTTGCTTAATAAGGTTTACACCTCAATGGGGTGAGGCACACCTCAAGATACACTACAACTCAATTATAGTATAATTTTGAAGAGGCATAAGCCTAAAAAATTAGTGTTTAGGTCATTTTAAATTTTAATGTGTGCGCACGCGCATATACACATACATGTAAGTGCATACCTAATTAAATATATTTAATATACCTAAACCGATTCAAATTTGAGAAGAACCAAATAATCTAAAACTCACAGCTACACGATACACCATGTCATCATGTCATCGTTGTCACTACAATATCATTGTTGCTTCTCCTCCAACACCTATTTTCTTATTATTAAGGAGAAGAGAAAGCAATTAATTATAATGATTATTGTAATGAAGACCTCAATGTGGTAAGAAAAAGGGAGCCTTTTGAATTCATATATTATGACAGTAAATTACTTTTTTATGTTAAACTATAAGAATTTTTTTTAGCATTGTTTTTTGCCTTATATTGCTTTTAGTGACTTGCTTTTACTTTTCATTCTCTTATTTTAGCATCTTACTTTAATATTAGTATGGTATTTATTATTTTATATTTTAATTAAGTTAATGGCTTAATTTTGAAGCTAACACCTCGAAACGCCTTGAGGCTTGCACCTTTCCTTAAGAAAATAAAACATCTCAATACTGGATTGCTTAGTATCAAACATTGGCATCTTTGACTGGTTCAAGCATTCTTTCAATAATTGTTCATTCTTTTTGAAACAATATTATCCTCAATAGATTATAACCAAGAAGAAAATATCCAATAAGTGTTTTGTTGGCTGCACATGAGAAAGCACTAAAGTAATAAATATTTATTGCTAAATAAAATGAAAAGAACAGACAAGAGATTCTTCATGCAAATAATCTCTAACTTGCAAATTAAATACTCTTTCAATAGCAATAGATCCCGATGCTTTCCTATTTTTTGGGTCATAGACATGGACGCTAAATAGATGTTCACTTAATTGTGAGCTACAATATTGGATGAATTTATTTTGCCCCAAATGAAGGAAGGGGGAACTTCTGAAATGCAGCGTTCTTCTTGTCTTGCTCACTTCAGCATCTAATTTTGCACTTCCTGAATCTGTGGACGTTATTTTGAAGCATCATCAAATGTCTTCCACAAGTTTTTTGGGCCAAGTGAAATCTATCTCTAAAATGTCCCTTTGAACCTTTTTTTTTTTTTTTAGCAGAAATTACATTAAAATTCTATATGGCCTCCTGATCCAATTGCTCCTAATTTGTTTAATTTGATAACATATGCCCATGATGATTATCCCATCCTTTATGAGATTATTATCAACCATATTAGTACTCATCTCAAAAGCCCTTATCCTATTAAATAATAAAAGAAACTTAAAAATCTACAAGTTAATTCTACTTTTATGATTAAAATTGCCAACTACCTAATAACTAAGCCCATGAATATATTCAAGTTGTCCTTAAAACTACTTAATATATATTATAATATTTTCATAATATATTTATAATACAATCAAAATTGCTTATCAGAAAATTAAATGAAAAATAAATTGAGTCAAATAAAATCTTCGTAACATCGTGGTCTCATTCAAATTATATTTAAAAAGCAAGATAATGCCTAATACCGTATCAAAGTTGAAACTGCGTTGTTTGCGAAGATTTATTTGTTTTAGTAACATTGACTCCATCATTATAATGTTATGGAGAAAATGGAATGGCATGAACTAGATTTCAATGGTAGCTGAGATAGCTAGCATGAGGGCACGGGTTTAGGGTTGAAGATGGTTTTTTTAAAGGTCACAACACAAAACAGCATCAACTGAATGGGATTACGGACTTTGAAGAGAACGACCTGGCTTCAGCTTTGATGGAATGACTTTAAAGGGCATGGTATGGCTTCAAAGAAGAAATGGTGGAGATGCCAAACAACCACCAAAACAGTAGATACGTGAAACATTCGTCAAAAAGGGGAGATGCAAGATGGTCTCGTTCAACCGAAGAGGTGGAAATGCAAGAAAATCCATAGATGTGATCGTATCGCGGAGTGCTGGGTCAACTAACATACACAATACTACAAGTATTATTTCCTTTGCAAGTTTCGATTTTAATTTCCATTATTTGAGGTTATGTGTGTCCTGCTGTGTCTGATAAGTGTCAAGTCCAAGTTCACAGTTCAAAACTATCAAATAATTTCTGAAGTGTCACACATGTTGAGGTGTATCGGAGTCAAGTTTGTATCCAAACATGTTTGACATCAACAGCATGCTTCATAAGGCATGATTGACAAGAAGGGTGTGGGAAGAGGACAACAGGGAAGAAAATAAAGAGGTGAATAAATAAGCTACTACAACAATATAAACAATAATAGCAAAGGACATTATTAGTTGCTGACAACACAAGCAATGCATTTAATGGCAGATGACATAAGATGCTTAAAGTTCTCAAAGATCATAGAAAGCTACTCCATTGATCAGCCTATGATGATGCAAGAAATACATTTAGAACTAAAATCATTCCACTTCATTGACATACTCTGCCTTTATTCCAAGGATACATAATGTTAAAACCAGGATGACTAAAGAATTTTCCTGAATGAGATTGGATGCAACTATACCTAAAAATAAATAGTAGTGGTAAAAATAGGATTTTCACCATACATGAAACAATAGAGCCAATATCTGCTAGGAGCTATTTCCTAAATTTAATTTTCAAATTACTGCACGAAATAATCACAATATTTTTATTAACATGGATAGATTTAATTGGATTTAACAGCATCAAATAGTAAATATATCCACACGAGGTTTAGTTGAAAGCATAGCCAAATTAAATCTTATCAAACTAGAAAAACAGAAAGCTGTTACGTAATAAATCAACAACAGCAATACAAACATGAAACAAGCTCAATAAGGAATACATTCAATGCTTTGTTGAGAATTATTGAGTTTAGATAGCTTCTCAGTTAATATCTGTGTGCTAAAAGCGGCATCCATTCCTCCTCTGCTAACAGTAAATCTTCATGAACATAGGTGATCCCTGCTCCAACAGTTAAAACAATTTCAGCGCTCTATATTTAGGAAAGTTAAGGTATTTTTATATGAAAAAAGCAAATTTGTAAACATTCACAAAAGAAAGAAAATCATGATGTTTAGCCCGCATGTTCAACAACCTGAATGGAAGATAACCAAAATATACAAAGTTTATAGGTACTTAATAATAGAGGAACATGATCACAAGAGTCCAACTAAGGTGTTCCAATCTAGAACAATCAAAGTAAGTTGACCAATCAAAAGGCAAAAAAGATAGACCCAACCCTTCAAACATCAAACTATCAAACTATTAAACCAAGTAAATTGATAACCAAAAAGAGATTGATCAGTCAGACCAAAATCAAATATCATATTATGAAGCTCTTCCATAGAAAAAAAAAATTAAGAACACACCAGTACCCAAAAGGCTGAATACATCTTAACTTATCCCCCTCACCCACAAATAACAATATAATCAAAACCTTCCACATACACATGCCATGCAAGCATGCAAACATTAAATAAAAAACTATTAAGAAAATCTGAAGAATAAATAGATAATATAAATGACTTTTTAAGAAAATCTGAAGCATAAATAGCCAAGTAATTGTGTAGAAAAACATTCTATATATAACAACTGATGCGGGCAAAAATCCGGGGGATGGGGGACCCGAGGACCTCTGCCCACAAGTAGGGTAAGACCTTTACTAGATAAAAGAAAAAGACTCCTACGTAATAAAACGAACAAACTCTTACATTTCAAATAAAAGAAAGACTTAAAAATTAAAAGACTTACAAAATAGGACTTGAACTCTTACAAACTTGAATTAAAAAAAATTAAAGACACCCTAAACTTGCTTTACTTGAGAAGAAGGATACAGGTGAGGTGTAAACTTGCGGAGAGACGAAAGAGATTAGAAGCCCGAGAAGAAAGGTGGAAAAGAACTCATAAGTCTCCTCAAAGAGGTGGAAGAAGAAGGTGGACAAAGATCACAAGCTCCTCCAAGAAAATCCCAAGGATTTCTTTTCAAAAATTCATATATCACTTTTTTAAAACATTACAAAACCCCTCATATTTATAGGTATGAAAGGGGGAATACAAACAGACACTTAATTGAATTCCCACAGGAATCCAAGCACCACAACCACGGAAAAGCCCCCAGCTTTTCATGGGAAAACAGCCCGGCCAGGGAACCGAAGGAGCAGCCAAGGAACCAAAGAGGCCCGCACAAAATCGAGGCGCCAAAAGGCACGGAAAGGCCCCCAGCTCGAAAAACCAGCAGCCCACCGTGGGAACCAAGGAGCCAAGGCACGGGAAAAGCCAACCGTGGAAGCCAAGGAGCCAAGGCACGGGAAAACAAACAACCTTGGGATTCCAAAAGCCATTTTAGAATCCCAAGAGACAAACTTAAATTTAAGACATAAAAACTATAAATAAAATTACATAATTAAGATAACTAATGAACTAAAACTTAGCTAATAAAGAGCTAACATTTAGTTCAATAAATGAACTAAAAATCAGCTCATAAATGAGCTAAATTCCAACTCAAAATTTATTGAGCTAATAAGCTCAAGGGAAGTCAAAACCAACTTATTTTGGGTTTGAGTTGACCCCCCTTTGCCTACTTCAGACTTCCCTTCTTGAGAACTCATCTCCCGATGAGTTAGCTATTGTTTTCTTTGGATGAGGTGAAGACGGAGCATCCAACTCTTTGATCTTTTCTTCATTTTCTTCAGGATCTCTTCTCGTTCTTTCAGAAATTGATCTTGTAAACGCTGTTTCTTCTTCATGTACCTTTCTGTACATAAGTGCATCCATGATTGAAGTTTGGACAGTTCATACAACAAAGGATTTGTCGATTCTGATGGAATCCATCTATCCATAGGATCTTCAATTTCATCTCGCTTGCTTTCTTCAATTTTTTTGTCTTTTTCAATTTTTAAAAGAAAGACTCAACAAACAAGACTCAAAAGACTCAACCTAAAAACCTAGACTCACAAGACTGACAAAACTTACAACTTGACTAAAACAAGATTTGACAAACCAACTTAGGACTTCCTAACTTGCTCTGATACCAAAAATGATGCGGGCAAAAATCTGGGGGATGGGAGACCCGAGGACCTCTGCCCACAAAGAGTAGGGTAAGACCTTTACTAGATAAAAGAAAAAGGCTCCTACGTAATAAAATGAAAAAACTCTTATATTTCAAATAAAAGAAAGACTTAGAAATTAAAAGACTTATAAAATAGGATTTGAACTCTTACAAACTTGACTCTAAAAAAAATTAAAGACACCCTAAATTTACTTTACTTGAGAAGAAGGATACAGGTGGGGTGTAAACTTGCGGAGAGACGAAAGAGATTAGAAGCCCGAGAAGAAAGGTGGAGAAGAACTCGCAAGTCTCCTCAAAGAGGTGGAAGAAGAAGGTGGACAAAGATCGCAAGCTCCTCCAAGAAAATCCCAAGGATTTCTTTTCAAAAATCCATATATCACTTTTTTTAAAACATTACAAAACCCCTCATATTTATAGGTATGAAAGGGGGAATACAAACAGACACTTAATTGAATTCCCACAGGAATCCATGCACCACAACCACGGAAAAGCCCCCAGCTTTTCACCGAAAAACAGCCCAGCCAGGGAACCGAAGGAGCAGCCACGGAACCAAAGAGGCCCGCATAGAACCGGGGCGCCAAAAGGCACGGAAAGGCCCCCAGCTCGGAAAATCAGCAGCCCACCGTGGGAACCAAGGAGCCAAGGCACGGGAAAAGCCAACCGTGGAAGCCAAGAAGCCAAGGTACGGGAAAACAAACAGCCTTGAGATTTCAAAAGCCATTTTGGAATCCCAAGAGACAAACATAAATTTAAGACATAAAAACTATAAATGAAATTACATAATTAAGATAACTAATGAACTAAAACTTAGCTAATAATGAGCTAACCATTAGTTCAATAAATGAACTAAAAATCAGCTCATAAATGAGCTAAATTCCAGCTCAAAATTTATTGAGCTAGTAAGCTCAAGGGAAGTCAAAACCAACTTATTTTGGGTTTGAGTTGACCCCCCCCCCCCCCCCCTTTGCCTACATCAGACTCCCCTTCTTGAGAACGCATCTCCCGATGAGTTAGCTTTTGTTTTCTTTGGAGGAGGTGAAGACGGAGCATCCAACTCTTTGATCTTTTCTTCATATTTGTTCAGGGTCTCTTCTCGTTCTTTCAGAAATTGATCTTGTAAACGCTGTTTCTTCTTCATGTACCTTTCTGTACATAAGTCCATACATGATTGAAGTTTGTACAGTTCATACAGCAAAGGATTTGTCGATTCTGATGGAATCCATCTATCCATAGGATCTTTAATTTCATCTCGCTTGCTTTCTTCAATTTTTTTGTCCTTTTCCATTTTTAAAAGAAAGACTCAAAAGACTCAACCTAAAAACTTAGACTCACAAGACTGACAAAACTTACAACTTGACCAAAACAAGATTTGACAAACCAACCTAGGACTTACTAACTTGCTCTGATACCAAAAATGATGCGGGCAAAAATACAGGGGATGGGGGCCCAAGGACCTCTGCCCACAAAGAGTAGGGTAAGACCTTTACTAGATAAAAGAAAAAGACTCATACGTAATAAAACGAACAAACTCTTACATTTCAAATAAAAGAAATACTTATAAATTAAAAGACTTACAAAATAGGACTTGAACTCTTACAAACTTGACTCTAAAAAAAAATAAAGACACCCTAAACTTGCTTTACTTGAGAAAAATAATACAGGTGGGGTGTAAACTTGAAGAGAGACGAAAGAGATTAGAAGCCCGAGAAGAAAGGTGGAGAAGAACTCGCAAGTCTCCTCAAAGAGGTGGAAGAAGAAGGTGGACAAAGCTTGCAAGCTCCTCCAAGAAAATCCCAAGGATTTCTTTTCAAAAATTCATATATCATTTTTTAAAAACATTACAAAACCCCCCATATTTACAGGTATGAAATGGGGAATACAAACAGACACTTAATTGAATTCCCACAGGAATCCAAGCACCACAACCACGGAAAAGCCCCCAGCTTTTCACGGGAAAACTGCCCGGCCAGGGAACTGAAGGAGCAGCCATGGAAACAAAGAGGCCCGCATAGAACCGAGGCGCTAAAAGGCACGGAAAGGCCCCCAGCTCGGAAAACCAACAGCCCACCGTGGGAACCAAGAAGCCAAGGCACGGGAAAAGCCAACCGTGGAAGCCAAGGCACGGGAAAAGCCAACAACCTTGGGATTCCAAAATGGCTTTTGGAATCCCAAGAGACAAACTTAAATTTAAGACATAAAAACTAATAAATAAAAATTACATAATTAAGATAACTAATGAACTAAAACTTAGCTAATAATGAGCTAACATTTAGTTCAATAAATGAACTAAAAACCAGCCATAAATGAGCTAAATTCCAGCTCAAAATTTATTGAGCTAGTATGCTCAAGGGAAGTCAAAACCAACTTATTTTGGATTTGAGTTGACCCCCCCCCCCCCTTTGCCTACATCAACAACATAAAACTTATAAATACTAATATTTGATAAAGTCTGCATTTACTAGTAATTGTATTTATTAACTACCACTAACCACCAACCATTCAGCTAATTCAAATTTACTTTCCAACCACAGATCATCCCCCTTCTAACAAACTCATTTTATTAGACTAGTTATTTTTTAGGATATGAAAGGCATAGAAATAGAAATATTTTGGGAGAGAGCATAAGAATGAAAGAAAAAGAGAGAGAAAAAGATTACTCATTTTGGGGTACGCGACTGTTCAATATAATGGGTGGTTCCCTGAATATTATGGGTGGATGACTACCCACTTTATCTCATGTAATTTTTTTTCCGTTAAGATGATAAAATCCTTTTCCAATCTATGTTCAACTTTACTATTTTTTTTTTCTAATGAATTGTACATTTGATGGTTATTATACTTCCCAACTGCTACTTACCACCCATTATACACATCATTCAATTTTTATTTGCAACCATTACTTACCACCCATCATCCACATCATTCAATTTTACTTTCCAACAACCGTCCTCCTTCCAATAACCACATAAAATTGGCCAACAGTTCCTTTTCTATGCTTTAAAGGCATGGATATGGATGAGTTTGGGGAGAGAACATAAGGGGGAAGGAGTGAGAGTGATGCATTTAGATTTTTGCATTATTTTTGTTTTGAACAATATTAGTTATATTTTCTATTTTTTGTTTTATTTTTATGCTATCCAATGATGGTGGTAAATCCAATGATCATGGTAGGAAAAGGTTTGGGTTATGCTTACCTTGGGTTTGCTGGTTTTGGGGTCCACCTTGTCCTTTGGGCTGTTTTCTGGTTTCATGGGGGACCTTGGCTGTTTTCGGTTGGAGCTTTAGTTGTTGAATTTTTAGTTGGTGCAAGCTCATTAATATCTAGTAGAAGTATAGCTCATTATGAGCTAATGTTTAGTTCTAAAATTGATTTTTGAGGTAAGATATTTGGTGGATGGAACTTGCCCCTTCCTCTTCCTTTTGTCTCTTGGGATGTTGCAGCCTTCTTGATGGTTCTCTGTCTTTGGGCTGTCTTCCGCCCCCTTTACCATGAAATTAATGGTGGCTGTTGGTTTCTTGTGCTTGGCTGTTGGAACCGAAATTCCCTCCTTGGATTTGTTGTGTCGTTTGGGGTTTCTCTGTGCTGGAACCGTGGCCATCTCTTGGAGTTTTGAGGTGCCGTTTGGGATTTCTATCCCTGAGCTGGAACCGTGGCTTTTTATCTTGAAGTTGGCTTTGCTGTTTGGAATTCCTGTGCAGGAAATTGATGTTTTTTATCACTCCATTTATAGGAAATCTTGAGCTGTTTGGTTCCCCTCTCTTGCCTATATATATGAGATGTTTTGTGATGAATTGGTTGGTGAATATTTGAGAGCAAAGTTGCTATAACCTGCGGGTTCTTCTTGGAAAAGCTTGAGAGCTTTGTCCACCTTCTTCCACCTCCTCTGGAAATCTTGCGAGCTCTTTCCAACCTTTCGTCTCGGCTTCTAACCTCTTTCTTCTCTACGCAAGTTCCACTCCACCTGTATCTTTCTTCTGGTTCCGTTGGTAAGAATTGTTGGTTGTTTTTTCTGGCATTTGCTGGAGGAGTTTGGTAGGACATTGGACCCCTTTGCAGTGGTGGACCCTTGGTTTGCATATCTAAACCTTATTTTAAAATATATTCCTACAATCGGTGCATGTGAGGAGTCCTCTTGTAGGATGTTTTGAGGATAGTGTTTGTTTGTTTTATGTTTGTTTCTTTTGCTAACTTTTCTTGTTGTTTTGATTTTTGGATGATCCCTAATTTTCTATTCTGAATTTTAGTGGTTCATTTAGTCTATTGTGTTCTCCAAAAGTTTCTCAAAGTTATATAAAAGTGAGTTTTGATTTACTTGGTTTTCTCTTTGAGTTTTGTTCTAAGTTGCTTACATCAATTTGGTATCAGAGCAAGTTCTCATCCTTGGTGGTTTTGTTTTTATTGGTTTTGTTTGGCGAATCTTTTCTATTCTCTTAAATGGCTAATAATCCAGCTGATTGGCAAAACTTTATGCAACAATTGAATACTTTGCAACAACAGATTAACACCATGACTAAAAAAATTGAGAACTTGAATGTTAACAAAGCTAATGCTAATTCTAATGATCAAACTTCTGAAAGTGAAGAAGAGGTTCCTAGAAATCGTCGTAGACAACAAAAAAATGGGGACTATGGAATTAAAATTGATGTTCCTAACTTTGAAGGTAAGCTACAATATGATCAATTTCTTGAATGGGTAGAGAAGATAGATCAATTTTTTGAGTGGAAAGAAATACCTGAAAATCGAAAAGTTCATTTTGCTAGCTTAAAACTTTCTGGTCATGCTTTAACCTGGTGGAAAAACTTTCAAAATAATAGACTTAGAAGGGGAAAAGAAAAAGTCCAAAATTGGGAAAGAATGAAGGAGAAAATGAAAGGAAAGTTTTTGCCAACTGATCATGCTCGAACAATATTCCAAGATCAACTCAAAACTAACAAGGCTTATCGTGTGGCTTTAAAATTGGAAAAGCAACATCAAAAGGAAAAGGGTCACAATAAAATCATGGAAACGTATAAACATCGTTCAACTGGCGAGATTAAATCTCAATCTCAAACTTCTGGGGAAACATCTGGTCTAAAAATTAAAGCTTTTGAAAATCAAAATACTGATAAAGGAAAAGGGATAATGAGTACTAAACCGACTGATCAACCTAAGTTAATTGGACCATGCTATAAGTGCGGGCTTTATGGTCATCTGTCAGCCACTTGTAGAAAAAATAACCCACCAAGAAACAATCTCATTGAAAACAATGAAAATTCAAAGGAAGAAGAAGTAAGTGAAACTGAATCTGAAAATGGCAATGAAATAAAAAAAGTTGATGTTGAAGAAAATGAAGGTGAAGAGTTTTTACTTTTTAGTAATTCGACAAGATCTAACGACAACAAATGATAAAGAAGACAGATGGTTAAGAAGAAATATTTTCAAAACAACTTGTACCATCGAAGGAAAAAATTTGCACCCTTATGATTGATAGTGGAAGTTCAGGAAATTTTGTTTCTCAAAAACTGATCGACAAACTTAAGCTTAAATCTAAACCTCTTGCAAAATCCTATAAGATCTCTTGATTCAAAGAAGGAGGTGAGGTTCCAATCACTAAGCAATGCACTGTTAACTTATCTATTGGAGGGTCATTCAAAGATCAAGTTGTTTGTGATATTGTACCTCTTGAAGTTTGTCATATTTTGCTAGGTCGACCATGGCAGTACGATAACAAAACTGTTCACAATGGAGAGAAAAACACATATACTTTAGTGCAAAATAATAAAGAGTTTACTCTTCATCCACAAAAGAATGTGCCAGATTCACCTGTTAAGAAAAACACAGTTGCCAAAATTACCTATCCTGAACTGCTTTTAAATGCTAATGATTTGAAACATTTTGAGGTTGCTTATTTGGTTTTTGGAAAAGAATCTGATCATGTTTTTCATATTCCAAAAAAAATACAAGCTTTATTAGATGAGTTTTCTGATCTGACTCCTGGTGATTTATCAATTGGATTGCCTCCTATGCGACAAATTCAACATCATATTGATTTAATACCTGGGGCAACTTTGCCTAACCTTTCTCATTATAGAATGAGTCTGACTGAACATTCTGAGCTTTTTAATCAAGTATCTGAACTGTTAAAAAAGGGGTTGATTCAAGAAAGCTCAAGTCCCTGTGCTGTGCCTGCTTTATTAACTCCAAAAAAAGATGGAACATGGAGGATGTGTGTGGATAGTAGGGCAATAAACAAAATCACCATTAAATATCAATTTCCAATTCTTAAACTGATGATATGCTTGATATGCTGAGTGATGCCTTTTGGTCTTTCAAATGCTTCGAGTACTTTTATGAGAACTATGAATCATATTTTGAAACCTCTCATTGGAAAGTTTGTTATTTTAAAGAGATTGTTCGTCTTCTTGGTGTCCCTCGTACATTTACTTCTGATCGGGATACTAGATTTTTAAGTCACTTTTGGAAAACTCTGTGGGCTAAGTTAGGCACTTCTCTTCAGTTTAGTAGTGCTTATCTTCCTCAAACCGATGAACAAACTGAAATTGTCAATCAAAGATTTATAAAGAATTTCAGTTCTCTGATTGCTCATATTACTGATTGTTTGAAAAAGGGAATTTTTAGATGGACACTTGAAATTATTAAAACAAAAATGAGTCAAGCTCTCATTCTTAAATTGCCAAATTTTGAAATCATTTTTGAAGTTGATTGTGATGCCTCTCATATTGGTATTGGTGCAATGCTTAGTCAAAAGGGAAAACATGTTGCTTACTTTAGTGAAAAATTGAATGAGTCTAAGTCTAAGTATTCTACTTATGATTTGGAGTTCTATGCTATTGTGCAAGCTTTAAACTTTTGGAGATGTTACTTGATTCAAAGAGAATTTGTCTTAAATACTGATCATGAAGCACTTCGTTTTCTGGGTACAAATGCATACCTCTTGAATCTACCAAATACTGTTGGAACTTCTCCTATATTTAATGTTTCTGACCTTTCTTTATATGAAGAAAATTTAGGTGATTCTGTGGATGTTGAAACATTATCACTCTCCACTTCAACATTGAATAAAGAAGATCAAATTGAAAATGTGGTTGATGTGAAAATCACTAAAACAAGACATGGCGAACACAATAAGTTTTTGGTGAAATGGAGTAATCGTCCCTTAACTGACTGCACCTGGATTGATGCTGCTGATCTAAAAGTTCGAAACCAAGAACTATTTGATAGAACTGTTGAAGCTTTCTCATCAGGAGATGAGCCTCTCCCACCAGGGGGGAATTGATGCATTTAGATTTTTGCATTATTTTTGTTTTGAACAATATTAGTTATATTTTCTATTTTTTGTTTTATTTTTATGCTATCCAATGATGGTGGTAAATCCAATGATCATGGTAGGAAAAGGTTTGGGTTATGCTTACCTTGGGTTTGCTGGTTTTGGGGTCCACCTTGTCCTTTGGGCTGTTTTCTGGTTTCATGGGGGACCTTGGCTGTTTTCGGTTGGAGCTTTAGTTGTTGAATTTTTAGTTGGTGCAAGCTCATTAATATCTAGTAGAAGTATAGCTCATTATGAGCTAATGTTTAGTTCTAAAATTGATTTTTGAGGTAAGATATTTGGTGGATGGAACTTGCCCCTTCCTCTTCCTTTTGTCTCTTGGGATGTTGCAGCCTTCTTGATGGTTCTCTGTCTTTGGGCTGTTTTCCGCCCCCTTTACCATGAAATTAATGGTGGCTGTTGGTTTCTTGTGCTTGGCTGTTGGAACCGAAATTCCCTCCTTGGATTTGTTGTGCCGTTTGGGGTTTCTCTGTGCTGGAACCGTGGCCACCTCTTGGAGTTTTGAGGTGCCGTTTGGGATTTCTATCCCTGAGCTGGAACCGTGGCTTTTTATCTTGAAGTTGGCTTTGTTGTTTGGAATTCCTGTGCAGGAAATTGATGTTTTTTATCACTCCATTTATGGGAAATCTTGGGCTGTTTGGTTCCCCTCTCTTGACTATATATATGAGATGTTTTGTGATGAATTGGTTGGTGAATATTTGAGAGCAAAGTTGCTATAACCTGCGGGTTCTTCTTGGAAAAGCTTGAGAGCTTTGTCCACCGTCTTCCACCTCCTCTGGAAATCTTGCGAGCTCTTTCCAACCTTTCATCTCGGCTTCTAACCTCTTTCTTCTCTACGCAAGTTCCACTCCACCTGTATATTTCTTCTGGTTCCGTTGGTAAGAATTGTTGGTTGTTTTTTGTGGCATTTGCTGGAGGAGTTTGGTAGGACATTGGACCCCTTTGCAATGGTGGACCCTTGGTTTGCATATCTAAACCTTATTTTAAAATATATTCCTACAATCGGTGCATGTGAGGAGTCCTCTTGTAGGATGTTCTGATGATAGTGTTTGTTTGTTTTATGTTTGTTTCTTTTGCTAACTTTTCTTGTTGCTTTGATTTTTGGATGATCCCTAATTTTCTATTCTGAATTTTAGTGGTTCATTTAGTCTATTGTGTTCTCCAAAAGTTTCTCAAAGTTATATAAAAGTGAGTTTTGATTTACTTGGTTTTCTCTTTGAGTTTTGTTCTAAGTTGCTTACATCAGAGAGATTCCAGGGTAATTAATTTATCAATGTAATGCACAAATGAGTACAATTAAGACTTTTAAGGTTTAAGGTCCCAATTTAATAGATAAGTGAGTTCCCATTTGTAAAGTAAATCATTGATAGCGATGATGAGTAATCCCACATATTGTGCGAGTGAAAACCTCAAGTAATTTTTCTTTCGGAATAATGAAATCCCTCTTTCTTTCTATATTCAATTGAAGTTTCCTTTTTTATAGGCTACATCAAATTGATATCAAAATAAATTTATCTATATTTCAAATCAAGCAATTTCATAAGCTTGATGAACCATGATGATACAGATACTTCGTGAGTTCAAGCTGAGTTTTCTTCAATAAAAGGAAGATTAATGAAGTATATATTGGATGGTTATAGTATTTCACAACCACTACTTACCACCCATTCACCTCATTCAAATTTTACTTCCTAGCAACCAATCATCACCCTTCCAAAAGTGCATTAATTGGCCAAGAGTTCACTTTTAGGTTACAAAAGGCATACATATGGAAAGATTTCAAGAAAATACCTAAGGATATTAAAGTGAGAGATTCATCATATTTGAGTGAGCGATTCTCTAACCTAATAGGCAAGTGAGTACCCTTTGTGTGAGTAAATCTCCTCTTAGTATGGGTAGTCGGGTCCCCATAATTTAGGGTAAGTGAATCTCCACATTACTCATATATTTTTCTTGTCTTTAAAGGAAATGAAACCCCTCTTTCTTTCTACATTTTTTTTTTTTTTTTGCTACATTAAAACTTACCTATGTGCCTATGGGGACACAAATATATACATACACACACACACAAAGATATAGTCATTTTGTGTTGCCATGAATTTATTTCAAGTGAGTCATCCTCAACTTGAAGCAAATTGATTTTGGGTCAATTAAAATCAAATGATTATCAAATAAGTTTCAAGCTTCAGGCCTAATAATTAGCATTGTCAGACACAAATTTTCAAATGATAAGCCAATTCACCATTTTAAGTCTTATTAGTAAAATGATTCTCGCATGAAAAAAAAAGTATCCTCAAGGTATCCAGCACCCAATCATGAAAACCCTTTAATGCAACCTTCTCATCAATTTTCAATATAAAATGGATGGTTGATTATCAGTATGACTGAGGAAACTATTTAAACATTCAAGATTTGGTTGATGAAAGCCCAATTATATTCTTACTTCCACACCTTGCAATGGCAGACCAATGGGTGAAAGTTGAATGAAATGTGCATACTCATGCTCAAGGATCCAACCATGATTGAACCTCATCATACAATGAGTCTATTCTTCTTAATATTCAATTGAAAGATCTCACCCAAGTAAGATGCATTTAACAATGATAGATGCCAAAAAAAAAAAAAACTTGCTTGAACACGGCAACATTGGCAATTGTTTCCAAAAAAAGAATACTGAAGTCAATGAGCATACTATCATAAACTATAGTGGGTCTAACTTGACCATGTCATGATGATAATGGACTTCTCGACTGCTTAACAATAAGGAATCAAGGTCAATTTCACTCAAGAACTTGTTTGAGGCAGGCGTACCATCGAAAATGAAAAAATTAGCTAATGCCTACGCAATTCAAAGCTTTTACTTCCAGATATATGCCAACCACAAATTTAAAACTAACTATTAAATAAATGTGTTAGATCTCAACTTCAGTTCTAATTCCATCCAAGTAATGTCACAGTCTGCTGCAACATTCTTCAATCTAATTATGAAGTTCAGCAAAAAAGAAATGTGATAATTACAACCTGCTGGCAGTAATAATGTCAATATATCCAGCAAAGATCATCTAAATTTTCATTAGCTGTAAGTGTACAACTTGATGATCACTTCCAAAATTGGAGCAGCCAACTAGAATTAACCTAGCCATGGCAGAGCATCATTATCACATAGTCTATTCTGGTATCAATCAAGGAGTGTATCTTATCATATTTGTGGCATTGTAAGAGCCTTTAATGCATAAGATGCCACCACCAATCATGATAGCAAATTCGGTGGCATAGGAAAACCAAAAAACAGAAGTATCGATTCACACTATGGCATCTTTCTACAAACCACTGTAATGACAAATGCATGACAAAAGGGCATAGAAACACATTGAATCCATGACATAATATAGCTGACCGTCTATAGGCTAATGCATGTTTAGATGAACATCTGAGTAGCAAGCTCGTCATGCTTCTTATAAGAGAAAGAAGTCGAGAATTGTAATTTTAGCTGATGTCAAAAAGAGGGTGAAACACTAACATGTGGCCAAGACCATGAGAACATATATTCGCTGATGGGTATATAGGATAGAATTGGCAACATTGCTTCACACTATTGTAATTCAAGTTCAAGCAAGTTATGATGCAAAAAACCATGCACTCAAGTTGAAGTTCAAAGAAAACCCATAATTCTTAGTTTAGGATCTAAATTCCAATCTATCCTTAACATTTACCAGGCCATAGCTAGGCAAGTAAAGACTCAGAATTAGACGATTACTACATGTAAGATTTGTGAAAAGGAAGGTACATAATTGATACAGATGGCCAAATTGTGCTCCAAACAGCAATTAAAGAAAAGGAGTTTCAGACGTCATAATTTGATTTTAAGTGTCATGGCCAAGAGCATGGCAGCCTTATTATTATGCATCCTTCATCAGTAGTTTCCAATTTGAGAACAGCCGACCTACAATCACATGAAACGTGTTTGCTGATGTTATCTGGTTGTGCTATGCTATTTGGTGCAAAATAAAAGTCATTAGCAATCTCATGAAGATAGAAAAGCTGCTCCGCAAGTAAGTTCACCCTGGTCATGTAAGCATCAAGAAAGTGCAAGGTTACAATGGTGTTATTTAAAATTAGGGAATAGTTTACTTTCTAATTATGGCTAAATAGGATTTCTTTAGGTTAATTAGCATGTAGATGTAACTAATTTCATATAAATTAAACTTCAATTAGTCCAGTTAAAGTTGTTTCAGTCAATCAAATGTAGCATGTAGGAAGTCACCAATTAATGACAAGAAGCTTAACTTTCGTTTTTGTTAGGCCAAATTGCTAAAATGGATTAAATTATAGTTAAATTACTATAGTTAAAATAATTAACCAATCAAAGATCAATTAATGAAACAGTAAGTAATCTTAGGATGCAAACCTGAGACTTAAATTAACGATTAAATGAGTTTAATTAAATATTATCAAATTTCTACAAAGCTAATTAGAAGAACATAAAATATTAAAATATCAGTAACCTAAGTAGTTAGTAACTAAGTAATAATTAGGTTATCATTTTAGCGCTTAATAAAGCTTCAAAAGGCCAATTAGGCTAATTAAAAAATGGATGGTATTTAGGAATAAATTAAACTTAAAAAGGATATAAATATTAGACAAATAATAGCATTGGGGCCAATTAAGTCGAGCTCAAAAGCCCCCTAAATTGAGCATGAGGTTTCACTAATCAATCAAGCCAATGTGAGTTCCACTCTTTTCATATTCTAATGAACAAGAAAAGCTAAATGTGACTCTAAAGAGGAAATGGTGGGAAATTAATTAGAAATTAGGAGAGAAAAAGATAACTAGAACTTTTTGTTTTATATTACTTCGTAATTACCCATGAATTGGATATTTTTAAGTGTATTCTACGCTCATATTTTAAAATGAGCTCACTCATGAGCTGACAATTCAAGTCATGACTATCTCAACATTAACTTGGCTTGTCAAGCTCGGCTCATGAGTCACCAATCATGCTGAGATCAAGCTGGCTCAGGAAGCCATTGGCTCAATTACACCCCTATTTATCATGCAATAACACACAAGCATAAAAAATCATGTTCTTATATTTTATAAAGAACATGAGTACATTTACACCACAGATTTTATCAAACAGCACAGGGTGTGTAACCCACAGTAACCGTCTAATGAACTTTACCTGAAACAGCTTCATGACCTACTTTACCAGAAGCAGCTTCATGACCTGATTTACCAACAGCAACAGCCCAACAAAATGAAGGATGTAAACTCAGTGTGGAGAAATGTCGCAGCATTGTTCTATTGATATAACTGATTCGCACCCCACTAGCAAAATTACGCCTTTTAACCACATTAGTTTAAAATCTGAAAAAAGAAGTGTATGGTAATTCCTTTACAAGAACTTTGATTCCGAGAGTGAAACTCAAGCATTGCAGCAACTATCGATCCCCTCCAACCATAGAAAGAGGAAAATCAAAGAAAAGCATCACCTTCCGACTCACTCATCACACACCTAACTGAACATATCATGCGAGAAACCCATGGTCGAGAAGCACGAAAGAGAATATACTACAGTTTTTTCCCCCATATGACGTGAACAACTCCTACCTTTAATGGCATGAAAAATAAAGAGTGGGGAAGAGGAAAACCGGCAGAGATATTTTAGGAGGGGGGATAAAGGAGCACCAGATTCCGAAGCTTCTCCTGCTGTGAAAACGCCGGGTTTCAGTCCTTTGCATCCAGATCAGAGGGGAGGTTTAAAAACTTCTCCGAAGCGAAGAAGAAGGTTGAAAATGCCCCGAAACTCGCTGCAGTTGGGCAAAAGGGTGGAAAGAGACGGAGAGGAGAGCGCCCGCTGTCTGCTTCTCGCTCTTGGAGGTAGTAGGGTTGCGAATTGCAATCGTCCCAGGGACCGGTTCGTTCAAAGAAGGCAAACCAATAATACTTGGACAATTCGTCGATCCGAGACCAAGTAATACTGGCTTGCTTTGCTATAGCTTCTTTATTATTTGGTAATAGAAAATTTGTATGTTTGAAGGGTTTTTTTTTTATTTTTAAAAATATATAATTTAAAAAAAAAAAGCTTTTAACAATAAAATTAAAAAATATAAGACTTTTTTTGAAGTTGTTTAATGAATATTTTTGTGATAGTCGAAACAATTAATAAGAATTAATTTTTGAAATTATTCTTTCAAAATTGTCTCCTAAAAATTCTTACTCAGGTGCATAACTCGAATTATAATTGAGAAAATAGCTTTTAAATAAGTTGTTTCAAATAGAATATAAAAAATTAGGACTACAAGTGTGATAAGGAGAGAAGAATCCACTTATTCCCCAAATTTAACACCCAAATAAATCCTTATGATTGAATTAGTATAAAGGTGGAATACTTTCATTTATAATTGTTTGGCTTAAGTGGGGATAACTATTTTTTAAGGCTTAAAACACTATATATTTTGTAAAGCCAATCAATTCAATTACTAGGAAAACAGAGGCATTCCAAAAAAGTAAGATTAATGAGCATATAAAGATTTGATGTTGGATCCAAATTTATTCATGGATGACATACAACTCTAATAGCAAGGCAATTTGGTGAGCCGGGATGTGCGAGGATGAAGAGTGAAGAGTATAGAAGAATGCTACAAAATGCTCAAAAAGCTGTAGGTCTCAACCTGGCAGAATGTTCAATAAATTAGTCAAAAAATTCTCATCACTCCATATTTATAAAATTATGAGGGCTATAGGAAAGACAATGTATAAAAAAGTAAAAAAATACATGTTATCCTAAATATGTGTCTCCTCTTGATTAGTTGAATGAGATCAGGGGTTATAAAGCATTTATGATTCATCTCTAGTGAGCTTAGTTATGTTGAGTGTGTAAGGGTGAGTTTAATATTGCCAAGTGAGAATGGGGGGAGTTCTATGGCAAGTATTGATGAAAGGGGGACCAGTAACTGTCATACTTGTTGACTTTGCTAATAAATCATACGAGGGATCTCAAGTTGCCCGAGAGAGGGGGGAGTTCTATGGCAAGTATTGATGAAAGGGGGACCAGTAACTGTCATACTTGTTGACTTTGCTAATAAATCATACGAGGGATCTCAAGTTGCCCAAGAGAGGGGGGAGTTATATGGCAAGTATTGATGAAAGGGGGACCAGTAACTGTCATACCTGTTGACTTTGCTAATAAATCATATGAGGGATCTCAGGTTGCCCAAGAGAGGGGTGAGTGAAATTTCAGATATGGTAAATTTGATGGTCATGGAGAGGTAGGTTGAGGGTCCCATGAGTAGGCAATTTCCTATAGTTGAGAAAGAAGAAGATGGTTGCTCTAGAAGAAAGCTATTGTTTGAGATCGCTCAAAAAAGAAGTGAGTAATTGAAGCAATGGTCTAAGTATGTGGCAAGTTATTAGCCTGATAAGAAATTCTCAGTTCACCTCACAAAGGGCAAGCTCCTTTGGAAAGCCTAAGTGAGTTGTGCCTAGTGATTACTCTAGGTGAGTCCTCTATGAATTTTAGTCAAGTAGTGCATCTTGTTTGATGAGTTCCATATGTTAAGCCCTCTTAAGGGAAAGTTTCTTTCCATAACCTACTAGTTACATATTAAATACCTATAAAGTCATATTCAAGTATACATTTAGTTCCCCAATTCATTTAGCCCTTTGAAAGGCAAGCAGTTAAAAGGATGAGTGAATGAAGTGTTAAATGTGACTACCATATATAAAATAAAAAAGTACATGTAGAATTTACTACCAGGCTTTCACTTTAGCCTTGATGACTGTGTGGAGCCGCATTGATGATGATGATTTGACACACTCCACACAATTTTCTATAATTTGGGATTTTATATTGAGGAAGATTTACCCTTTTATTTGTGTGACCTGAAATCTTGTGAGTTGTGAGTTCTAAGAAGATGAATCATGCAGACATCCCTTGCCCTCGCTTGAAGGCCTCAAAGAAAGTTGCATTTCAACAAGGGTGAGTTGAGTTCATGGTGATTGGGATCTCATTGGTTAGAGATTTGCATAGCATTGTCTGGCTAACAGAGGTGGCTCAGATACTTATTTCCACCCCTCCTACAAAGAAAAGTAGGATCAATCGTTAAGTAACATTTGGAACAGTAACTGCACCAACTTTGGACTTTGAATTTTATCACGTTGAGCAAGGGGGTAAGGCCATATGAGGAGTTAGTTGATGTACACAGGAATGATTCACCATGGTTGCTGTGAAGATAAGATTTCAATACATGATGGGCGAGTGTGTGTGAGACACTTAATTAGCGATAGTTGTTGAGCAAGTGAGAAATAACCATCAAATCTCTTAAAATTTTATGGAGAGAGGAAATGAAATTTGGTGAATTTAATATGTATATGAATGCTTCAATATATATGTATAGTAAAAGGTCTATAAATACCCAAGGCAGATCCCTCATCTCATAATCTTTCTCCCTAATATTTGTTTTTGCTCCTATGAGTGCACTTATTTCTCACATGGTTGCTCTACACAATTGTGTTCCACATTCACCCAAGTCGTCGACTTCATAGAGTCATGTGTGAATATTGAGCACACTGGCCTCTCATACTCCAGCTATTGCTTCATGCACGGTGACTTCAACATGCAAGTGTTATGAGGACAACCTCCTAAATACATTATATGATGCTGAGTTATGCGTCCCCATCGACCACTTCCACTTGGGTTTGTGATTCCCCACATGCAAAGAGTTGGTTGTAATCTTCAACTTCTATGAGTCATCCCCATGTGGGTGCTTTCAAACTCCATATCCTCCATGGTTTCATTTATCTCAACTACATGAATAATTTCAAAACTTTTGTGGTAAGAATTTCTTCTTCTTATTATTTTTACTAAATTATCAATTCTCCTTGATATAGTTTCCTCTATGTATGTAGAGGGCATCAAGGCCTATGAGTACCCCAAAAGCATTATAGAATCCTTTGAGGATAGGCGAGAAGATGAAGTTGGGGCTTGTTGAGGAGTTCACCAAGCCCACCAATAAAAAGAAGGGGCCACCTCCAAAGAAGGTGCACATTAGGAAGGGGGAGTCTACTCGGCTCATGAAGGCATCAGTCTCAAAGAGAGAGTTGAGGACCAAAAAGTTGTGACTACTGCTCAAGAAGAAAAAATGAGGTGGCACTGTTCCTCACAACTAGGGATGTAATGATTAATAAATCAATGGAAAGGTCATGCTAGAGCCTAACCACTTGGCCCTCACCATAGTGATGCCTAGCAATGGGAAGGAACCATAAGAGGAGAGGAGCATCAATGAGTCTACATTGGCTAGATGCAAATCTTAAGAGAACTTGGAGGACTCTGAGGAGGAGGTGGTGGAGGTTTATTGTGTCTCGTGGTGATATTTTGACTAGGGTTTAAATATCTTTAAATAATACATCAAAGAGCACCTAGAGAGTTTTCCCATCAATGATTATGGGTTCTAAGTGATCAATGTAATGGGGTGAGCTTGGTAGGATTCATTTTTACTAGCTTATCCCTATCCTCGGACCTTTACAAAGGTTCATAGCTTGGAGAAACTTACTTAGAGTTCCAAATATTCTTGGAAGAAGAACACTCTAAGAAGACTTACTGTTAGATAGGATGAAGCAGCTGGAGGACAAACTGACTCGGACAAGGGAGTCTCTTAGAGCAAGTTGGATAAGAAGAGGACTCTAAAGAACTTGACTGTAGAGACAAAGAAAAAGGCTGAGGTGAAGGCCACTGAGACACTTATTGAGGTTAAATTTGTTGAGAATATATGGACCTTCTTCATGATTGATGGGTAGTATGATGAAATCTTTACCAATAAATATAGAGCTAGAATCAAGTATTGTCTGAAGAAACTCACTTTGATGGGTGCACTCACCCCAATGTATCAAAATCTAGCTAAATTCTTTGAGCACTTCTCTATAGAAGAAGAGAGTAATGATACAGATGCCAGAGTGATTGAGCCACACATGCCTATCTTTTTTAATAAAAAAATAACACAAAGTATGATTGTACATGTAATTCTTCAAATGAAATTAAATTAAAATAAAATTTAATCTTAATATTCTCTTTATAATATACAAGCATCGTTCAAAATTTCTAAGTATAGGACTCGCTTATAAGCAATATGTGAATGCACTTACCATAATAATTATAGATTACTAAGGCATTCACTAGTATATAATTATAGCCAAACAGTAAGGATGCATAAGGGTATTGGTCCATGTAAGAAAATGATTTTCTAACAAATGCTCATAGGCCTTGAACTTGCCAATTTATATTTTTAATAACCAATTCATGAAGTAAATTAAAAGTTCTTTTGTAAAATAATAATAACTTATCATACATAGGCTCAATATTTGTAAAATTCTAATAAGACTCATAAGTATTAAGCTCGCCTTTTAGAGCATGCACACCTAATGAGATTTCCTCATGCTTGAACTAAACATAAAAATAAATCTAAATTTATAATAAGATAATGATTATGCCTGGGCTTTCCATAAGGGTAGCAATGTTAGGACTCAACGTGAGTTCCTATAGGACTTGAACTTGGCAATGTAGAAAAAGGATACCCTAAAGTGTTTGTTAGTGGGAATAAAATCATTTGTCTCAGCAAAGTGTGACCAATATTCTATGATTCCATTTTTTTGTTAATGAGTGTGCAAGATGACTACGACTCTTTATACAACAACCTCATAGTTGGTATGTTGTATGTGATGTCTCCTTCAATGGGTCACGCCTTATGCTAGGATGTTAGCCTTTATAAGGGTAACAACCTAAAGTCACCAGTTGTAGGGAATTCATTAGCTACTCATTATAAATCTTATTATATAGAGGATTTAGCTCATAGGGTTTATTGCTTAAATACTCACTATCTCCTTTAGTATGTAATCATTGAGACTCACCATCTATAGGGGACTTGCATGCTACTCCTTGTGAAACTTATCACAAATGGGGGATTCATCCTATAGTAGATTTGTTATTTGTTGTATAAACTTGACAATTATATTTTAATTTTTTGGTGTACATGCTATGTATATTTGTGAGTTAGCTATTTTTTTGTTTTGATGTATGTTGGTTATTTTATTTAAGTTATAGAATTTTTTATGCCATCTTCCATTTTTTTCCTTTCTCTTTTTTTTCTTAATGAGTTATCTTAAAAAAATAAGTGAGTAGGAATTTAAATGAAAAAGTATTAATAAGGAATGAACCTCGCATGAATGACTACTTTGCTTCCCTTATAGGCTATGGCTCGCCCGCAAGTCCTTAAGCTCAAGAACCTCGACTCTCCTATGAGAAGTAATCAAATTTGTTTTTTAGCTTGAGTTTAGATGAGAACTTGGTTTGTTCCCATGTCAACCCATATAGTTGTAGCCTTCTCACATGTTTCCATCCAACAACAATCCTTAGTTATTCATACTATAGAGAATGATTTATTAGGACCATTCCCATAGTTCATAAGGTAGAGGAATTTTATTTTAGTCATGGTCGACTATTTTACCAAGTGGATCAAAGCCAAAATACTTTCTAGGATGACCTCCATTACTATGAGAAATTTCATATAGATTTACATCATTTGTAGATATGGTGTGCCTCTCACCATTATCATAAATAACAGGTCATAGTTGTGAAATAAGACATTAAAGGATATCTATCACTTTTATGCCATTCACCTGAAGTTTGATTGAGTACAACACTCATAGACCAATGGAAAAGTTAAAGCTATCAAAAAGTATATCCTTAACCTTTTGAAGAAGAAGGTAGAATGGGTAAAGGGAAAATGGATGGTGACACTTTCTTCATTATTGTAGGCACTAAGGATGAATCCTTCCTCAACAACCTAACAAACACCTTTCCTACTATCTCATGGTGCTAAAACGCTACTTCCTGTTAAACTCAACTAGCATAGTCACCGAGTAATTGCCAAAGAAACTTTTAAAGAATGCAAATTCAATGAGTGTGAGGTGGCTAATTTGGAAGAGTTGAAAATTGTAGTAGAAGCCCACAAGGAACTATGAGTACAAGTTGCCCGCAAATTAGAAGAGGTTAAAAGAAGAATGAAAAAGTATTATAACTAGCATGTCAAAGGGAAAATCTTATAGCCTTATGACCTAGTCCTGAAGAAGGAAGATGAAGCTAAAACTCGCTACTCCATCTTAAGCAAGTTGGTGACCTCATGGGAAGAAACATACATCATCAAAGTACAAGACATCTAAGGTGCTTATCAATTACAAATCGCTTTAGAAAAAAGGTTCCAAGGACATATAGTTTTGAGGACCTTATATAAATAAGGAAAGTCCCATTTGTACTATTTTATTTTACAATGAGTAAAATTTCATACATTTCTATTTCTTTTTCCATTGTTTATGAGTGAGTCCATTGCATATATGTAAGTAAAGAACTTAAATTTCATGTTTTCCAAAAAAAAAAACACATTTGGAAAACTCACCATAATATGAAAACAATGCTATAAGACCTCACATTTCCCTTAGGTAAAAAATAAGGACTCTCTCATATAGGATTGTCGCTCAACACTCATGGAACTTGCTATCATAAATTAATTAATCAAGAATTGCTTGAGGTGCTCTGACAACCTATTCAAACTTTGGGCAAGCTCTCAATAAGTTGGGAATTAAAACTCACAAGTATTAGATGTTAAAACTCACAAGTATACCAATATAATTTAGCATTTTAACTTTTGAACTCGTTCAAAAGAGATAAATAAATCATTCACTTCTGCTCAAAAATAAAACACCACTTGCCAAAATTTTGATTTTGTTGATTTAAATTTGAATATGTCTCTTTTACTATTAGTTTCAATTTAAAATAAAAAATTCAACAAAAAAAAAAGTTCGGCGATGGTAGATGACCAAGCGTAAATTCAACAATAGTTGGTGGCCGGACAGAAGTCCGACAACGGTTGGTGGCCAAGCATAAATCTAGTAATAGTTGGTCGCAGGGCAGAAGTCCAACGACAATCGGTAATTGGGAGCAAATCCTGTGATAGTCGGTAGGTGGACAGTGGTTGAGGAGGTTGGATTCATCGCTCAATTTGACTATAAGCATGTCACATTTGAAAATCATTTGATCATCCAATTTATAGTTTGAACCTTCAAAATGTGCTTAAGGTCCTTGATTTGAACCCATCTGGGGTAAAATTGGGTCAAATTTAGTGTTTCTAGGTTCATCTTTTCGAGACATTCAGTTCGACTAAATGTTTACTTCAACTATAAGTTTACTGAAATCAGAGTTCAGATGGCCCAGAATTTAAATTTAAGTTTTTAATGCGAATTTACCTCGAGATTCATGCTCAATCAAGATAATTTTTTGATGATATATCAATCATTAAGCTAAGATAGTAATAATATAAAATTGAAGTTACAAATGATACCTTTTGAAGAATTCCTTTGTATCCTTCCTTTTAGTCAGCCAAAGGTATAATTGCCTTAGAATTCTATGGGTAAGTGTTCTTTCTCCTATATAACTTCTACAATGGCCTAAACAAATTTTTTTAGGTACTGTCTCCTTCTTATCTTCTCTAACACACCTTATGCTAAGTGAACTTGTAGTTCTTTTAAATAACACCCCCTCCCCCCAAACTAGTGGTGCAAGTTTAACTCATTAATAAGCTAATGAGTGCAAGTTTACCAATCCATCTCAGGAACCAACTCAAGTTTAACTCATTAATAAGCTAGTGAG
This sequence comes from Dendrobium huoshanense, assembly GCA_016618105.1. Taxonomy (NCBI): domain Eukaryota; kingdom Viridiplantae; phylum Streptophyta; class Magnoliopsida; order Asparagales; family Orchidaceae; genus Dendrobium; species Dendrobium huoshanense. Next base: position 26,101,904 of record CM028347.1, read on the forward strand.
TCGAGCTTTTCAAGTTTTGAGCTCAAGCTCAATTGTGATTTTGAGCTTGTTCGATTATTGAGCTCGAGTTCAAATTGTAGAAGGATTGACTCGATTACTAATCAAGCTAGCTTACGTGTGAAAGGTTGAAGCACTGATAGTGGGGGGGTGAGCTAGAGTGCGGACTATGATAGTGCATAGGAATAAGAAGTGGAGGTGTGTGTAAACCACGATAGTAGGATGGGGACCATGGCAGCGCGTGTGAACCACATGAAAATAATAAAAGGGGTGAAACATGTTCATAAGCTACCATCTACATACTCAAATCATAGAATCGAGCAGCTTAACAAGCCATTTGTAGTGGGACAAGTCAAGCTTGAGCTCATCTTTTGAGCTCAACCAAAGTATAAGCTTAAGTTTAAGCTCGAGATAGGCCAGACAAGAGCTTGTATTGACTCATTTGCAACCCTAAAATAGGCCATTAACTATGTTTCCCCAATCCCTATATTGATTTGCAAGCCATCAAGTAAAGCCTCATACTCATCTTAATTATTTAAAACTTTGAATTATATACTAGTTAATTAAGTGATGGTGATTCGAGTGGGGTTTCTTTGAACCATGTTTATGCCAACTCTCTACTTACCAAAGGTGTAGTTAATGAAAGTGCAATGGCACACCGAGAGAGAGGGGGGGAATGATATTTTAAAAACTTTTCTTACTAAAATTCAAAGCAGAAAAATGTGTGAAAGCTTTAAGAAAATTTTTTAAAATAAAAACAAGAAATATATATATATTTTTTTCAATCTCCTAAAACATATTCAACCTTCTTTTATTTTTATCTTTCAACCAAGAATTCAATTAAAAATTTCTCAATCACAACTTTCCCAATGATTAACTAAATAATTCAAAGTGAAGGAAAGTAAATGCAAGAGACTAAGTGCATGAAAGCAAGAATACAAAAACCAAATTATAATGGTTTGATAAAATTGTTATACGTCTACTCCCTAATGGTCCACTAGATATTACACTTAACTCATGTTCTTTGACACTTACCCAAGTAGAGAAACCCTTCTCCCTTACCAGGTGGAGAATGACCTTTACATAATCTCCCCTCTTCTACCTCCAGGCCCAATGGAGATGCTACTCCCTTCTACTATTCTTACACAATGAACATGCTAAATCCTCCCTCAGCTCCTTGCTATGGCAAATAACATCAGAAGAAACCTTAACATTTTTACCATTTTTACCTTTGCACTATTTTTGTTGATGCTTATGCTTTTGCTTCAATAGACTTTTGAATTTGTTAGTTATCAATATTATCTCCTTACTTTCATCATATACTAAGTCATATTCATCTATGCATTTGACTTTTAGCACTATAGTCTTCTCATAACCTGCATCCAAAACTCTTTAATTCACACTTTGCTCGTAGGAAATGAGTGAGTCGATTAGATTGTAAATAGAATAAGCATTCAAATATTTTGATTCATATATAGTCGTGAATTTGACATCAAATTTATCAAGTAGAGAATGTAAAATTTTGGTAACCTTTTTAAAGTTTGAAGTTTCTTTACTTAAGGCATGCAAAGATGTTATTATCTGAGTAAATCTAACATACATATATGAGATAGTCTCATAAGATTTCATGCTAAAAAGTTCAAAGTCATGCAATAAAATATTTAACTTGGACTGCTTAACTTCACTTGTACCTTCATATGTAATGCATATTTTATCTCAAAATTTCTTGTCAATAGTAAATATAGAGATTCTCATGCAATCTTTAGAATTCAAATCATAGAAAAAATAATTCAAGCATTTAAAATTCAATTGAGCATTAATTTGTTATATTCTACTCCATTCAGTAAAAAGAAATATCAGTTTTGACTCCATCAATAACATGTGATGGTATAAAATAACTAGTTTGAATCATATGCTATATTCGATAATTAATTGATTGTAAGAAAGAAAACATGTGAATTTTTTTTAAAAAAAAAAAAAATATTTTCAAATAAAGGTGGTCTCTTGATTGAAAAGCCTTATGTAATGTTACGATTTCCAAAGTTAGCCATTAATCATTTTATCAAAAGTTTTCTAAAATTCTATTCTTGAATTCCCCTATGATACCACTTAAATGTTTATGAAGATCATTATACGTTAATAAATTGATCCTAAGGCATACTAATACATAAGCAATACTATCACTTGATGTGAAAGCTAATACACTTATCAAAAGTTATAAAGATTTTGATAATAATTTAATCAATATAACATAATATTAATTATAGATTTTCAACCAAGTAGTTATAATAGAAAATAAAATGCGAAAAAATAAACTACAGGAAATAAAATCAGAAAGAATACACCATATTTTATAGCGGTTCGGTCAAACCATGACTTACGTCCACTCCCCAGAGTCACCCACTTCGGGTATTGCACTATCACTATAGTGTCTCTCCTTTTTCTCGCACGGCTAGGTAGAGAAGCCTTTATAAACTCTCTTTCACCAACCTGGTGCGATAGAAGACCGTACTCCTTTCACGGGTAAAGAACCTTGACTCTTTTTCACCCTCCTAGTGAGGCATAGAGCCTAGACTCCTTTTCACTCTCCTAGTGAGACAGAGAATTTTGAACCACTTTCACCTTCCCTGGTGCGGTGGTAGTCGGGCCCTTTGACGCAAAAGAGATCTTCTTATTCTCAAAACTTCCCTCAAGACAAATCTTGAATACGATAGTAGTAAGATGCAAGCTTGTTAGAGCAATTGTGTTAAACACCCTTCACACTCCCTTGAACCCCAAAAGGATCTTCTTTTTCTAAAACTCTACCCTTTCCTCTCTCTCTTTCAAGGCTCTCTCTTCAAGTTTTCACTAGAAGAATGAAGACTCAATGCATGCCAAAGACTCTCATAAAGACTTATGAGAAAGATTAAATAGAGGGCTTTGAAAAACCTTAAAAATTCAATTCAGCCATCAAAGATTTTATAGTACGATCGTAGGATCATCTAGTATGATGTGCAAAATTTGACCTTTTAGTCTTGTACAATCATCAGTATGAATGATCGATCATACGATATGACTAGTCCAACCAAAATGCACTTAATTTGGGATGAAACATGGGACGATAAAAAACATCTATATTGATCATACAGTATGATCCAATTCATACAGTACGATCAACATATCAAAATTAAGTAGATTCAATTGATTATTCATAGGATTAAATTAGATAATATTTTAACTATTGTATAATACAATTAGGTTCATACAATACGAATATAACAACTTTTTAAAGTCAAAATTTACCAAATTTAAAGAATGGTGAAATTTCTATTTATAACAGATCGTCTAGTATGATGTGTTGTTTGTACTGCAAAATTAGTTATATTTCAAAAAATATTTTTCCAAATGAATAAAATATGTTAATTAATTTATGTAATAATAGATCATCTAGTATAATATTGATCATATAGTATAATGAATAGAAAAATTAAAATATTTAAAATTATTTCTCCTCCCCATGTGTATGTGTACAATCACTAGGCTAGCATACACCCTTATAGGATTTGACTCAAAAAGTTAAAATAAATAAGTGAAAATTGCACTCTTTAAACATAACCTATTCTATCCAATCTTGAGCCCTGAATCTTCAAAGTATAATGTATGTTGTACCAAAAATTTTAGTCAACACACAAACAAATATGTACTATAAATACTAGGAGAAATGAAGATATAATCAATAATATTTGTTATCACCAAAATCATAAATTTGGAAGCCCGAGTTGTAACAAAAATATTTATTATTTTCTATGCAATATGGATAAGCTATCTTGCATGTAGTGCTCCAACTAGAAAGCATACCATATATTGAGAAGTTTCTAATTATCCAAAGTAACACCACCCTCAATATAAAATTTTATTTTGTTAAGATATCATATGAAGTAACTCCTTCATACCCCAATAATTTTAAGTCATTGATTAAAGGTGTCACAAACACATTTATCTTTGCCTTTGGATTATGTGGGTCTGAAATGATAAGTATCAGAAACATGTAGGATGTAGTCATACACAACTATGGTGGAAGATTATATGGAGTTAGTATTATGAGCCAGCTTGACTAAGGTGAAGTAAATTGGCTAAATGGAATAAAATCATCTACACATAAACCTAATCTTACATTTCTTGGTTCTAGGTGAAGGTAGGATGTGTACGGTCAAAGTGTTTCCTGATCTTTGCTTCTGATGGATGTGTTAGAACTCCTACTTATGAGATGTATTCATTATGCCATCTCATATGTGTAGTAGAGCTCATAGATGCATATAAATATTGTAATATATGGATGATTGGTAAGTAGAATAATCGACTTACGAGAATATCCTTCTTCTTTTTTCTCAGAATTTGATCTAAATCTTGAAATATTATAATGATGACATGCAATTTCTAACAAATTACCCCCGTAGTATAACAATATAGTAATCTATTTTTATAGCTGCCAAACTAGATTTAGAAACTAATTTTTTAGTTCGATATAAATCTATTAGAATTATATTATCTATCAAGTTAGTCTCCTTAAGTAGGCAAATGAATTAATTAAAGCATTTTTTGGTATATTATATTTTATCTTTATGCTTAACATCTACACATTAACAGATAATTCTTACTGAGTAGTGCATCCATTCCAAATTAGTTTTTGCATAGCGTGCAACAAATCATAGAAGTTTGTGTCTTTTTATTCAGGGACTCCTATGTATATTGTTAAAATTGTGGCTCAATTATATCATAAACTAAGTCCTCAAACATCCTAACTCTATCTTCCTCAATTATGTTAGAACTTACAGATGGACTGCAATAAGAGTCAAAATGAGGCCTATACTCACCATGTGAAGTCTAATACCAATATTTTGGCACCAATATTTTACGATATAAATTAATTGTAATATCATCTGGTGTGAGGTAGGCATGATTTTTTATATTTAGAATATGGGCAATGAAACCTTCCCTCTGATAAAAAGAAAGGTAATTGACAACCGACTAGAATAAAACAATTCACTCCATTCAAAAATTCATATGTTAACGTCTTACATCCAGGTAAGAATCCGTTATATATCCAACTTCTATAGTTTCAAATATCCATAACTATAGGAATTGTACAACCAAATAATAAGATTTGTATTCATTTTAAAAAATAAATAATGTTACTTCACATGCATGAATATCCTCATCTCTATAATACTTAACATAATATTATGCTTCTCTTTTAATGCCCAACATTCTGCACTATAAAGCATTGCAGGCCTCACCCCCATCCAATACAATTTTCCCTTAAGTTTGTGGGAGACTTTTCTATTACATAATGAGCCCAATGCATTCCCTTACTTCAACCACAAAAAATAAGCATACATGTGACCAAACTATCTAAGGAAACTCTCTCTAATCTTATCTTCCACTCGAGCTACTCTAACCATTTCATATATATGCTCATTTTGTATCTTACCTCTAAGAGTAAAGCCACACATCCACTTGAGTATCCTCATATCTACAACCTTTTACTTAATATTATCCTACTTTTTGAATGGCCAACATTCTGTCCCATAAAACAGTGCAGGTCTTACCACTTCTTATAGAATTTTCCCTTAAGTTTGAGGGAAACTTTTCTATCACATAAAAGCAAGTTGCATTCCTCCACTTCAACCATAAAAAATAAGCATATATGTGACCAACTATCAAAGGTGGCTCTCTCTAATCTTATCTCTTCCACTGGAGCTACTTTAACCATTTCATGAAAATGCTCATTTTCTATTCCGTCTCTAAGAGTCAAGTCACTCATCCACCTTAGCATCCTCATCTCGCAACACTTAACTTAATATCATGCTTCACTTTTAATGACCAACATTCAACACCATAAAAGCATTGCAAGTTCCACCACACCTTATAAAATTTTCCCTTAAGTTTGAGGGAGACTTATCTATCATACAACAAGCTCGATGCATTCCTCCCCTTCAACTATCCAACTTGATTTCTGCTAATAATATCTCCATCTATTTCACTATCACTTTGAACAATAGATCTAAGATATCTAAAATGTGTGCTCTTATTAAAGACTTAATTTCCCAAAGTCAATATCCTTACAATTAGACTCTAAGGTTGAACTCTATAATTCAAGTTTATCTTCAAATCCCCCTGTAATCTTATTAATAAGAAGAATATCATCAGCAAAAATCATACCTTCGCAAAAAATCTTGGCGGCAGGGAGGGAATTCGACTGTTCATTTGACGGATTTGGAAGAAGAAGTGCACATAAGTAAAAAAGATGGATACCTTTGCAAGACCAAGCTTTTGTCATTCAGAAGGAGACATGAATTCAAATGTGAGAGAAGAATGGTGAGAGGAGGTGTGACTTTGGATGCGATAGGAAGGAAAGTCTTCGAAGGTGGACACTTCGGATGCAACAAGAAAGACCGTCGTCAAAGGTGGCAACAAGAATGCAAATGTTGTCATCAAAGAAGGATAGTCCATGAAAAGGAATGTCATCAAAGGAGGCTAAGAAGCACTAGAGTTAAAATCGAATGAGGCGTAGAAACAAAACAAATGAAATAGATGTATACTCAGTCAATTAGATAGGTCAGTTAGTATTAGATTTGCGATGAATTTGTGGTGGATTTTCTATCTCATAATTGTAGTGAATATTCCTTCGCAAATCCATCATATTTCCATCGCAAAAAGATCATAAAATTTTTTCATTTCAAATTTAAGAAAAAAATACTATTGGTTTAAGGCAATTTTATGTTAAGTGCACTTACTTATTGGTTGAAGCCCTAAGTTTATTAAAAAAAACTATTTTCTTGGTGATATAATATGATCAATTCAATTTTTTTCATGCTAGTAATTTCAATCAAAATGTAGTTAATTAGGTTTAATTTAAGAAACTAATCGTAGAGTATGATATTCATCATACAAGATAATTAGTTTAAATATTAAATAAACTAGTTAATTCTAATTGATTTTTAAGATTTAATTCAGATAATTATGTGTTTTATAAAGTAGAATATATATATATATATCATATAATATTAAATGTTGATTGAACAATACAATATTAAGGCAATTTTTCATCAATGTAATAGCATATAAGCTTAACAAAATTGCTCAAATGAAATTTTAAAATTGACTACAATATGATAGATGATTAGCACTGATTATGGAAAAATAGTCGGTGTTGGAGCATGGTTAGTGTGGTCACCATATGGGTTGATTCTTTTTTTTTTTTTTTTTTTTTTGAGTTATTAATTTGTCTACTAGCCTGGATGTGATTTCCTTTTCATGAATAAAACTTTGACTTCTTGAAATGAATCACAAATTTTTTTTTTAATTTTTTATCGAATATTATGAGGTGATAGGCATGTCATAGATTTTGAGAATTATCACTACAGTGGTTAGGATTGAGTTCAATATGGTTCTTCAAATATTATAATGATGAGAGCAAATGGTGTATACTTTCACATCTAATATGATTTGTGATATTCTGATCTCCTTGTTTTAAATTTGAATTATAAATAAGAGAGGTAGGGCCCTAAGAAAGGGATCTATGATTTATCACTTATGTTTATATTATTCATGAATAACTCTATTAAAATGTCTAGTTGTTAAATGTATGAGTATATTCTTTATGAGAAAGGTCTACCTAGGACTCACCTTACGAATGAGTACATTGAGTTCATTTTTCAAGATTTTAATTTTTCTCATGCTGACTATGCAGTGAGATCAGTAAAGGAAGATGAGCATATAAATTCTATTCTGGATGGGGAATTGGTCATACTCATTGATCACTTGGCATTAGGGATGTGATTTCTTCTTTATGCAAAGATAAAGGAGGTTCTAAAGTTCTATAAAGTCATTCTTGCTCAACTCTTGCCACATTCTATGGTGTAGATTATGTCATTTACTTCTTTTATAAGGGAATGCAGTTTGTCGTGGTCGTTGAACTTTTTAGGCAAGTTTTCGCATTGAAGGCATCCTAATAGCGCTTCAATATGTTTTTGGATGAAGTCAACAAGATTTTAAGTCTAGAAAATAAGGAGCTAAACTAAATATTAAAGTGTATTGTGTTTCTATATGTACTAGAATGGAAGGTGTCGACTACACCAATAACATTAAAGAAGAAGAAGTTTCCCCTTCCAGAATTGTCTTCTAAGGAGGAGGTAGTATTGGGGCTTATCAAGAATGAACCATTAATCATTCAACATCATGTCGCAACTAGAGTTTTCATTAAACTTTATATGGTACGTGACTCACTTGTCTTGATAAGACAAAGTCTTTGCCTTATTCATATTCTATATGTCTTTTTAGGGGAGGTCATGGATTTCACTTTTTTATGAACCTTACATCTTTGAGGAAGGCTTTGATAATGATATTGAGGTTGAAGAAGTAGCCTTCCTCTATTAATATTGAAGTTTACCATGAGGTCTACTCAGAGAAGAGGAAGGCCATTACTGTTGGGGAAAGTTCTAAGGTGCCAGTGGCTAATAGACCATGTGCAACTGAAGGGTTGAGCCATCCTTCCTCTCCTATGAGGAAACATGAGTTTACAAAATCTTTTAGCATGGAGGAAGTCCCAGTTGAGCTATCAACTAGGCTGAGGCTATTAATCAAAGAAAAGAGAATAACATACAAAATGCATAGAAGCTTTAGAGGAATCTAGGTGTTTTACCCCACTTGATGATGATGAGATATCGCCCTCTAATGAGGAGTGATTTATGAAGTGAGGATTAGGGTCCTGATTGGATATCCAGTTGGTGCTTCTAGAATGACAAGCTTTTTGTTAATGTTTCTTTGGAGACAAACATAAAAAATTGGATCCTCATGGATTATTATGCTCACCCCTAAATTTATTGGCTAATTCCAAATAGAAGCTCTTTCTTCTGGGACAGTATCTTTTTAGTTTAGTTGCTAAAGCTGATCGACAAAATGATATGAAGAGGCTCATCTAAGTTGATCAAGATGAGAAGAGAAAAAGGCATACTAATATAACAAAGGAGCTGAATCTATTGGAGGAGGAGATCATCTAGAGAAAGAGTTGGCACCAATTTTAATTAGACTCAGTAAAGACTGTAGTAGCGTCGATTATGGATCAGGCCAAGGACTTGGATTAGGCAACTACTGTTAAGTTTGTTGCGCTCATTCACAAATGCTAAGAAATAGGATAAAGCGTCCATTATCATACTAATTCTAAAGTTTGATGAGGTACTCGACATTATTCACGATAGAGATTTTGAACATTTATTAGGTTACCACTACTTTGATGGGGTCACTAGCTGCATTGAAATGTTGGTGGCTTGAGGCGAACTCCATCCCAATTTTGAGGATACTTCTAATTACTTCATAGAATTTCTTGATAGTGGCAGTGAAATAGATAGTGCATGTATGAGTGCAACCAATAAATAATCACATAAGCCTTGATTTTATAAATTTGTTATACTTTTGATGTAATACGAGTATATATATAAAAATATTCTTTTGTTACTTAGTTATTTTTTACACTTTCTCATATATGAGTGGAAATGCTTGTTAGATTTTGCATACTAACCTTTAGCCTATTAAGCTTTTATGAGAAATTGAGAATTTATATTTTCTTTTATTTACAATGCAAGTTAACCCTCTCGACTTAGTGGTTAGTTTGTTTGTTATATGTGTGCAAAGCCTATGATCGGCCACTCCTTATGCCAAACTCATGGTTTATATGGGGGTAACCATTAAGACTAACTAGCTAAGGGGATCCTCGCTCTACCCTTATTATGGAGCTTCTCACATTAAAAGGAGAGGGAGTCACCCTTCAAGGCTATTCACTTCCATCATTTGTGGTGTGAGACTTTACTAACTGAGGAGATTATGTGCTACCTTTTATGAAGCTTATCACAAAAAAGAAGGGTACACACCCTTCAGTGGTTAATCACATGGTGCTTATAGTTTCCTATGGTGCTGGAGAACTTAAGACCCACCTTCTATTGAGGACTCACATGCTACTCTTTATAGAGCTTGTCATAATGGTGGGGGGGGGGGGGGGAGTAATTTAACAACTATTTAGGCATTTTATTATTGATGATCTGATAATTGTCTTTCCATGATGATGTTTATCATATTCATGATTGTAGGTGGTGCATTTATTCTGATATACCTCTTCAATGTTATAGCTTTTGATATGACACTTCATGGTTTCTTCCTATAAATAAAGCGAGTGGATTTTTTGGATTATGCATAGTCTTGTATATTAGTTTTGCCTGTTGAGATGGTGGTATTCCTTGAGCCTACTTTTTTGAGGGTGAGCTTACCTTCTAATGGTTGGCGTGGCTTAGATCCTGCATCAATTTTGTGTTCATTATTTTTATAGTATATGGAGGGAAAGAAAGAGAAAGGAGATGTGATTTCCTTCCATAATATTAACCTTTTTATGTAAATGGATTTTTTTATATAGGGGCGTCTCATAACTCCATTGCTTTTGTGGAGGTGAAGGGTCAAATGGCTATAATGCTGCAGGATAGTCACCTAAAAAATGTTTCCATATTTCCCTATTTTCTCCATGTCCCCTTCAAGGAAATAGAATCAATGAATTAGGTCTAAGATTGGACCCTAGCTAATTCTATCACTGAGAAGGCTAAGGAGCTGATAGGCCTTCTTGGGAAACTTGGGGAGGTCATTATTTTCTTCTGAGTTACAAGGTGAATAAGTACACTTATTTAGAGGAAGGAGAGTAGAATGTGAGTGTCTTATTATGTTCCTAGTGGGACACCCAAAAGGAGAGATGTTAGATGGAAAGCAAGGTGAAATAGGGGTTAAGGTTTAACATCCAATTCTACTCGGCTTGCCATAGTTGGTTTCTCTTATGTGTGTTATTTCACTAGAAAATAGATTGAACCTTTTGGGCAAGTGTAAGTGCAAATTCTTGTAATGAAAGGCATAAAATAAATGCTATTTTTTTATTAATGCTCATTTTTAAGATTCTATTTAGATACTTAATATGAGAAATATATATGCTTAGATGTTTGTTCTTACTTAATACTAGTGATCAACTTTGTGAGTTTTACTTTAGTATGAGTTTAATTATACTATATTCCTACAAGAGAAGTGGGTTTGCTTATACGCGTGGCAAGTTCCACTTAACTTACAATCCAAGGTATGTAGAAATTAAAAGTGACCGATCACTGACTATGAACCATATTCAAATTCTATAGAAAGATGCAAGTATTTTTAAAATAGAATGTTTTTGTCTTCGCCTTTTAAGTTCCTTTCTTTAGGTTCCTTGGATCCATTGGGGTTGGATATCCAATTAAAAAGAACTTCTCCCCAAGAGAGTGTTTCTTTCCTCTTTGGATTTCAAGTCATCCTAATTTGAATTCCAAATGAAAGGAACCCCTCCTCGAAGGGGTGTTTCCTTCCTCTTTGAATTCCAAAATGGATGTTAAACATCCCATTTTAAATAACATTCTCAACTCTTTAAAGTTTAAAATTTAAAATTATATATGAAAAAATAAATAACTCTATTACAATCTGCACGTTATCTTAAGCAGTTCACATATAAAATCATTAAAATCATAAGCATTTATAATTTCATTACCCGCATTTGAGCCAACACATTCACTTGTCCATGCTCTTTTATTTTTTTAGGGGGCTTAGCATATGTAGCACCTGCAAAAAATTTGGTTATGAAATTTTTGTTAGCCCCCCTTTTTTTAGCCTTTCACAAGCATGACCACTTGTAGAAAACTCTATTAGCATCCAGATCATTTCTAAACTGGGAAGAAATATAGAGCCCATCACATCATATCACAATTAATCAAAGCAAAATACAACAACAAGGCATCATATAACACATCAAACTATAACAACCAGCATTTAATGAAATCAGTGTAAAATCCATAAAAAATACACATAACACAAAAAGCAAATTTAAAGGAATAATGGCCTAGCTTAAAACTAGAGTTGGTTATCCTAGCAAGCAATCTATTGTGTGTGTGTGTTGGGATGTGTAGTTTGGATGTATCCTAAATGGGTTGGCGTTTGAAGTTTTCTAATATTTTCTTTTAGTTTTTTGTAGGTCAAGGGAATTTTATTTTGAGTTTAAGTTTGATATTTTGATGTTCATTTTATAATGAGTTTTAAGTGTTATGTTTGATTAATTGTTAGTTCTCTGAAGTCCTAAATTTTAATTAGGTATTTTAATCCTTAAGCCTCAAAATTTAATACACTTATGCTCTCCAAAATAGAACCTACAAAAGGTATGTAGACTTCCATTAATTAGTTATTTATGGTTAGTTATTTGGTTGACTAGTAACTGTCTTTATTTATACCAGGGCCCTAACGTTTATTTCACCCTCCATGGGGCTAACTTAATAGCCTCACAGGCCCGAGTTACCCATAAGTTATATTTGGGTTTAAATTTGATTTAGTTTATTGATTAATTTGTCTAAGTTCATGATTATCTTGTTAATGATTTTTTTTTTATTAATATTTTTCATCATCATGTTCGTGGCATTATCACAATAGGCTCGAGGACTAAGGCCTCCTTAAGACACATAGTCCCGCTGCCACTCAAGGTAGTCTAACATAAAAACCTTTTTGATATAGTTGCATTAAGGATTTATTTTTTTAATTGGTTTGTTACTAACCTAATTGAGTTTATAATTTATGTATTACACTTCATTGAATTCGTTCGTGGCTTTGTCACAATAGGCAGAAGAACCAATACCTCCTTAGGGTACGTAGCCCTACAACTAGAGGTAGTCCTTATTAAAAACTTCATCAAAGGTGTGCTGGTTGTATTAATGATTTTGGTTCAATCAATTATTTAATATCTTATTAACTTTATGGTTTGCATTCCACTAAATTCATTCGTGGTGTTGTCCCAACGGGCTTGAGGGCCAATGCCTCCTTAGGAAACATAGGCCCTGAAGCTTGAGGTTGTACATCCCAAAAACAAAATTGGTGTAATGGTTGTGTGTTTTAATATTGGTTATCTGATTTGATTAATTAGATTATTGATTTGCTTGAATTTGGTTTATTTATTAATTTTTCATATTTTTTTGAATATTTTAATATATTAAGTGAAGGGTCCATTATGTCTTTTTTATTTACTTTAAGTTCTAGAGTTTTCTTATTTTTTATAAATACTAGACCCTAAGATGAATAAAATGACACTAGGTTCGTTTGATTTAGAATTTTCTACAATTAGTTATGATTTTTCAAAGTTTAGGTGTATTTTTGAACTAAGTGTTACCTAAATGTTGACTTTTTATTTTAATAAATTCTGGAGATTTGCTATTTTTAATAAATATTAGACCTTGAGAGGAGTCTAATGCCTTTAAGTTGTCTATAATTAGTTATGAATTTTTAATGTTTTTGTATTTAATTGAATTATTTAATTTTTTAATTAGAGATGTCATTCTTGCACCAAACTTACTCCAAACCCCTTGAAATCCCTCCCAAATATCAGTAATGACCTGTACAAGTGTATTCAAGAGTTTGAAATTTATTTGATATTTTTAATTATTTTTATTTTTTTATTTTAATTAATTATAAATTTTCATTAATTGTTAAATTAAGGCTAAATTTGAAGACCAGTGATGGGCTTTTAATTTATCAAGATTTTATATTTAATTATGAACAATTTGAGCTATCATTTATATTTTTTAGATTTAATTTGGATTTATTAAATTTTTTGATGTTTTAGCCCCTTAAATGGGCTGATTTTTGTTTTGCTTAATTTTATGACCAAATGTAGTCCAAACTTAGTGAAATTAAAGCTTAAGGTTCATATTGTAACTAAGTTCATTATTTTAGAATTTTACCCATATTAGTGTGTGTATAATTTCCTAGAGTTTTTCTAAGTTTTCTAGAAAAATTCCTAATTTTTTTTCTTAGGTGTCACAAGTGTTCCAATGGATTTGAAATTTAACCCTCACACATACAAAAGCACATCACATAAAATCAAAGGAAAATTATGAATATTCAAATTTATGGACAATTGTGAATTTTTGAATTTATGGGTCCGAAATGGACTCATTACCTTGAAAATTTCATTTTACAACAATCTTGAGCATACTATAATTTGTAAAAAAATTATTAGAAGTGTATAAAATGCTCAAAAATCAACTTTCAAAATTGGAGCTCAAATGGACCACAATATCTTGAGAAAATAAAATATTATTTAAGCTTAATTTTCTTAAAATCCATTCAACAACATTTTTCAAAACTAATTAAAAAAAAAAGTAAGCCTGAAGAGCTTTCCAATGAGCCTAAGATCACTCTATTTGGAGTTAAATTGGATTTTTTTTTTTGTGAATTTTGATGTTTTGGGCTTTAAAAATGTATTTAGAATTCCTTTTTTTTTAAAAGGCGTCTGGACACATAGCACACATGCAACGGTACACGTGGTGCACTTGTGGCAATTTGACGGTGCAATAATACACGTAGCAGCATGGCAAAGCACCACATATGGAACATGTGGTATGTGATTGTGTGCTATTTAATCACGTCAGCAAGCGATTTGGGTCATCTGATATGCATGGATCGGACATACAACTAAGACTACACCATATAAGCGATCTCAGATCTAGTTAAATGCACTATTTCATCTGGCGTGATCTTAATTGTCTGATTATGAATAATGCGTGATCGGATGGTCCAAATAGTACCATGATCACAAGTTAAAAAATGAATTAAAACTTCAAATGGCGATAACTTTTGGTCCAACCATCCGATTTTGATTAAATTTAAAACATAAGCTCTTTATAACATAATCCTTCAATGCCTAAAGTTTGGAGGCTCCATGCATTGAGGATTTAGAGCAGTTTAAAAATGAATTTCAAACTTAAAATACACATAACTTCGCATTTGTAAGTTTGGACTCATTTTTTCTTGGAGAGATCTTCTTTAACTTTTTAGAAGACCTAGAGAGCTGATTAGGGCTAGATTGAAAGTTATCTCCAAACTTCCTCTTTCTTTCTCTTTTCACTAATATGGGCTTTGGAGGTCATGGAATGGTGAGGAAATGGTTAGAGAAGATGGAGGATACTCTAGAGAAATAAGAGAGGGAACTTAGGGACTAGATGTAGCTTACAAAAAGTAATTTTTATGGAATGAGGATTTTAGGACCCTTTAGGTGACTTTGAGCCCTAGGGTTTGAATGGATGGTAGTGATTGATCGGAGGGAACCCTTCAATGTTTGAAACCTAGTTGGAGTGTTTAGGAGCAAGAGATGTAAGCTTGGGAGAGTGTATGAGGTTTTAGCTCATGTGAGTGGAAGGGACCACATTTTCCCTCTTTAGGCTAAACCATGGCTTGGTTTGATTTTAAGGACTACTTTAGGGATAATTTGGGGTGGATTTGAATAGGTTAAGTAGAAAAATCTTGAGGGAAATGGGATATATGAGGTGGCTTGTTCATTTTGCCCCATTTCCATTCTTTTTATTTTATTTTATTGACTTATTGACTAAGTTGACCAGTCAACATGTGATGAATTGGACTTCAAGGGAGTGTAGCTTTAATGTTAGAAATCAATAGCCAAGTGTTTGAAAATATGATGTGAGTATTTATGTGAATAGCCAAGTGTATGTGAGGGGTTTAACAATGCATGAGATTTTGACTAAGTCAAACCACATGGTTTAACTCAAGATGGGTGAGATGCATTGGACTTGCAAATAAATGATTTTGAAGATTTGGTTTGGTTTGAAAAATCCTAAAGTATTGAACTGTAAAGGCTACTTTTCTCCCAGGATCGTCCGAGATGAAGTGGATCGTCCCGGGACGATCTGTACAAATTGTGAAGAAATCTGCATGTTCGTCTGTACGAACCTGGAACAATCGGGACGAACCGTCGAGACGAACTGAACCTGAGAGTTTCGTCACGGGACGATGAAATTGGCATTTAATTTTCGTCTAGACGATTTGGTCCAGAGGAGATCGTCCCGGGATGATCGGGAACATCATCCGGGATGATCCTGCTTAATAAATATCTGATTTAAGTCGTTTTGAAGAGAGAGAAAGTCCAGGAGAGAGAAAATCAAAGGGAAAAGAAGAAAAGTAGATTTTTGGGCGACTTCCGTCCGTTTTCGTCCGTCGCCGTAGTTGGGAAAGTTGACCGACTCGAGGTAAGGCATATTCCGCCTTTCTCAATTTTTAGAAATGAGAATTTTGACGACTTTTCTGTTCCGGATTTTGTTTCCGTTAGCGAATTTCTGGTATTATTTTCTTCTGACAAAGATTTTACCTCGTAACTTTTGGTATGTTTCTAAGATGATAATTGTGCACATTTTGAGTATTTTCTGGAAGATTTTTACCAGATATTTTGAATTTCTGCGGCGTTTTAATTGATTTGCAAGTTAGATGTTGAAAAATGTTACTTTAGTACAGTAAAAGTCTTATAATGTTCTTGTGGATTTTCTGTGGTAATTTTGTAAATTTCTAAATCTGTGAATTTTGTGTAAATTCTGTATACTGCCGTTATGCCGCTGATTTTTCGTATGAATTCTGATTTTTCTGAATTGATACATTAAATGAATTGAAGTGTTTGTATGCTATTAGAAGGGAGTTATAAGGGGTCAGGATCCTTTGAATTCTGTCTGTGTCAGGGAAATCTGAAATGAGCTCTGAAATCTGAAAATAAGTCCTGTTCTGAAATTTCAAATATCTGTTCTGTTCTGTTCTGGTGCTATAAGCACAAAGAGAGGCATAAGGGGCCAGAATCCGTTGAGATTCTGTTAGTGTCTGGGAAGGGAGGCATAAGGGGCCAGAATCCGTTGAGATTTTATCAGGGTCAGGGAATCTGATATGAATTATCTGATATGAATGTGATTTTATCTGATTTCTGATTTCTGTACAATTCTGGTTATTCTGTACGTTTCTGTCTGCTCTGTGACATGAAAGCTTTATGATATCTATTCTGAACTCTGATTTAAAATGACTTTAGTTTTCTGTATCAGTTGTTTGATTTATGTTGATCAAGTATATGTTCTACGATTTCCATATGGCTATTTTCTGTATTTTCTGATGTGAATTTCTGATGATTTGGATTGGTGAGTGATGTCTTGCTGAGCTGTTAGCTCATCCTTGTTTCTACGTGGTTTTCAGGTTCTGGGAAAGGGAAGGAAGTTTTGGATTAGCAGTTCAGAATCTGATCAGTGATTAGGTATTTTATACTTTTGATTTTTGTACAGTCATGGCTTTTCTGTTCTGTTCTGTTCTTTCTGTCTGTAAGCCATGTACTGTATCTGTATATGATTATTTTGATGAAAGAAAAGATAGATGAACTATTATGTATTTAGATGTTTTTAGTAGCTATGTGTTTTTCTATCTATTTAATATTTGGAAGAAAGTTCTGAAGCAAATTCCAAAGCTAGATCCTGGATTTTTAAAGGTTATGTCGTGGCCCGATGCGAGCGGGATCCGTTCCGGTCGGGTTGGGTCGTGATATGAACTTATATTTTTTAGGGTGTATGGTTAATTTTTTTCAACCATGGTGGACTTGACCAACCAAGTCAATCTAGAGGTTGGGGTTAGGTCCAACAAGTTCAAAATAATATTTTTAAGCCAATGGAGGTGGTCCCATATAATGGTAAGGTCTCCTTGCATTAAATGATATTTAGAATGCATTGAAAGATGTTTCAAAGGCTGGTTTGAATGATCCATGTTGAGGTTTAAGGAAAAAACTAATTTTCCTTATAAGATTTTGGGGTTTAATGGACCCATGGTTAATCATGGTCAACTAGAGTCCACCAAAGTTTCAATTTTCTATTTAACATGTCATAACAAGGGTTATAGACATGTTCAAGAGTTTTGGAAAGGTTCCCAAGGTCACGTTCCACAAGATCCATGGTCTAGTGGCATGGGCTATAAATATTTTAAGGTTTTATAACCTTTGAATTTAAATTGAGTTTTTGGGTTAGAGAGCTCAGATTGGTCCGAAATTTGGAGGGTTGACCCTAGAGGTATGCCTAATAAATATACAACTAACATATTATGAATCAAAGGTCATTTGATTTAATTTTAAGGTGATTTAAAAATCACTCAAAAATAGTTATGGGATATAGGCTTTTGTGCTTGACTTTGGGTTTGAGATTTTGGATTTGATTTTAGTTTTGGATTTTTTTTTTTATTGATGAAGCTCATATAAAGATGAGGTCAATAAGTTCTTGGGGGACCTCATCTCACTGTAGGGAGTCATTAAATGTTTTCTTTCATCTTGAACCTTGAGGGGGACTCGATTGGCCCATATTACTCAGGCGATCATGCTTATTTATTTTATAGTCAAGATGTTATGGTTTGACAGGTTTCTCCATAAAAAAGAGTCTTAAGGAGTTCTTATTACACCCTCCAAATATCCATTCTCAACATCTTGAATTTCTCGGACATCTTAAAGTGGTGGTTTTGTTGGGAGTGGGTGTCTAATATATTTTTATTTTATAAGAGGCTTTTTCATGAAGAGTAAAGGAAAGTGGTTCTTAATAAAAGAAAACAATAAAATGTAGAGTAAATGAAGACAAGTCTTCTTTTAAGGATAGAATGACTTGAGATTGTTGGCACTCCATGTCATGGATATTTCTTTTCCATTGTGGGTTTGTAATTGATAGGATCTATGACCAATTATCATTTTATAATGTAAGGGCCTACCCAAGGGTCAGTTACTTTGTTAAGTGTAGAGTGATGAGCGAATATGCCTATTTTTTTGATGAGGTCTCTACATAAGAAGATTTTTTCATTGATGTGTGAATTATAGTGTCTACCAGTTCTTCTTTTTACTTCTTATTGTTAGAGTGCAAAAAGTGTCATGGTGAAGTGGTCATTCGAGCGAGTTGGGTAGTTTGTTCTTGCATACTAGTGATTGCGAGCGTGTTCTAGATAAACATTAGAAGGTCCTCCTTCATTTCTACTTCTTGTGAAGAGTGGCATAGTTTGGATTCATCATTTTCATGGAGGTTTACGGTTGCTCGGTGGATAGTAGTCTTCTAGTTTTTGGCATCAAATCCATGCTCACAAAATTTAAGAGGATGTTGAATCAAAATTTTTTTGATGGATGATGCTCGACCATACTTTGTGGATCTACATATGAGTTGAGGACATATAGGCGAGGATGATGAAGATGGATAGGAAAAGGTAGAGAAAGTAGGAGAGAAGAAGATAGATATGGAAAAAAATCTTTATTTTCCCAACCAAAAGTATAAGAATAAGAGGAGCGAGGGCTCTGTCCCATAGATCTCAAGATAAAAAGAAAAAAATTTCCACAGTATCATTGTATGAATCTCTCTCTCTCTCTCTCTCTCTCTCTCTCTCTCTCTCTCTCTCTCTCTCTCTCTTCCTTTCAGAGACTCTTTTTCTTACATCTTATTACCATTCATCATGTCATTCTTGAACCCCCTCATCTTATTTATAAGGCATAGAGAGATAGTTGAATATATATGGAGTGCAGGAGTTGTACTATCAATCTTTGGAATAAGTTGGTTGGATGTGCTGAGTGGTGTGGTGATCTTATGAGAGATGTCGTGAATGAGATACACCCATGGCCATCTAGGGATTGAGTCAATGTTGGGTAGGAATCCAATTTGATGTTGCCTCATTAGAGCGAGAGGGGGTGACTGATGAATTGATGTTGATCTCTGACTTAGTGCTAATCTGATGATAAGAGATGTCTTATAGTTGAGATGTTGTGCAAGCATTGTTTTTGGTAGGTCTCTTATTGAAGACTTAACTCTGGATGAGATGAATAAAGACATATCCAACTAAGAGAGGAACTTCTAAGGTTTTCCCCATCGGGGAGGGTGATTGCATTGAGGAAATGGCCATAGGAAGTTCGTTGTGCTCTAATGATAAACTCCTTTCTTGATCTCGAGCAATTCCCTTAAAAAAACTATATAGAGAGAGATCTCCTTCTGCATAACTCAAATGTAACCTGCAAGATAATAATAAGAGGGTGCCTGCACAAGAAGTAATGAGAGTATAGGTTAAGCCAATTTTAAAGTCAACCTAAGGAAGTCTATCTCTCCTCCTAAATAAGTCTTAAGTTTTTGACCATTCACTTTAAATATTGGGCCATTTTTTTGTTCTAAATCTTAATAGCATCATAATGATACACCTTGACTATATTAAATGGTCTTGACCCCCTAAACTTTAACTTAGTAGGAAATAATTTCAATCTCAAATTAAATAATAAAACTTTCTATATAAGTAGAAATTCCTTAATAATTTGCTTAAGATCATGCCATTTCTTAATTTGTTCCTTATAAATTCTTGCATTTGTATAAGCTCTAATCTAAACTGATATAGTTCATTTAATTTTAGTCGTATTTTGCTCCTTCATCCTTAAGATTATAGTTCATATCATTTTCTACCTAATAAGACATATGTTCTAATTCATGGGGTAAGTGGAAAACTTTCTCATATTCTAATTTATAAAGAGAAATGCCTATAAGTGTCTTAATGTGAGTCCTATATGCTCATAAAGCTCCATGTACTTTCAAAGCCCAATCTTTCCTAATTGGATTTTTTTTTTCTCCTTATTTGATATTTCAGCTTGGGGATGATAAGAAGTAGCAATTCTATGTTTAATAACAAATTTAGCTACCAATGCCCCAAATCTCTTACTGCAAAAGTGACTTCATCACTAATAATTATTCTAGGTTTTTTAAATCAAGAAAAAAATATTTTTGTTAAAAAAGTCAATCACCACCTGAGTATTATTCCTAGTGATGGTTGCTCTATCAATTCACTTGAAGACATATTATACTGCTATAAATATGAATTGATTTGCCAATGATGGTACAAATGGTCTCATTAAATCAATTTCCGAAACATAAAAAATCTCTACCTCCATAATATAGTTCAATGGCATTTCATTTCTTTTAGATTTATTACCTACTCTTCGACACCTATCACATCTCTTCATATAATCATTCACATCTCCAAAAAATATTTGATAATAGAGTCCTGATTGTAAGATCTTAGAAGTTGTTTTAAAATCCCAAAATTGCTATAATCTTTTAATTACTGGAAAGTTTCTTTTGGATAATAAAACTACACTCCTCAGTCAATGCCACAATTTTAAAACATCCCAATTTTCTTTTATTACTCAAAATATCTTTCATGAATTTGACATAACTGAGCATTTTTTCAAGATCTGCAGAAGGTGAAATATTATTTATGAACTTCTTGAAAACCTCTAAAAACCTAGTGAATTGGTTATCCAAAATTTTCTTTTGAAGTCTTTAGGGAAACAGTTGTGGTGGTGGTCTCTCTACATCCTTCCTTATAGGCCTCTCTACTTTAAAGTTCCTATCAGGTTTCTCAATTGGTGGGTTGGATTCAACTTTTTGATCCTCAATAGTCTTCCTCTTTATCCCTTTCTTCTAAATACTTCACACTCCTCAACTTAATTGCTTTACATTGCTCCTTACCCTTGTCCCTTAGGTTCACCTAAATATTATAAGGAAATGTTCCTTGAGATTTTTTACTTAGTGTGTTAGTCAATTGTCCTAATTAAGTTTTAATATTTCTAATGGATATAGTTGGCTATGTAACTGGGTTCCCATTTATAACACTAAGTATTTTAAGGATTATGTTTTATCTATATTTTGATTATTTGAATTGAAGAGTTAAGTTTGGTCTAGATTAACAAGATTTGGCTGCTAAGTGTTTCAATTTCGACATGGTTAGGTTGATTGCTAGGCTAATTGTTATTCCCTACATATTTATTATTGTTCAAGTTAAATGCATGATTTTTTTCTAGCCTAAATTATAAGTATTAAAGTAGGGATTATTAAGCTTATTGTTGACCATGGATTCTACACCATAAGAGAAATGTTTACCTATTTGTTTATACACATTTTCCACTATACTTATCAATGTTCCTTAACTATAATTAATAACTTTATTGTCTAATTTTCTTGATTTCTTAGCTACTTATGAAGTCAAGATGAATAATACATCATACTTATGAACACTAGCTTTCTTCTTAGAATTGATCCTATATGAATGCCATTAGAATATATTTATTGCCATTTTTTTAATTAGTGCATAAGCCTCATCAAAAGCTTTTGACATCAAGGATCCTTCTACTACACCATTTATAATAGACCTCAATGATCCTTCAAGCCCATTATAAAATATCTAAATAATTAGCTAATTAGGTATGGCATGATGAGGACATTTCCTTCATAACTCCTTAAATCTCTCCCAAGTTTCATTGATTGACTCACTATCTATGGGTGAATGAGGTGATGTCATGTCAAATTTTTGCAGTCTTAGAAGGAGAAAAATTATTGGTTAAGAATTTGTGGGCATATTTATTACAAGTGAAAATAGAGACTTGGGATAAAAAGTTTAAAATAACTTAACCTTATCTCTAAGGGAAAATGGGAGCAACTTAATCCTAATGGTGCCATCATATACTCCATTATACTTGAAAGTTGCACAAATATCCAAGATATTGACTATGTAGGTTAAGGTCCTCTATAGGGGATCTTTAAAGTGAGAGTTTTGTACCATTTTGATAATGATAGATTTAAGCTCAAAATTGTTGACTTGAATGCTAGTTTTATTAATGCTTGGTGAATTCCATTTACAAAAGGATTGGCATAGTTTTTAAGTGGTTTAGGTTTATCTTTTTTGAGTAATTGATAAGTCAATTTTAAGTGATTTTCAACTTTTTAATTTTTTTTTTAATTTTATGTTTTAGTTATTTATGGGTCAAATAGTGCTAAGTACAATTGGTCTCTATCACGCATAAAATAGCTAATAAAAATGATGAGAAAAGACTCCACTTTACATATTAAGTTATAACAAAGAAAAATAATTTTAATAATAACAATTATAACCAAATTTATAAAAACAAGTAAATTGAAACATAACTTTATTGGTGTCATAGTAATACAAACAAAAGTAAGATTAAATAAAAGAACTTAAAATAATATTAACTAAGTAAAGATAAGACGTCGATTACTTGGCAAAGGCGTCAAAAACTTGACTGGTTGATACGATGACACACAAGTGCATGTGTCATTTCAAGTAATAAAGTGATAAGAAAGTATCAATCCCATGAGGAATCAATTGCTATCTTTAATAAGTTAAGTACTAATTTTTATAGATTACTTAATTTATCTTACCATGAGTTAAAATGTTTTATGAGGTAAGAAAAAGAAAAAAACTATATTGCTTTCTAAAGATTTTCTAATTTTATCATGAATCTAAATTTATGATTAATTTGATAATTATATACAAGCATATTTGGTATATAAAATTTTAATTGTGAATTATAACATTATTAATTTCACTTTTCTATTGAGCTTATCAAAATCATAATGAAGTTATGACAAAACATATACTATACTAATCACTTACTTCGCTGCATGCACAACTGAAAGAAGTTTGGAGAAACATAAAACAAACATTTATAATATAAGAGTGTATACAACACCAACATCAAATCATAAAATTAGAAAAATAAACTAGCCACTAATTTGCATAATTACCAAAACAACATTCATAACTTTCATTTCAATTCAAAAAAAAAAAGTACATTAGTTTGGAAAGAACAAAATCGAGCAATTATTGAATTCAAGCCTTCCCTCTCCTCCTAGAGTTTGCTCCTTGTTATACTTTCCAACACACACACAACACTTTCAAAATGATATTATGGTAAAGCATGAGCTAAATAAAATTGTAATTTTACGAAGGCTTCACACAAATTGAAAGTGTTGGGGAAGAGGAGAATTATGTAAAACTTGGTTTCTATTCATCCAATCAAAATTATTATTAGCTAAAATAATTAATCCCTATATTGGAAACATGTCAGTAATTATGAAAGCCTTGATTAGTGATCTTAACCTTCCACCCACAACCAAAGGAATGAAAAATAGTGCACTTGATGATAAAAATAATATTAAAAAAGAATTCAAAAAGAAACATTGAGTAACGGGGTAAGAGAAATTAGATATTATAGGGTGGTGTTAATAAAAATATAAAATATAAAGTAAGATAGTCATCTTATACTATCAATTTTTAGTCTACTATCTATAATATCTTATAATGCTCATAAGCTTCTCCATATTTTATAGTTTAGAATTGATATTCACTTGTTATGAAATTGAGGATGAACCAGATCCACATACTCTCTTGTTCTCCACAAAGAAACTTCTTACAAGAACTCAAGAAAATCAAGATGGTTTGGAATGAAAGAAGAGTGGGAATGAGGTGAGGGAAGTCTTTATATCCTCTTACCTCAAAAAAGTCCAAGAAAAATGGTTAAAACTTTATCATGATCATTCCCCAATGACTATATAATATGATGCATATCATATCATATGATATGAGTTGTCATGTATGATGTAGGTCATACAACATAATGTGGGTCATATAGTCTAATCTTCTAAATCCACTAATCTCCCTAATGTATAGGTAGCAGTTAGGCTAACCCCTCTAGAAACATATAGTAGATGGAGAATCATCTTGATTAGAAGTTCTTAGGGTTTGAATGAGTTAATTCTAATTCATTTTCTTCCTAACTTTTCTAATTTTATTCTGAATAAGATATATGCCTTATTTTTTATTTTCTTTTAATTTTCTCACTTTTTTTTAATGGAAAGTAACAACAATAAAAAAAAAGATTGATTTGCTTAAAAATTTCAAGTATGTGCAAATTCAAGCACTTATGTCAATACTTCCTAATTAAGTTAGTAGAATACCAAATCTATCAATTAATTGGATTTTCACATCTAACTTTTAGTGTGAATGAATTGAATTTTCACATCACATATTGACACATAATCCTTAATAAAATGATAGAAAATATTGAAATGATATATTTTATAATATTATAATTTTTTTTACCATGCATATTGAAATTATAT
Source organism: Dendrobium huoshanense (assembly GCA_016618105.1). NCBI lineage: Eukaryota > Viridiplantae > Streptophyta > Magnoliopsida > Asparagales > Orchidaceae > Dendrobium > Dendrobium huoshanense. The sequence continues at coordinate 26,126,761 of CM028347.1, forward strand.
TTTCACACATGATTGATAACAAATCCATTAAAACTTCAAAATCAAGGAGTTGGTGATTGAGCTATATTACATGGGCAACATGGCAACTAGGTACTATGTATTTAGCCTCAATAGCGAATAATGTGAATGAGTTCTACTTTTTACTCGGCCATGATACGAGAAAATATCCTATAATTTGACATTTGTCAAATGTGTTCTTAATTTCAATTTTACATCCAATGAAGTCAGAAGTAGAATAACCGATGAGATCAAAAGTTGTTATATTATTAGGAAAATAAGTTTTAAGATATAATAGCGATCTAATCATACCTCAATATAGCGTTATATTCACTATTTTTTGCTAGGTATTTTATTTGGTTTAATGTTATGGCTCATTAGTTGCACTCATGTATCCTTCAATACCAATTGTTTTTATATTTAACTTGACATAGAAACTTTTCTTCTTTCTCCTATTTCACTTGAATTTAAAAAGTATGTTGGCTCTCCCATCATACTCATTTCAAATTTATGACTCATCATTTAAAGGAACCTTTGACACATTTTATCATTATTAGCTTTAGATGATATCTCGTCAACTAAAATTGTTAGAGCCTAATTTCTTTATAAATAGTATTATGTCCACAAATCCTTTTCTAAATTCATTCTCTAAGAGAATGTACTTTATCTTTTATACCAAGCTGTAAGTGCTTTTTTCATTCTATATAATTCCTTTTTTTTTTTAAATTCAAATACATGATCAAAGTGTGTAGAGCTCTAAAAACCAAGTGGTTGCTCAACACACACCTCTTATATTAAACCATTTAGGAAGTCACTCTATAAAACTATTTGATATATTTTGAAACCTTGAAATTGGCAAAATAATGAGTAATTTGATAGCTTCAAAATGATTTGCTAGTGTTTATGTCTCTTATTAATAATTTGGTGTTCATTTTTTGATGATGATTATTGTCTTCCTCAATTCTCAATATTCAAACTCCTTTTACCTCCTCATCGCGCATCTAGCTCGTGCAACTTAATAAATTGTTAATGTGTACTCTCCACTGCCTTCCCATCTCAATGAGTCTTCTTTATAAAAATACTTGTTTATCATAATCTCCACGATTATTTTTACTTTTAAATTCTATGTGTAAGAAAGGAGGCATGGTAGTAGATCCTTAGCATTATGAATTAGATTTTCCCTTTATAATTGAGCCTTTGTTAAGCAATACTTTCATTACACATGAACATATAGATGCCAACCTTTATAATCTTTGTCAGCAAATTAACAACCTCACTAGCCTCATCAAGGTCTCCTTATAAAAATTATTGATAGTTATTGCATAGCCTACTCAAAACCCAAATCATTTTCCATAAGAATAAGTGGCACCCAATAATTATTCATAGCATGCCAACATGTCCAAAAAATCTTCTTTCATGCTGGACATCATTGGTGAGGTGGCTTTGTTTTAATTCTAAGCTCTTCAGCTCAAAACTTGTGAAGGATCATCATACTATATAAATAACTAAACATGGTGTTCATGCACAATATCTTTGATGCCATCAAGTTTTGAATCCTTTTGAGAATCTATAGGGATGTAACCCAAAAGTGATTTAATCTTTTTCCCATATAAAGAATTATTTTCTTATGAAAATTATCTTACATTTCCTTACTCAATTTTCTTCTTTTGAGAGGCCACTAAAGAACTCTCACTCACTATTTTGTGCCAAGTAGAAGGTTGATGAGTCGCTTAAGTACTATACCCATTATTTCAATATGGATTTTTATATAATCACTAATGGTGATGATAACCACTCTTAAGAGACCTTATCCTTAAACTTTAGCCAAAAAATGTTAAGTTCTTGGTCCCTAATAACCTTGGAAGATTTGTTATAGAAGGCTTCCAAGTACATCATGATTGAATAATTAATCGTGGAGGGTGAGCAACATGCCTCATCACTCAAGCCTCTATAAAGAGGTAAGTAGAACCTTAGAGCATTTCTCAGCACCCTCATTATAACTAGAAGTAAGTGAGGATTGATTGTGCTCATCTAGGAGAAGTATATTATTAGTACCATTACTCATATCTAGAAAAGAATCATGCTACCTCCTATGAATGAGTTTAGGCACACAAGTCTTACTTCACAAAACTAGTCACTCATTATCATCATATTTACAATTCAAAAGGAGTACTATAGGCTATATCCTCACATGTGGAAAAATTCTAATACTAGGGATAAGTCATAATTCTACCTATAATATGATAATCACTGATAAAATATTAAGAAATGATATGTCTATAAGTCCTTGGATAAGCTTATTTAGGATGAGCACTTGAAAGAGTACTTTATTGATTGGCACACTAATAAGCAATCATCTAAGGAGCAATCTCAACTTGATACCCAAGGCATGTATTATGATTATTAGGGATGATAACATTAAAGTTACCGCCACAACAAAGCCTCTGGCAGCACATGTAATATGGTGTACACTATTCATTATTTTGTTATATTCATATTATTTCTTTCTTAATTAATAATCTATTTCAATGTCATTATTGAGGGGAATAAAAATATAATATGAGGATGTTCTATACATATAGGATATTTCATTAAAAGAGTTAGTGAAAGAGTTATAGTGTTGTAAGACCAACAAATTATATCTAAACTTATGTAAAATTCACACAAGAAGTCATATTATCAAAATCAAAACTTTGCTAATTCAATAAAAAATTTATATTAATCATTTTCCCGAAGGAAGTTCATTTTTTGATATTAATTACACTAAAGAACTATATAAGAGATAATCTCAATAAAGTAAGCATACTCATATTTAGGGATGATAACATTAAAGTTACCCCCACAACAAAGCCTCTGGCAGCACATGTAATATGGTGTACACTATTCATTATTTTGTTATATCCATATTATTTCTTTCTTAATTAATAATCTATTTCAATGTCATTATTGAGGGGAATAAAAATATAATATGAGGATGTTCTATACATATAGGATATTTCATTAAAAGAGTTAGTGAAAGAGTTATAGTGTAGTAAGACCAACAAATTATATCTAAACTTATGTAAAATTCACACAAGAAGTCATATTATCAAAATCAAAATTTTGCTAATTCAATAAAAAATTTATATTAATCATTTTCCCGAAGGAAGTTCATTTTTTGATATTAATTACACTAAAGAACACTATAAGAGATAATCTCAATAAAGTAAGCATGCTCATATTTTGATTTAATCAGGTTAATATCATGGTTAGGTTATATTTCAAAGATTATTATCCAAATGTAGCGATCCATAATTTAAGATGTGTTGGTCCCCAAGGTAGATGATGAATCACCATAATCAAGTGAGATTACTATCTATTCACATAGAAAACCTTAGAGATAATAATCATTGAATCAGAGGAGCATGAGGGGTGATGATCACATTTTATCTTGGTCTGTTGGTTGAGAGCTTTGGCTACCAACCAAGAGGTTTTGGATTCACGTCTTGTGTATGTAATGTGTGTGTGAGTTTGCCGTATTTGACCTAAATGTCCCCAAAAAGGGGTGATGAGTACTAATAAGGAATTAAAAAAAAAAGATAGAAATAGCTTAGCCAAAATTTTATGGATCCATCATCATAGATTATCAAGTTTGAGATCACTACCCATAAAAGTAGTAGGCTGATTTTGAAGTGCTCCATTAGTATTCATAAATCATATCATATAGAGTGAGGTTCATAATATAATATTAATAAACAAAATATAGGTTTTTAATATAGATAAAATTTATCATATTTGAAAAGATGTATGGTTTATAATACTTAAATCCATAAGGAATACCTACATAATAAAGTAAATAAGATAGCTTGATTAAACATAATTTGGGCTACTCAACTGAACTTATAATCATATCTGGATCAAGATTGCCACTACCTAGCATGTTAGTCATCATCATCATCTTCTTTTTTTTTTTTTTTTAAAGCATGCTAGACATCTACTAAGTGTATTATTCAAAATCATGTTTGTAATTTAGGACCTTTAACCTGAGAGACATTATATAAATTTAAAGATATTTGTCCTTGAGATAAAATACTTTTACTATATACATTTTGACCGACCATATTTTAAATATGAACCACTACAAGCTTAAATTTATATCTCATCATGGTGATATAAAGAGAACATTTTTAATTAAAAAATTTGCATGAAGGCCATCCATTTAATTTTAAGAAAATCTTTACCTAAATTAATTTTTAACTTAAATATCAATTTATTAAAATTAATAGAAATATTTTTGTATGCACTGATTACATTACACGATTTCAAGAGAAACCACACATAATAGTAAAAATTCAAAAGTAGGCAACCTACAATCTGACTAGAAAAATATAAAAGCAAGAGGAGCCAAACAACAGGAGTAAATAAAAGTGAGGTAGTGTGATTAAAAGATGATGATTATATAGAGAATGTAAGCAAAAAGAGCATGAAAGAAAAAAATATTTTCTAGTCAAAGAGGATGGCTAGAAGGATGAGTAATATAACTAAATAAGCATGAATATGTTAGGAATAGACTTAGTTAAAAGAGCATGGGTAGTCTAGGAAGATTCTCAATCAAAAGAACATGAATGGGAGGAATGAGAAAGTATAATCATGAGTGCATCATCATACCAAGGATAAACTCAACCAAAATTAAATGATTAAGCTTGCATGAAGTCTAATCAAAATATAGTGACTAAATTATAATATCAATCCTAGTTAAGATTGTTGAATCAAAATGATGAAATGCATGCCAATGATGTATAATAGAGTAGACGATAATGGCCTTTAAAAGTGCATTTTAAAATTTTTTGTAAAATACAATTCACTCTTGGTACAACTTTTGGCCACTATTTTTTTGTTGCTTTTAAAAAATGTTGTCCTAGAAAATTGCTGCAGAAAGTAGTAAGAAAACTATCCCAAACAAAAGTTTAATTTGATAATAAATTTTTAGGTTATTTAAATATGCATTTATTTGAAGAGTGTAACACAACTCCATTTTTAATAAACAGTTACTAAAGTGCTTTCTAAAGTAGAATTTAACTAAGCTTTAATTTAGCAAATCTTTGCAAATCAAAATTTAGTAAATCCTCCTAAGGGCGTTAAATATGAAAAAATTATTTTCTAGCTAAAATGTGTGATAATCACAACTCATCTTGGTCTATTGGTTGAGAGCTTTGGCTACCAACCAATTGATATCTTGTATACAAGTCTTGTGTATGTGATGTGTGTGTGAGTTTGCCTTATTTGGCCTAAATGTCCCAAAAAAAGGGGTAATGAGAACTAACAAGGAATCTAAAAAAAAGTTAGAAATAACTTAGTTAAAATTATATGGAATAGATTATCAAGTTTGAGATCACTACCCATAAAAGTAGTAGGCTCATTTTGAATTGCTCCATTAGTATTCATAAATCATATCAATAGAGTGATGCTCATAATATAATATTGATAAACAAAATATAGGTTTTTTAGATAGATAAAATTTAACATATTTGGAAAGATGCAGGGTTTATAATACTTAAATCCATAAGGAATACTACATAATAAAGTAAACAAGATAGCTTGATTAGACATAATTTGGGCTACACAACTGAACTTATAATCATATCCAGATCAAGATCGCTACTACCTGGCATGTTAGATATCTTTTTTTTTAGCATGCTAGACACCTACTAAGTGTATTATTTAAAATCATGTTTTCAATTCAGGACCTTTATCCTGAGGGGCATTATATAAACTTAAATGTATTTTCTCTTACGATAAAATACTTTTACTATATACAATTTGACTGCCCATGTATTAAACGTTAACCAACTAGAGGATTTAACTACTACAAGCTTAAATTTACATCTCATCATGGTGATATAAAGAGAACATTTTTAATTAAAAAATTTGCATGAAGGCCATCCATTTAATTTTAAGAAAATCTTTACCTAAATTAATTTTTAACTTAAATATCAATTTATTAAAATTAATAGAAATATTTTTGTATGCACTGATTACATTACACGATTTCAAGTGAAACCACACATAATAGTAAAAATTCAAAAGTAGGCAACCTACAATCTGACTAGAAAAATATAAAAGCAAGAGGAGCCACAACAACAGGAGTAAATAAAAGTGAGGTAGTGTGATTAAAAGATGATGATTATATAGAGAATGTAAGCAAAAAGAGCATGAAAGAAAAAAATATTTTCTAGTCAAAGAGGATGGCTAGAAGGATGAGTAATATAACTAAATAAGCATGAATATGTTAGGAATAGACTTAGTTAAAAGAGCATGGGTAGTCTAGGAAGATTCTCAATCAAAAGAACATGAATGGGAGGAATGAGAAAGTATAATCATGAGTGCATCATCACACCAAGGATAAACTCAACCAAAATTAAATGATTAAGCTTGCATGAAGTCTAATCAAAATATAGTGACTAAATTATAATATCAATCCTAGTTAAGATTGTTGAATCAAAATGATGAAATGCATGCCAATGATGTATAATAGAGTAGACGATAATGGCCTTTAAAAGTGCATTTTAAAATTTTTTGTAAAATACAATTCACTCTTGGTACAACTTTTGGCCACTATTTTTTTGTTGCTTTTAAAAAATGTTGTCCTAGAAAATTGCTGCAGAAAGTAGTAAGAAAACTATCCCAAACAAAAGTTTAATTTGATAATAAATTTTTAGGTTATTTAAATATGCATTTATTTGAAGAGTGTAACACAACTCCATTTTTAATAAACAGTTACTAAAGTGCTTTCTAAAGTAGAATTTAACTAAGCTTTAATTTAGCAAATCTTTGCAAATCAAAATTTAGTAAATCCTCCTAAGGGCGTTAAATATGAAAAAATTATTTTCTAGCTAAAATGTGTGATAATCACAACTCATCTTGGTCTATTGGTTGAGAGCTTGGCTACCAACCAATTGATATCTTGTATACAAGTCTTGTGTATGTGATGTGTGTGTGAGTTTGCCTTATTTGGCCTAAATGTCCCAAAAAAAGGGGTAATGAGAACTAACAAGGAATCTAAAAAAAAGTTAGAAATAACTTAGTTAAAATTATATGGAATAGATTATCAAGTTTGAGATCACTACCCATAAAAGTAGTAGGCTCATTTTGAATTGCTCCATTAGTATTCATAAATCATATCAATAGAGTGATGCTCATAATATAATATTGATAAACAAAATATAGGTTTTTTAGATAGATAAAATTTAACATATTTGGAAAGATGCAGGGTTTATAATACTTAAATCCATAAGGAATACTACATAATAAAGTAAACAAGATAGCTTGATTAGACATAATTTGGGCTACACAACTGAACTTATAATCATATCCAGATCAAGATCGCTACTACCTGGCATGTTAGATATCTTTTTTTTTTTAGCATGCTAGACACCTACTAAGTGTATTATTTAAAATCATGTTTTCAATTCAGGACCTTTATCCTGAGGGGCATTATATAAACTTAAATGTATTTTCTCTTACGATAAAATACTTTTACTATATACAATTTGACCGCCCATGTATTAAACGTTAACCAACTAGAGGATTTAACTACTACAAGCTTAAATTTACATCTCATCATGGTGATATAAAGAGAACATTTTTAATTAAAAAATTTGCATGAAGGCCATCCATTTAATTTTAAGAAAATCTTTACCTAAATTAATTTTTAACTTAAATATCAATTTATTAAAATTAATAGAAATATTTTTGTATGCACTGATTACATTACACGATTTCAAGTGAAACCACACATAATAGTAAAAATTCAAAAGTAGGCAACCTACAATCTGACTAGAAAAATATAAAAGCAAGAGGAGCCACAACAACAGGAGTAAATAAAAGTGAGGTAGTGTGATTAAAAGATGATGATTATATAGAGAATGTAAGCAAAAAGAGCATGAAAGAAAAAAATATTTTCTAGTCAAAGAGGATGGCTAGAAGGATGAGTAATATAACTAAATAAGCATGAATATGTTAGGAATAGACTTAGTTAAAAGAGCATGGGTAGTCTAGGAAGATTCTCAATCAAAAGAACATGAATGGGAGGAATGAGAAAGTATAATCATGAGTGCATCATCATACCAAGGATAAACTCAACCAAAATTAAATGATTAAGCTTGCATGAAGTCTAATCAAAAATATAGTGACTAAATTATAATATCAATCCTAGTTAAGATTGTTGAATCAAAATGATGAAATGCATGCCAATGATGTATAATAGAGTAGACGATAATGGCCTTTTAAAAGTGCATTTTAAAATTTTTGTAAAATACAATTCACTCTTGGTACAACTTTTGGCCACTATTTTTTTGTTGCTTTTAAAAAATTTTGTCCTAGAAAATTGCTGTAGAAAGTAGTAAGAAAACTATCCCAAACAAATGTTTAATTTGATAATAAATTTTTAGGTTATTTAAATATGCATTTATTTGAAGAGTGTAACACAACTCCATTTTTAATAAACAGTTACTAAAGTGCTTTCTAAAGTAGAATTTAACTAAGCTTTAATTTAGCAAATCTTTGCAAATCAAAATTAGTAAATCCTCCTAAGGGCGTTAAATATGAAAAAAATTTTTCTAGCTAAAATGTGTGATGATCACAACTCATCTGGTCTATGGTTGAGAGCTTTGGCTACCAACCAAGATATCTTGTATACAAGTCTTGTGTATGTGATGTGTGTGTGAGTTTGCCTTATTTGGCCTAAATGTCCCAAAAAAAGGGGCGATGAGAACTAACAAGGAATCTAAAAAAAAGTTAGAAATAACTTTGTTAAAATTATATGGAAAAGATTATCAAGTTTGAGATCACTACCCATAAAAGTAGTAGGTCATTTTGAATTGTTCCATTAGTATTCATAAATCATATCAATAGAGTGATGCTCATAATATAATATTGATAAACAAAATATAGGTTTTTTAGATAGATAAAATTTAACATATTGGAAAGATGCAGGGTTTATAATACTTAAATCTATAAGGAATACTACATAATAAAGTAAACAAGATAGCTTGATAGACATAAATTTGGGCCACAACGAACTTATAATCATATCCAGATCAAGACGCTACTACGGCATGTTAGACATCCATTTTTTTTTTTTAGCACTAGCCATACTAAGTGTATATTAAATCATGTTTTCAATCAGGACCTTTATCTGAGGGGCATTACATCAATTTGCTTGA